>CM033646.1:164509649-164905919 GCA_019512145.1 Engystomops pustulosus | reverse complement strand
GGAGTATAATACAGGATGTAACTCAGGATCAGTACAGGATAAGTAATGACATGTATGTACACAGTGACTGCACCAGCAGCAGAATAGTGAGTGCAGCTCTGGAGTATAATACAGGATGTAACTCAGGATCCGTTCAGGATAAGTAATGAATTTTTATTAACTTGATTTTAACAGTTCACACAGCTTTGCGGTTGTTTTTATACTGTTATGCATCAGTGAAGGAATAAGAGCTCTGAGCAGCGCAGAGTATTTCAGGAGAGGACTACACTGATCTTGTTGGAGGCTGCTCCTGTGATTTATTAGTAAGGAGGGGACAGTGTTGTGTGAGAAGAGAAATGTACAGGATAAGTAATGTCATGTATGTACACAGTGGGGGTCATTTACTAAGGGCCCGATTCGCGTTTTCCCGACGTGTTACCCAAATATTTCCGATTTGCGCCGATTGTACCTGAATTGCCCCGGGTTTTTGGCGCACGCGATCGGAATTTGGCGCATCGGCGCCGGTGTGCACGCGACGGAAATCGGGGGGCGTGGCCGAACGAAAACCCGACGTATTCGGAAAAACCGCCGCATTTAAAAAATAAATTGTGGCGCGAAAATTTCACTCACCTTCATCCTGGATAGGCCGGTGTATTTCGAGGCATTCCAGCGGACTTCAGCGCAGCAGCGCCACCTGGTGGACGTCGGAGGAACTGCTTTGATGAATCCCGGCCGGACCCGAATCCAGTGCAAAGAACGCGCCGCTGGATCGCGAACGGACCGGGTAAGTAAATCTGCCCCAGTGACTGCACCAGCAGAATAGTGAGTGCAGCTCTGGAGCATAATACAGGATGTGACTCAGGATCAGTACAGGATAAGTAATGTCATGTATGTACACAGTGACTGCACCAGCAGCAGAATAGTGAGTGCAGCTCTGGAGCATAATACAGGATGTAACTCAGGATCAGTACAGGATAAGTAATGTCATGTATGTACGCAGTGACTGCACCAGCAGCAGAATAGTGAGTGCAGCTCTGGGGTATATCACCTTCTCAGTTGAGGCAGCTTGAAGCCAGACAAAAAGGGAGAGAACTGGGGAAGCCTCAGGTTGCTGGGGTGACCCTTGGTCCTTCCTTAGAGGCTGGTCATGCTACTGAGGTCTTGCTACTGAGGCCCTGAGGGATGATGAGTTGGATGAGGAGGTCAGGAGGATGGAGCGCGAGAAAGGTGCCATGTCCTCCACGTCCTCCCATTATGAGAGTATGGATGAGGATAACAGGATTTGGCTAGAAAATAAGCGCAAGCAGAAAAAGAAAAAACGCGGCGCATCTAAGGTACCTAAGGAAGGGAAAACTTCCTCCCCTCTGGTTGAGCTTTCCAACCGGTTCCTCACCCTCAATGAGATCGCCTCCTCGGAAGGAGAGGCTGAGGGTGGGGTTCTGGAAGTAGCAGAGCAGCCTGCAGGGGGGTGCTGAGTCTGTATCCTCTGAGGATGCGGAGTCCTCAGAGTGGGGGACTGACTTAGGGGACAGTAGGACAGTAGGGGGAAGGGAAGTAGTAAGAAGAAAGCTTTCTAAATCAATCACTCATGATGGCGGCACCCACTCCGTTGACGCTGGCGTCCATTAATGTTGCCAGCATTAAGTCTGATCTGATGTGGCTAGATTTGCGGCCTTTCATTTTTTTGGCCAGTGTTGAAGCCGACATTTTATTTTTGCAGGAGACCAGGCTGCCAGATTTGGCGCCGTGTTTAAAGCTAAGAGGGAATGGAGTGGTGGTGCTATTTCCCGCACCGGTAGAATGCCGACGAGTTATAGTGTTAGAAATTGGGGAGGTGCCTTCTTCAGAGCCAGGTACCATTGCTGGGCCTTTGTAGCAGTAAGTCAGAGTGGTGGGAGATGCTCAAGAAAAGGGTGGCGAGATTCTTCCGCCAGCTCTCGAGCCTCAGGAGCCTGGACAGGTACCGCGTGTATCAGGGCCTGAGGAGGAAACTCGAGCGTCTCGTCTCGACTGGAGGTAGTCGTGAGGACATCTCTAGAGTGAAATCCTTGCTGAAGAGGTGTCAGTACGATAGACACGCATCTTTGGTTTTTGAGAGGGATTACGGGAAATACTGCTCGCCCGACCCTTACAGAAACTGCAAGATGTCAGTGAATGGTAAAGTTGTCACAGGACTGATTGACAGTACGGGATCCCTGAAAAGGTCCAGATCCTTGGTTCCCCTCTTGACTGAGGTATTCAATGAGTGTCTTTCCTCGGGCGCTCTGCCGAAGTCAATGAGGAGGTCAGCCCTGATCATCCTGTCAAAGGGTAAGGACCGATCTCGTATTGAGAACTGGCGTCCCATAGCGCTTCTCAATGCGGACAGAAAGGTTTTGGCAAAGGTGCTGTTTAATCGGCTGGTGCAGTTTGCACCCCGGCTCCTTTCGGGGACCCAGCACTGCTCTGTTCCAGGCCGCAGTACATTTAGTGCTGTGCTTTGTGTCCGGGAGGCAGTGGAGCAGGGCAGGGCTGGTAACTGGAAGGGGTACTTGCTGTCCTTGGATCAGGCAAAAGCGTTTGATCGGGTTAACCACGAGTACCTCTGGTCTGTCCTTCTGAGGTATGGCCTGCCGGGGGAGTTCACACATGGGGGGTCATTTACTAAGGGCCCGATTCGCGTTTTCCCGATATGTTACCCGAATATTTCTGATTTGCACCGATTGTACCTGAATTGCCCCGGGATTTTGGCGCACGCGATCGGATTGTGGCGCATCGGCACCGGCATGCGCGCGACGGAAATTGGGGGGCGTGGGCGGACGAAAACCCGACGGATTCGGAAAAACCGCCGCATTTAAAAACCGAAAAAGTGTCGCTTGGGGAGCGCTTACCTTCACCTGGTCCGAGGTGGTGCATTCCGGCGCGATGAGATGCTTTTCACCGCAGCAGCGCCACCTGGTGGACGGCGGAGGAACTACCTTCATAAATCCCGGCCGGACCCGAATCCAGAGCCGCTGGATCGCGAACGGGCCGGGTAAGTAAATTTGCCCCATGGTCTCTACATCTCCCAGGGATTCCCCAGAGCAGACATCGGGCAGGGAATCCTTTAGAGAGATGTGTGGGATAGTGGCAGAGCAGGGATCACGTCATCAGGTTCATATCACCATCTGTCCATATATGATCATTACTGTCCCCACTCTGCGCACTTGCTGCCGCCAAAGACTTTTAAGGCCCTGCCTGGCGTATAATAAACGCGACACAGCATCCTGCCCTGATACATCAAGAAGCGGAAGCATCTTAATGTATCCTGCTGCGAATATGCAGCGGTGGGGCAATCATGCACTGGTGCATGAGCGCCAGTGTATGATAAATGTCCCCCATCGTCTCTATTTAATTCAAGTTGTCACGGGACTGGTTGACAGTACGGGATCCCTGAAAAGGTCCAGATCAGGGATTCTGGAGGTCGTCAGATCCTTCTACTCGCACCTCTTGGGCAGGAAGGATCTAGATCGGGATGTGATGTCGGATTTCCTGGCTGAAACTGTCCCTGAGCCAGGAGTAGACCCCTCTCTTGATGTTTTGACAGAGATGATCAGTGAAGAGGAAGTCAGCCTGGCGATTGAAGGGCTCGCCCTCAAGAAATCGCCAGGCCCGGATGGCTTAACATCTGAGTTTTATAAGACCTTTAAGGACGCCTTGGTTCCCCTCTTGACTGAGGTATTCAATGAGTGTCTTTCCTCGGGCACTCTGCCGAAGTCAATGAGGAGGTCTGCCCTGATCATTCTGTCAAAGGGTAAGGACCGATCTCGTGTTGAGAACTGGCGTCCCATAGCGCTTCTCAATACGGACAGAAAGGTTTTGGCAAAGGTTCTCTTTAATCGGCTGGTGCAGTTTGCGCCCCGGCTCCTTTCGGGGACCCAGCACTGCTCTGTTCCAGGCCGCAGTACATTTAGTGCTGTGCTTTGTGTTCGGGAGGCAGTGGAGCAGGGCAGGGCTGGTAACTGGAAGGGGTACTTGCTGTCCTTGGATCAGGCAAAAGCGTTTGATCGGGTTAACCACGAGTACCTCTGGTCTGTCCTTCTGAGGTATGGCCTGCCGGGGGAGTTTGTCAATTGGCTAAAGGTTTTGTACGCAGGGGCAGAGAGTTTCCCGCTTGTGAACGGTTGGATCTGGTCTGTCCTTCTGAGGTATGGCCTGCCGGGTGGGTTTGTCAATTGGCTTAAGGTTTTGTACGCAGGGGCAGAGAGTTTCCCGCTTGTGAACGGTTGGATTGGCCGCTCTTTTGAGGTCGGGTCTGGTGTTCGCCAGGGTTGTCCTCTGAGCCCACTTTTATACGTGTTCGCGATTGACCCATTCCTTACGAGGGTTGATCGTGGGCCGTTGGTGGGAGTCGGGATGGACCAGGCGGCACCGGAAGCCACTCTAAGGTTGGTAGCGTATGCCGATGATGTCACTGTTTTTGTGTCCTCAGGAGGGGAAGCGCAATGGGTGATGTCAGAGGTTGACCGCTACTCAGAGGCTTCTGGATCCAAGATCAACCGGGATAAGTGTGAGAGTCTCTGGCTGGGAGAGGGGGATCCGGGCTTTGATCTCCCGGACACTCTTCCAGGGCCCCAGGACTCTGCCAAAGTGTCCATTGTGGAGGTGGAGTTCTCCGACCACTATTTAATTTTGTGTTCTCTGAATGGAGTCTGAAAACTCCCTGGATGGGAAAGGGCTATTAGAAGCTCAGTTCGTCTTTCCTAGAAGAAGCAGAGATCAGACAATCCTTTGAGGACTTTCTTCAGAGCCAGGTACCTTTGCTGGGCCTTTGCATCAGTAAGTCAGAGTGATGGGAGATGTTCAAGAAAAGGGTGGCGAGATTCTTCCGCCAGCTCTCGAGCCTCAGGAGCCTGGACAGGTATCGCCTGTATCAGGGCCTGAGGAGGTAATTCGAGCATCTAGTCTCAACTGGAGGTAGTTGTGAGGACATCTCCAGAGTGAAATATTTGCTGAAGAGGTGTCAGTATGATAGGCACGCATCTTTGGTTCTTGAGAGGGATTATGGGAAATACCGCTCACCCGACCCTTACAGAAACTGCAAGATGTCAGTGAGTGGTAAAGTTGTCATGGGACTGTTTAATAGTACGGGATTCTGGGGATCGTCAGATCCTTCTACTCGCACCTCTTGGGCAGGAAGGATCTAGATCGGGATGTGATGTCGGCTTTCCTGGCCGAAACTGTCCCTGAGCAAGGAGTAGACCCTTCTCTTGATGTTTTGACAGAGATGATTAGGGAAGAGGAAGGGCGAGCCCTCAAGAAATCGTCAGGTCCGGATGGCTTAACATCCAAGTTTTATAAGACCTCTAAGACACTCTTGACTGAGGTATTCGGCGCTCTGCTGAAGTCAATGAGGAGGTCTGCCCTGATCATCCTGTCAAAGGGTAAGGACCGATATTGAGAACTGGCGTCCCATAGCGCTTCTCAATACGGACAGAAAGGTTTTGGCAAAGGTGCTGTTTAATCGGCTGGTGCAGTTTGCGCCCCGGCTCCTTTTGGGGACTCAGCACTGTTCTATTTGAGGCCGCAGTACATTTAGTGCTGTGCTTTTGGTTCGGGAGGCATTGGAGCAGGGCAGGGCTGGTCTGTGGAAGAGGTACTTGCTGTCCTTGCATCAGGCAAATAGTGTTTGATCGGGTTGAGCACAAGTACCTCTGGTCTGTCCTTCTAAGGTATAGCCTGCCGGGCAGGTTTGCAATTGGCTGAAACCGCAATGGGTGATGTCAGAGGTTGACCGCTACTCAGAGGCTTCTGGGTCCAAGATCAACCGGGATAAGTGTGAGAGTCTCTGGCTGGGAGAGGGAGATCCAGGTTTTGATCTCCCGGACACTCTTCCAGGGCCCCAAAACTCTGTCAAGGTTCTCCGCGTTGAATTTGGCTAGGGGGATTACCCCATGCAAAACTGGGATGGCAGGCTTAAGATCACCGCTCAGAGGGTGGACCAGTGGAAGTGTTGGTCTTAGACCCTCAGTGAAAGTGTTAACCTGATCAAAACCTACCTGCCCCCGCTGCTGGTTTATCTGGGCAGTGTGTGAATCTAGACGGAACCCCTCTGGACTCGGGTGTACAGTCTGTTATGGGGGAATTGGCTGAACCTAATCAATAGGGAGGTTACTTACCACACGAGGAGACAAGGAGGGTTGTGTATGGTCAACCCTGTGGTGTTCCTAGTGAATACCTTTCTTAAGATCAATGTAGCAAACCTCTGGAAAGAGAGGGCTCCTCCGTGGGTATACTCCTGCAGGGGATGGTTTAGGCCTTTCTTCCATGAATAGGATACAGGAGGGCACCTGAAGGATCTTTGCACACCTCATGGGCATCTTCCGGCTTACGCTACCCCGGTTCTCAAGGTGATCCGTCGTTTGGGCTTGGGAATGTGGGAGATCAGGACCATGTTGCAGAACCTCCTCGATAAGAGGGTTCTGTTGACCCATTTCCAGAAGCCTCTGGCCCTCAGGGATTGCCCAAGTCAGGATCTAAGGGTGGGTTTGAGTCTGTTGAATTCCATCAGGATCCCCTGGAAGTTTTGGGACTTCGCTTGGCGCTGCTTCCATGGAAAACTGTGTGGGAGGGACAATCTGAAGTGTAGGAGCTCTGAGGAAAGGGGTTGTTCCCGGGAGAAGTGCAGTGGTCTGCTGGAAAGCATGGACCACTTCCTGCTTCAGTGCCCCTTTTACACAGAGATGTACAACCGGGTGGGCACTTGCATCCATTGGCCTGGGTTGGCCGATCTCTTCTATGCGGACTGGGCCTATGGAGCATTCAGAGGCCTGGGTGGCCGGGACCGCTGCACGTTATTCCTAGTCAGTCTAGTGGTCAGGTACCACACGTGGAACGCACGGTGCTTAGTTTCCAAGCAGCGTAAAACCGTCCCTTTGTATGAGGTGGTTAGGAACATTTTGGCTGACCTGGTGAAGGTGCGCTCCCTGGAGTATGAGAGGCTGGGCACGGGGAGGGCCTCTCTCCTTTGGAGGGGGTTCTCCTTTAGTGTCCCTTAACCTGTCATCTCCTCTCCTAGTGTTGGGCTGAAGCTGCACAGTAGATTTTTGTTTTGTGTTCTGAGCATGTAGCGATGTAGGGCTTGCAGGTGCCGAAACTGGGCTTTATGTGCTTTGGATTTGTTTACAGCTCTGGAGTATAATACAGGATGTAACTCAGGATCAGTACAGGATAAGTAATGTCATGTATGTACACAGTGACTGCACCAGCAGCAGAATAGTGAGTGCAGCTCTGGAGTATAATACAGGATGTAACTCAGGATCAGTACAGGATAAGTAATGTCATGTATGTACACAGTGACTGCACCAGCAGCAGGATAGTGAGTGCAGCTCTGGGGTATAATGCAGGATGTAACTCAGGATCAGTACAGGATAAGTAATGTCATGTATGTACACAGTGACTGCACCAGCAGCAGAATAGTGAGTACAGCTCTGGAGTATAATACTAACTCCGGATGGTTAATTATTATAATTTTAGTTGTATATCCAGTTCTCCTTGCTGTTCCGTCTATGGTTGAGTCTCATTAAATATTTGGATTCTGCTGATGATTAAAGTTCTGATTTTCTATTTCTGTAAAATAATTGTCTTGGAGTTGTGCTGCGCTCACTGTTCTGCAGAAGATAATGAGGGAAGGTTTATTTGATTATTAGATGGATACATGTTTGATATTTTGGGGCGCTCGCTGGTGTCTTGTAATTGGCTTGTGTTAATATTGTCTGCAAGTTACTTACAATTCACTTCCTAATTTATTCCAACATTTAACCAGTTCAAGACCAGACTCCAGGAGGAGGACCCCGATAAGACACCCCCTCCAGTCTTGCCTCTATGATACATTGTTACTTCATACAGTGTCCATATCTCAGCCATAATCAGGTGGACACATATTGGACACATTACATCTGACTACAATGGATTAGATTTGGATCCTATAGTGTCGCCTGTGGAATCCTCCCTCTGTTATTATGTGAATCTATAGATATCAATAAGTAAAAGTTCCATAGGATTCCATAGGATAATATCCATAGACGCCACATCTTACCTGCGCGCCATCCGTCACGGTGTAGGCATGACCCTGGACCAGGCCGTTCTGCAGCTCTATGTTCCCAGTGTGTAACTGAAATATGAAATATATGGAATATATCACATTTTGTAGATAAGACAAGTGCAATATGAGGCCATTCCTATCCGATCCATCTTCTCCAATAAATCTGCAATGAGTCTGGTGACACGACAAGTGCCACGAGTCCTATACATGGAGCATAGATTACAGGGTGCAATGGATAACATAGCAATGACTCAACTTTATGGAATATTATGCTACAGTCTGCATCACTGCTCCGCCAACCCAGCTCTTCTACATCACTGTCGCTGATGCTTGGCTCGTCTGACTACATTCTGAATAACATACTACGAAATGAAAAGCTTTACACAATAGATATTTCTTCATCCATGACGACCCAACGCGTACAACTATTGTGTGATGTGTCCTGCACAGGGAACGGTATGAGAAAAAATAGCTGCTTTGTGTTCATTTACCTCCTAAAAAGGCCAAAAAGGGGTTGGCAAAGGCACTTGAATTTAAAAAAAAAATACTGATGAAAACTACAGCTCATTCTCCAAAAAAACAAGCCCTGGCATAGCACAATTAGAGATCTTGTATTATTATTATTACCATTTACCAGTTTTAGAAGTTTTTTTGTGCAAAAGTAGGGAACATAAAAAATTTGGACCAGGCAATAATACTAATAGAAAAAAAATTCAGCCCCTTCTGCAAAAAACAAACCCTCGCATGCCTCAATTATGGCTTTTGAATTTCATTATTATTTATATTACTAGCTCGGCAGGAGCTGTGTGTGTGATGTATATGTTGTGTATTATGAGTATGATGTATATGTTGTGTATTATGTTGTGTCTGATGCTCGGCAGGAGCTGTGTGTGTGATGTGCTACACCTGGAGCCTGGACGCTGCATGTCGGAATAATTGGATATAGTGGAGACCTCACAGGATTTCAGGTTAAGACAATATTTTTGTTGTTTTCCTTTGTTACTTCTCACTTATTATTTGCCGAGATCATTGGGGTTCCTGCATGTAAGTTGCAGAGTTGTAGGGACTCACACCTGCTCTTAAATTAACTAAATAAGACGTAATCTTCTTATGAGTCCATTCATCGTGGAGGATTCTTACCTAGCGCTCCAGGTGTTGTACTACAATAGGTATCTGGTAACCTGCACCTGTACCAGGATATTACCCGTGTCCCAAAATCATCTCCACAAAATAAGATACTTCTTTGATGAGAAATTATGGTCCAAAGTAATAACAATCGCCACAAAGTGATGAAAGCTGTTTTTAATTCAACTTTTCTTTTATCATGTTTTCTCATAGTCATCCTTGATGTGTATTTAAATGTAGCAATAGTGAGTGCAGCTCTGGAGTATAATGCAGGATGTAACTCAGGATCAGTACAGGATAAGTAATGTCATGTATGTACACAGTGACTGCACCAGCAGCAGAATAGTGAGTGCAGCTCTGGGGTATAATACAGGATGTAACTCAGGATCAGTACAGGATAAGTAATGTCACGTATGTACACAGTGACTGCACCAGCAGCAGAATAGTGAGCTTCTCCGTTAGTCTGTTCTTCCAGCTGTTATGGGGGAATAGGCTGAACGCATGAGGAGACAAGGAGGGTTGTGTATGGTCAACCCTGTGGTGTTCCTAGTGAATACCTTTCTTAAGATCAGTTGGGCAGATTTACTTACCCGGTCCCGTCACGTTCCCGCGGCGCGTTTTCCAATGAGGATTCGGGTCCGGTGCGATTCACTAAGGTCGTGCGCCCGATATCCAGCAGGTGTCGCTGCTGCACCGAGGTCCGCCGGAGTTCACCTGCTTCTTCCTGGTGCATGTGAGTGCTTGAACTTGCGACACATTTCCTTTTTTAAATTTCGCGGTTTGTCCGAATCCGTCGGGTTGGTCGATGGCCACGCCCCCCCGATTTCTGTTGCATGCAAGCCGGCGCCGATGCGCCACAATCTGATCGTGTGCAAACCTGGGGCAATTCAGGGCAAAAGAGAAATATTCGGGAAACCCAACAAAAGGAAGGCGTTCGGACCCTTAGTAAATGAGCCCCAATGTAGCAAACCTCTGGAAAGAGAGGGCTCCTCCGTGGGTATACTCCTGCAGGGGATGGGCTCCTCCGTGGGTATACTCCTGCAGGAGATGGGCTCCTCCGTGGGTATACTCCTGCAGGGGATGGTTTAGGCCTTTCTTCCAGGAATGGGAGACAGGAGGGCGAGTGAAGGATCTCCGCACACCGCATGGGCAATCTCCGCACACCGCATGGGCATCTTCCGGCTTACGCTACCCCGGTTCTGAAGGTGATTCGCCGGTGGGGTCTGGGAATGTGGGAGATCAGGACCATGTCGAGGAAAGTCCTTGACAAGAGGGTTCTGTTTGCCCGTTTCCAGAAGCCTCTGGCCCTCAGGGATTGCCCAAGTCGGGATCTGGGGGTGGGTTTAGGTCTTTTGAATTCCATCAGGATCCCCTTGAAGTTTTGGGACTTGACTTGGCGCTGCTTCCATGGAAAGCTGTGTGTGAGGGACAATCGCCGGTGGGGTCTGGGAATGTGGGAGATCAGGACCATGTCGAGGAAACTCCTTGACAAGAGGGTTCTGTTTGCCCGTTTCCAGAAGCCTCTGGCCCTCAGGGATTGCCCAAGTCGGGATCTGGGGGTGGGTTTAGGTCTTTTGAATTCTATCAGGATCCCCTTGAAGTTTTGGGACTTGACTTGGCGCTGCTTCCATGGAAAGCTGTGTGTGAGGGACAATCTGAAGTGTAGGAGCTCTGAGGAAAGGGGTTGTCCCCGGGAGGAGTGCGGTGGCCTGCTGGAGAGCATGGACCACTTCCTGCTTCAGTGCCCCTTTAACACAGAGGTGTACAACCGGGTGGGTGCTTCCATCCATTGGCCCGGGTTGGCCGGTCTCTCCTATGCGGAGTGGGCCTATGGAGCATTCAGAGGCCTGGGTGGCCGGGACCGCTGCACTTTATTCCTAGTCAGTCTAGTGGTCAGGTACCACACGTGGAACGCACGGTGCTTAGTGTCGACGCAGCGTAAAATCCTCCCGGTGGATGAGGTGGTTAGGAACATTCTGGGTGACCTGGTGAAGGTGCGCTCTCTGGAGTATGAGAGGCTGGGCACGGGGAGGGCCTCTCTCCTTTGGAGGGGGTTCTCCTTTAGTGTCCCTTAGTCTGTCATCTCCTCTCCTGGTGTTGGGCTGATGTTGCACTGTAGATTTTTGTTTTGTGTCCTGAGGTTATAGTGATGTGGATTTTATCTATTCCAATATGGCCACAAACCCTGGGAATCAACCAGCAATGTGTGTACGAGGCTCCAGCCAAGAATCAGAAGCAGCCAGGTACAGAGAGGCTCATAATGACTCCAGCAGCAGAATAGTGAGTGCAGCTCTGGGGTGTAATACAGGATGTAACTCAGGATCCGTACAGGATAAGTAATGTCATGTATGTACACAGTGACTGCACCAGCAGCAGAATAGTGAGTGCAGCTCTGGAGTATAATACAGGATGTAACTCAGGATCAGTACAGGATAAGTAATGTCATGTATGTACACAGTGACTGCACCAGCAGCAGAATAGTGAGTGCAGCTCTGGAGTATAATACAGGATGTAACTCGGGATAAGTAAGTATAGTTATGACTGTGTGGATTGCACATGTTACATGTGATGTGATTATTTTTTAGGACAGAGTTCAGCAGAGGAAACTGTAATGAAGACGGATGAGCAGAACACAGAATCTGATAAGAGGTAATTGTGTGTGTTAGTCACAGCTAATCCTTTTGCAGAACTATGCGCCTCCATAGCAACAGACTACAATCCAGCCTTGTGTAGTCTGGTCCTGGAGTCGCACTCCCTTCTATCTTTCTGTTACATTTGGGGACAGATAGATGAGGGGGTGGAGTGTTCTTCATGATGATCTGAGTAACCCTGTGCTATTCTCTACTCTTGTGTCTGCTCAGGGTGGCGTCCAGCTTGCGGCATCACTTCAGCCTCTCCTCCGTGTATTCCCATTACTTCCCGGACAGCGGGATGCCTGAGGTCACGACGTGTCACTCCAGATGCGCCATCACTGTGGATTACATCTTCTACTCTGCCAGTGACAGAGATATCTTCAGGCAGCCAGGTACCAGCCGCTCCCTCCTGCCTGACACCACCATCGCTGTTATGTAGCGGCTCCCTCCTGCCTGACACCACCATCGCTATTATGTAGCGGCTCCCTCCTGCCTGACACCACCATCGCTGTTATGTAGCGGCTCCCTCCTGCCTGACACCACCATCGCTATTATGTAGCGGCTCCCTCCTGCCTGACACCACCATCGCTGTTATGTAGCAGCTCCCTCCTGCGCGACACCACCATCGCCCCACCAGCAGGGACACTCCAACCTCACACTAAAAGTAAACTACATATGACACACAGTTTTCCAATATACTTTCGGTATTAATTCCTCACAGTTTTCTAAGTCTCTGGTTGCAGTTACTCTAGGAGACTTCATTGTGTACTCCCTGTGTATAAGAAACAGTCCCTTATAATGTGATGTCACACAGGTGCATGGTTCGTTATAACACACAGCTCGGTGATACATCAGGCTGTGCACCTGTGTGACATCACGTGACCAGGGATATAACGAGCCATGCACCTGTGTGACATCACATGACCAGGGATATAACGAGCCGTGCACGGTGAATCCATCCCCAGCCATAATGCAGAGGCTCATGGGAGCAGCGGTGGGATCCGAGCATATTGTGTGCCGGGAGTTCTGGATTTTAGAGAATATTGGGCAATTTATGTATATAGTATGTATACTACCGTATTTTTCAGACTATAAGGCGCACAAAAAATCCTTTGATTTTCTCAGAAATCAAAGGTGCGCCTTATAGTCCAGTGCGCCTTATATATGAACCGTACTTAGAGACAACAGCTGCCTTGAGCTGTGCACAGGTCTGCCACCTGCTAGTCATTCATACTTATAATGCGGTGCGCCTTATAATTAGGTGCGCCTTATATATGAACCTAGATGTTTTATCAGGCATTTATTGATGGTGCGCCTTATACTTCGGTTCGCCTTATAGTCCGAAAAATACTGTATATAAAAAGGTAAATCACAGCGCTTTGTGATCATTTGCTGCACAGTAATGCATGATTTGGATTATGGCTGCTCTTTCTTCTGCAATATTCATTCATTGTATGTGTCTTATGGTGATGATAGTGCTGATTGTAGTTCAGAGCTGAAATCGTAATACTGCGTAATACTATCTTATACAATAGCGGGATAAATACTTATCTTTTATATTAGATTAATACCCAAGGAAGGCTGGAAACTAATGTTTATGGGAAGATTTCAGCACTGAAGCTCCAAAATCTGAAATACGGATCCAAGGATAATATAGAACTGAAGTTAAATAATGTCATGCATGTACACAGTGACTGCACCAGCAGCAGAATAGTGAGTGCAGCTCTGGAGTATAATACAGGATGTAACTCAGGATCAGAACAGGATAAGTAATGTCATGCATGTACACAGTGACTGCACCAGCAGCAGAATAGTGAGTGCAGCTCTGGTGTATAATGCAGGATGTAACTCAGGATCAGTACAGGAGAAGTAATGTCATGTATGTACACAGTGACTGCACCAGCAGCAGAATAGTGAGTGCAGCTCTGGAGTATAATACAGGATGTAACTCAGGATCAGTACAGGATAAGTAATGTCATGTATGTACACAGTGACTGCACCAGCAGCAGAATAGTGAGTGCAGCTCTGGGGTATAATACAGGATGTAACTCAGGATCAGTACAGGATAAGTAATGTCATGTATGTACACAGTGACTGCACCAGCAGCAGAATAGTGAGTGCAGCTCTGGGGTATAATACAGGATGTAACTCAAACCTCCAGCCTCTAGTGTGCAGAGAAGAATGGGGAACCTCCAGCCCTAGATATACAAAGAAGAATGGGGGATCCAGCCTAAGATTGTTGCAAGAAGAGGGAGGACACTCCAGCATCTTGATGTACTAAGAAGAAGGAGGAACTCCAGCCTCTAGATGTACACAAAAAGAATAGAGGAAATCAGCCTCTAGATGTATTTAAAGTGAATGGGGGAACCTGCCAGCCCCTAGAGTATCAAAGAAGAATGGGGGAAGCCTCCAGCCTCTTAGATGATCAAAGGCGAATGGGGGGAGGGAACCTACAGCCTTAATGATACAAAGAAGAATAGAGGAACCTCCAGCTCTAGAGTACAAAAAGCAATGTGACAGAGGAAGGGGAAGGAACCTCCAGCCTTAGATGTACAAAGAAGAAGGGGAGGAGGGGGGCAACTCCAGCCTCAGATTTAATAAGTAGAATGGGGGTGGGATCCTCAGCCTGAGATGTACAAAGAGAATTAAGGAGGAACGGAAACCTCCCGCTCTAGTGTACAAAAGAAGAATGGGGGAATTCTCAAGCCTCTAGATAGTACAACGAAGAAATGGGGAACCTCCAGCCCTCTAGATGTACAAAGAAGGAATGGAGGGGGGAACTCAGCCTATAGATGTACAAAGAAGAATGGAGGAACTCCGCTTAGATGTACAAAGAAGAAGAGGGAACCTCCAGCCTCTAGATTGTACAAAAGAATGAATGGGGGGGAAACCTCCAGCCTCAGATGTACAAAGAAGAATGGGGGAACCTTCCAGCCTATAGCTGTACCAAGAAGATTGGGGAACTTCAGCTCTAGATGGTACAAGAAGAATGTTGAGGAAACTCCAGCCTCTAGATGTACAAGAAGAAAGGGAAACCTCCAAGATTCTCAGGTATTACAAGAAGTGGGGGGAACCTCCAGCTATAGCTTATACAAAGCGAAGGGGGGAACCTCCAGCCTATGATGTACAAGAAGAATGGGGACTCCAGCTTCTAGATATACAGAAAATGGGGGACCGGCCAGCCTAAATAGTACAAAGAAGAATGGGGGACACCTCAGCCTTAGATGTACAAAGAGATGGGGAACCTCCCCGCTCTAGATTGCAAAGAAGGAATGGGGAACCTCCAGCCTCTGATGTACAAAGAAGAAATCGGGAACCTCCAGCTACCGATGTACAAAGAAAATGGGGGAACCTCCAGCTTCTAGATTTTACAAGGAAGAATGGGGGGGGGAACTCCGCCTCTAGAGGTACAAAGAAGAATGGGGGATCTCCCAGCTCTAGATGTACAAAGAGAAGGGGGGGGACCCTCAAGCCTACTAGATGGCAAAGAATAATAGAGGACTCAGGCTCTAGGATGTACAAGGAAGAATGGGGGAGGAACCTCCCGCATCTAGATGTACAAAGAAGAATGGGGAACCTCCCAGCCTCTCGAGTACAAAGAAGAAGAGGAACCTCCCTCCTCTAGATGTAAAGACGAATTGGGGAGGAACCTCCAGCTCTAGATGTACAAAGAGAATGGGGGAACCTCAGCTCTAGATGTTATAAAGTAGAATGGGGAACCTTCCAGCCTCTAGAATGTACAAAGAAGAAAGAATGGGGAAACTACAGCCTCAGATGTACAAAGAAGAATGGGGGAATCTCCAAGCCTCTAGATGTACAAAGAGAATGGGGAACTCAGACTTAGATGTACAAAGGAAGAATGGAGGGAAACTCCAGGCCCAGATGTACTAAGAAGAATGGAGGAACTCCGCCTCAGATGTACAAAGAAGAATGAAGGAACCGCAAGCTCTAGATGTCAAAACAAAAGAAGAATGGGGAACCTCCCGCCTCTAGGTTACAAGAAGAAGGGGGAAACGCCAGCCTCTAGCTGTCCAAAAAGATGGGGGAACTTCCAGCCCTTAGCTGTACAAAGAAGGAATGGAGTGAACCTCCAGCCTCTAGATGTCCAAAGAAGACATGGGGGAAAACCTCCAGCTTCTAGATATACAAGGAGAGATGGGGGAAATCCAGCCTATAGATATACAAGAAGCAGGGGGGAACCTCCAGCTCTAGATGACAAAGAAGAAGGGGGAACCTACAGCTGTAGATATAAAGGAAGAATGGGGAACCTCCAGCCTCTAGTTACCAGAAGAAGGGGGAACCGCCAGCCGCCTCTAGATGGACAAAGACAAGGAGGAACCTCCCAGCCCTCTAGATGTGCAAAGAAAGAATGGGGGAACCTCCAGCCTCTAGATGTACAAAGAAGAAGGGGAACCTCCAGCTCTCGTGTACAAAGGAAGGGTAAACTTCAGCTCTAGATATCATACAAGCAGAATGGGGGAACCTACAGCCTTAGAGGTCAAAGAAGAATGGGGGAACTCCCGCCTCTTCGATGTAACAAAGATACTGGGGGAACCTCCAGCCTCTCGATGTGCAAAGAATAATAAGAGGCACCTCCAGCCTTAGATTTGTTCCAAAGAAGAAATGGGGAATCAAGCCTTAGAATGTACAAAGAAGAAGGGGAAACCTCCAGCTCTAGATAAGAGAAGAATGCGATGTAGCAGCACCAATGGGCCGCACAAGTCATGTTAGCGTGTTTGCCTTGGGGGGGATTAGGATCATCGTATGATTGGATCCAATGATGGTGTAGAAAGGAAGCACAAACCCGTGTGCCTCATGTGCAGTTGTTGCAGTTAGGACCATTGCAAGGTGGACGTGATCATCGTATTAATTATGTGGATGTTGAAAAAGTCCTCAAGTCCACCGTTAATTTAGGATGGAATTTTGAACAGTTTGTTTGTTCATAACCTGTGATAATTTTCTAATTAAGGGCATTGCACAGCGTGAGACAGATCAATAAGGAGCAGCAGCAGACAGCGAGTATTTGTGTCTTGTTTTTCGTTGTAGTTTTTTGGCAACTATGGGACAACAACGAGGACTCGTACTATGGCTACAGGGGGGACCTACTGGCTTAAATGGAGAAACTGGGAGCATACCTAAGGGGAGCCACAGTACAAAGGCATTAATGTGCAGACCAATGACTATAGGCGACTAAAGAGAACTGTAATTCTATACTAGTAGAAAGTGGGCACCATTGTGTCTGAAGTTAACTAACAATATGCTCTCAGTAACTGACTGCTATTAATTCACACATTATCATTACATTTGTGGAACCTTAGGGAGATTACCAAGTAGTTTAGATACAAACAGACACTGGCCAGAAGATTATCCTTACCGGTCTTTACCATTGAGAACACAGAACTAAGGAGCATCAGCTACACATGTAGTACTAAGAATAGTTCTTGCAAGTACAACACGTATGTAAATATAGAATCTTGACTCCTCGTTGGAAACGTAGTTAGGTTGTCCTAAAAGAATTCTCACTATTCTGTGCTGGTGCAGTCACTGTGTCCATATAAGACATTCTATCCTGTATCGTCCTGAGTTCACATTGTATTATACCCAGAGCTGCACTCACTATGTCTAAGGCTGCTGGTGGACAGTCACTGTGTACGTACATGAACTTCTTCATCCTGATCGATCCGAGTTACATCCTGTATTACTACCAGAGCTGCCACTACTATTCTGACTGCGGGTGCAGTCAACTGTGTACTAATGACATAGCATATCCTTACGGTATCATCGAGTTACACCTGTTATACCCAGTAGCGATCCCTCCTTTCTGGCTGCTGGTGCAGTCACTGTGTACAATCATGACATTATTATCCTGTACTGATCCTGATTTTACCTCCGTATTATAGCGCAGAGCTGCCACTCCACTATTCTGCTCTGGTGCAAGTCCGTGTACACTACCATGACATTACTTATCCGGTACTGATCCCTGGAGTTCATCCTGTATTATTAATACCTAGCTGGAACTCACTATTCTCTGCTGGTGCATTCACTGTGTACTACATGACATTACTTATCCTGTACTGTCCTGAGTTCACATCCGTAGTTATAGTGGACTCCAGAGCTGCACTCACTATTCTGCTGCGGTGGTAGCACTGGTACATACAGCATACGTTTATCCTTTACTGATCCTGAGTTAACTCCTGTATTATATTCAGAGCGCACTCAACTATTTCTGCTGCTGGTGCAGTCCACTGTGTACATAACATGACACTACATCCTTGTACTGATCCTTGGTCCTGTGTTATTATACGCTGGTCCTGTGTTATTATGCGCTGGTCTTGTGTTATTATACGCTGGTCTTGTGTTATTATACGCTGGTCCTGTGTTATTATACGCTGGTCCTGTGTTATTTTACGCTGGTCCTCTGTTATAATACGCTGGTCCTGTGTTATTATACGCTGGTCCTGTGTTATTTTACGCTGGTCCTGAGTTATTATACACTGGTCTTGTGTTATTACACACTGGTCTTGTGTTATTAAAGGTTGATCTGGTCTTCTCTTAGTATTTATGATGGTGCAAATAGTAAAAGAAACTAAAACTAAGAAATAATATATTGCCACCTACTGGTCATATAATAATAAAGAATAAGCCTGATATTTCCTAGTGATTCACCCATTTCTGATAAAGTTCATAGATGTGGCGTAGTGCCCGGCGGGCGATGTGAGGGGGCGAGTAGCAGCAGCAGATATGTCACAGTGTGTCACCCCAGCCTTGCCAGACACTCACTCCTAATAGATGGAAATGTCAGGGGCTCAGTAACAGAATGACTGCATCTTGTTAATTCATTGTCAATTAGAGGGAGATGTAATGTGGAGGTCATGACGCTGATCCTGACCTCTGACCCAGCAGGCGGCTGCTTAATGTCTTAAGCTGAGGGGCCCCTGTGACTGCCGCACACATCACTGACTGACATCAACATGACCATTGTCATACAAAGCAGGGCCCCGACCCCCAGATCTAATTGTCCATGAGCTGCCCTTCCCCCAAACAACAGATGGAAATTAGAACCCAGCAGAACCCACAAAGGAGGGCGGGGAAGCTGACCACATTATAGGGGCTTCGTCACCCCACATTCACATTTCCAAGCGTCATTAGGACTGGAAGAATAGGGAACACAGTCACCGAAAAGCTCTTACTGCAGCTTATGTATACAGTCGAATAGTGAGTGCAGCTCTGGAGTATAGTACAGGATGTAACTCAGGATCAGTACAGGATAAGTAATGTCATGTATGTACACAGTGACTGCACTACCAGCAGAATAGTGAGTGCAGCTCTGGAGTATAATACAGGATGTAACTCAGGATCAGTACAGGATAAGTAATGTCATGTATGTACACAGTGACTGCACCAGCAGAATAGTGAGTGCAGCTCTGGAGTATAATACAGGCTGTAACTCAGGATCAGTACAGGATAAGTAATGTCATGTATGTACACAGTGACTGCACCAGCAGCAGAATAGTGAGTGCAGCTCTGCAGTATAATACAGGATGTAACTCAGGATCAGTACAGGATAAGTAATGTCATGTACGAACACAGTGATTCAGGATGTGCTGTATAGTTTGAGATATATACATCTGGTAAGGTGCTTGCACATGGTCCCAGTCCTGGGTGTGCAGTTCCTATTACTTCTACATAATTTATTGCTGCTGGTTCTGGGCCGGTGTCGTCCAGGGACTGGAGCGGCTCTAGTACGTGACGGCTCCATCCTCTGCAGTCGGTACATTAAGAGGACCATAAACAGCAGTACACATCACCCCATAACAGTGTCAAACACATCCCCCATTAACAGGTCCTAAATTCCCCCATAACAGGTCAACCACACATCCCCCCATAGTGTATCTACCACATTTCCCCCATAAGTGTTAACCACACATCCCCCATCACAGGTCACCTACACATTCCCCCCATACAGTGTCACCTAAACATCCCCCCATAACAGGTCATCCTACACATCCCCCCATAACAGTGTCACCTAACACATCCCCCTAAGTGTCATCTACACACCCATAAGTGTCACCTACACATCCCCCAAACAGTGTCAACACACATCCCCCATAACAGTGTAACTTTTTAACCCCCCCCCCCCCCACTCCCCAAAAAAAATCCCCCTTAACAGTGTCATCTACACATCCCCAAATAACAGTGTCACCGACACATCACCCCCTAACAGTGTATCTTACACATCCCCATAACAGTGTACCTAACATCCCCATAACAGGTGTCACTACACATCCCCCCATAAAAACAGGGACCTACACATCCCCCCATAACAGTGTTACTACACATCCCCCCATCACAGTGTCATCTCACTCCCCCCATAACGGGTCATCTCACATCCCCATAACACAGGGTCATTACACATCCCCATAACAATGTCACCTACACATCCCCCTTACCAGGTCACTATAACATCCCCCCCATAACAGTGTTACCTAACATCCCCCAAACAGTGTCAATACACATCCCCAAGCACAGTGGCACTTACAACCTCCCCCCATACACAGTGTCACCTACACCTCCACCATAAGTGTCACCTACAATCCCCCCAGAACAGTGTCACCGTACACATCCCCCATAACCGTTGAACTACACCATCCCCAGAACTGTTGTCCCCACAGGGTTGTCTACCTCGGACAGTCCGGTCTTTGCTGTTGGGGGATTGTGAGTGGACCGGAGTAATAGGTTTGACCATGGGCGCAAACAGCTTCGAACTCCATTGTGATCCCTTCTCCAATCTTCGTCCCAGGAATCGGCCTGGGGAGACGGGTGCGGCATGAGCGGCTGCGATCAAGGCTGCTGTATGGGCTATTCCATGGCGGCGTGTACCAGACTGGATTGGGGCGCCCTCAGGACCCTTATATATAATGTGACCCCTCCCCCCCCTCGCTTACCTAGCCGACCACTCCAGAAGTGGCTGCCCTTCCCAGCCACTTAACAGAGACCTGGCCGGGATCCAGCTCACTCATGGGCGGCGGCGGGGGGCTTGCAACACTAGACACGGGCCACCGTGATCGCGCACACATTATGTGGGCGTGCCTCCTCCTCTGCCCGGCCACTCTGCCATGTGGTTCCGCCCTGCTCTCTGTTATCACGTCCTCCCCCGCAGCCGGAATATGTGCGTGCTCGGAGTATAATACAGGCTGTACACTCAGGGTCAGTACCGGCCTACGTACTGTCCTGTCTGTCCCCAGGGGCTGCCCCCGCCGCCGCATTAGTGAGGCCGCTCTGTTGTATCCTCCAGGATGAACTCGGGCTCAGTCCCGGGAAGTACGTCATGTCTGTCCCCCGTTGCGGCACCCCGCAGCAGAATCGTGCGTGCCGCTCTGGGGTATCATCCGGATGTCCCATCCGGTCCGTACCGGCCCAGTCCTGTCCTGTCTGTCCCCAGTGCCGTGCACCCCCGCCGCAGACTCGTGCGTGCCGCTCCGGCATTCATCCGCTGTCCCTCGGATCCGTCCCGGCTCCGTACCGGTATGTCCGTCCCCCGTGATGCACCCGCGCCGACCGTGCAGTGCGCTCTGGAGTATCCTACCGGCTGTAACACTCCGGATCCGTCCCCGGGCAGTCTGGCCTGTATGTACCCAGTGATGCATCCAGCAGGCCGGCACAGTGCGTGCGCCTCTTGGCGGTATCCTACAGGCTTGCACCTCCAGGATCGTCACCCCCCCCCCCCCCCCCTGGGCTATTCAAGGTCATGTCTGCTGTCCCGGGACCTGCCCCAGCCGCAGACTAGTGGGTGCAGCTCTGTTGTATAATACCAGGCTGTACTCGGGCTCAGTACCGGCTAAGTCATGCAGTATGTACACCGTGATGCCCCCAGCAGCCGAATAGTGAGTGCCGCTCTGGGCTTACTAATCGGTAGTTTGTCAACTCAGGCATCAAGTAAGGATCGTAATGTCATGTATGTCACCGTGACTGCAGCAGCCGCCGATAGTGGTGCCGAACTCTTGCGAAATTAATAGGCTCGTAACTCAGGATCACCAGGATTCAGTAATGTCTCGTGACACAGTGACTGCACCAGCAGCAACATAGTGAGTGACAGCTCTGGAGTATAGATGAACAGGATGTAACTCAGGATGCGTACCAGGATAAGTAATGTCATGTATGTACACAGTGACTGCCGCGCAGCAGAAAGTGAGTGGCAGCTCTGGAGTATAATACAGGATGTAAAGTAACTCAGGATCAGTACAGGATAAGTAATGTCATGTATGTACACAGGGACTGCACCAGCAGCAGAATAGTGAGTGCAGCTCTGGGGTATAATTCTGGGTGTTGCAGACATGTTAGGAGTGGCTGTGTGATCTGTGTATCATTCCCTGCATTGTGTCCTATCTGATATCATCACAGACATGTGACCCCGGGGGATGCTGGAGGTTATATATAGCCCGGTGGGGGTGATGTTTCCATAGCAGTGATAACATTTGCTCGGGGTCAGACCTCTCCCTCCTCTGGGGGCAGTACTGGAGCGCTGCCTGCAGGAGGCGCTGACATGATGGATTAGGGATAATCTTCAGTGACCCGTCCAATGTTAATATTTAGGAGATGAGTCACAGGAGACGCTCGCTGCACCCAGAGGGATTACAGAACCTGACAAATTCTGGCGAGTATCACTCAGCTTTCCTGGGCTTCTGAGTGGCGCAGTAACAGTGCTAAACTTTATAGATTTGCAGTTCAGACAGTCTATGACGGTCTTCACCCAATCACTAGGTGGCAACCAATCAGGGCAGTAACCAGAACGACCAATCGGATTGCAGCTTTTCTTCAACATTTTATTAGACAATTATAACCGGTCCGGCCCGTTATACGGTGCGGCGCTCGCTCTGGGCCGCCGGCGCCTCCTTGGTCTGTTAATGCACTGTAATGTGGGGTGTGTGCAGTCCTGGTGGTCCCGGGAATAGAGTGACTGTGCCCCCGCCATCAGGGGATGCCTAGAGGGATAGTGAAGGAGAGGTAGTCACCGGTGGCGCCCCAGCTGGCCCGATTCATCTGATAGATGCTGATCCACGTGGTGAGGACCACCAACCACACAAAGAGGCCGAAGGCGGAGCGCTTCACATCTGCGGGGGACAACACACAATCAGGGGGGCTTTACCCAGGGATACACTCACCAGACCCCACCCCCCATTGTGCCCCGACACTCACAGCTCTGGATCTGGGGCTGCTCCGTGTACGCCGGCTTCAAGAACGCTTCTTTAAAGAACCACGTGACGTTAACAAGCCACAGGAACGGCAGCAGAGCAAATCCCCCTGCGGAAATACAAGTAGGGGTTAATACTGGGAATGGGGAGAGGGACCAGAAGCTTTGCCACTAGACACCAGGGACCGGACACTAATCCCCTAGACGCCAGGGAGCGGACACTAAACCCCTAGATGCCAGGGACCGGACACTAAACCCCTAGGACACCAGGGACGGCACTGATCCTAAGACGCCAGGACGGGACACTAAACACTAGATCCAGGACTGGACACTACACCCCTCGATGTCAGGACCGAGACACTAAACCCTAGATGCCAGGGCGCAGCCACCAAACTTCTAGCCGCCCAGGACAGGAACTAAACCCTCTAGACGCCAGGGACGGACACCCCTAAACCCCTAAGAGGCCCGGGACCGGACACTTGATCCCTAAGCGCCTAGGGAGCGGACACTAAACCCCTAGATGCCAGGGACCGGACACTAAACCCCTAGACGTCAGGGACCGGACACAAAACTCCTAGATGCCAGGGACGGACACTAATCCCCTAGACGCCAGGGACCGGACACTAAACCCCTAGACACCAGGGACCGGACACTGATCCCTAAGACGCCAGGGAGCGGACACTAAACCACTAGATGCCAGAGACTGGACACTAAACCCCTAGATGTCAGGACCGAGACACTAAACCCTAGATGCCAGGGCGCAGCCACCAAACTTCTAGCCGCCCAGGACAGGAACTAAACCCTCTAGACGCCAGGGACCGGACACTAAAACCCCTAAGAGCCCCCAGGGACTCCGGACACTATACCCCTAACGGCCAGGGACCGGACACTAACCCTGACCAGGATCGCATAATCCAGACGCAGGACCGGAACTATCCTAGACGCAACCGACCTAAACTTCCCAGGGAGGGACACTCAACCCTAGATGCCAGGGGCCTGAGACTAAACTCTCGACGCCCAAGGGACCGGAACACTAACACCCTAACCACCAGGGACTGGACCTAACCCCTAACACCAGAGCAGGACACAAACCAGATGACCAGGACCGGACCCAACGCAATCCCTAGACCAGGGGACCGACACTAACCCGCTGAACCAGGGACGGACACTAAACCCCTAGACGCCAGGGACCGGACACTGATCCCCTAGACGCCAGGAACCGGACACTAAACCCCTAGATGCCAGGGACCAGAAACTAAACCAATAGACAACGAGGACAGGACCATAAACCCTTAGACACCAGGGACAGGACCATAAACCCTTAGACACCAGGGACAGGACCATAAACCCTTAGACACCAGGGACAGGACCATACACCCTTAGACACCAGGGAGTGGATGATCAGTCACAGGACACCAGGGCAGTGTTCACACATCTATGTCGCCAGGTTTTCCTCGCTCACCCAGGTAGTATTTTCTACACAGCTGCAGCTTTTCTTCGTTGGGGACACGCTCCAGGTTCATGATGGCGTCCGGGAGCTCAGATATTCAGGACACGGTTACGATCCGGACGTTACTATCATGATAAGATAGAAAGGAGAAGGTAAGAGCTTCATACAGGACACATCTTACTGCATCTAACAATGGCAGTGCTCATCCTGAGCTTCCTGGTTCTAAAATCTGTGGTCAATCTCCAAGCACAGACCATCTCTTACTCCTGGCATGGGAGACAATGGGTTAAAGCATCCCACCTCTGATCCACCGGTAATGATTTACAGTGTTTGGGTATATAGAAGTATTTTGGCGCGGTGCCCCCCATGTCCCACCCCGCTCCATCCTCCATTCTTCCCGGGAGACGTCTCACCAGGGCCGTATTTGGTAATGTCTCAGCTACAGTTCAATGTCTCCCAGTCCCAGGCGGACTTAACCCCTTAGCTACTGCAGCATTACTTCTCTGTTTTGCCCTCGACCCAGAATTATCTCTGCTTGCTGTCAGTGAATTTCAGGATTCAAGAAGATCATCCAGGCTGGGGACTTGTTACATTGTATCTGTCTGGCAGCAAAATTCTTTCCTGACTTAATAGTTTGTTACAATGTATCAATGTCCTCACTCATGAGTCCTTAGAGACAAGTGTAGCAAACCCTCAGCTGTAAAAAGCATTGGATCCCTCTGCATTTACAGCTTTTGAATGTAAGTGTGTTCATAGTCACTGACAGCAAGCAGAGATTCTGAAAAGAGTGAAAAATGACCACCCTATAGGGCCGGGGGCATATAATTTGGGGTCACAAGAGCATAATACATAGAAATGAGGAATAAATAGATTTTCTAGAGCAAAACCTCATAAATGACCAATATGAATTCAATCTCTGTATAAGGCATGGAGCTGGCTCCCCGCCCGAGGCATGCTGGGACTTGTAGTTCCCAACATCATCAGGTTTCTCAGTCATGTGACAGAGGAATTCTGATAAATCGCGATTTTTACAATTAATATCTGACGATAAACATCTTAGCTCACCCCCCAATCTTCCTCTTCCTGCCAGGAGTCTCCTGCACTCGGGAATGTCGGGAAATGTAGTCCAGGACCCAAATAACCTTCTGCGCATGCGCCAGCGCACGGCCTCTCGGGACTTGTAGTTTTGTCCTGAGTATCCTGAGTTGAGTAAGATTATTGGGCGCATTGTGATCCCCTACTTTCTGTTAGGTGACTATTATTGGTGGAGTCTATGTCTACTGGAGGCTGAGGGGAAGCGTCGTACTGTGATTATTGTATAATTATCCATTTGTGATTACGAAATGGACTACAATGGAGGCGGGGCCTTGACCGGAAGCGGATATGACGTATCCATAAACAGGAAGTAGGTCGTTAACGCGGAGGGAGGAGATAATCGGTGGAAGATGGCGGAATACTTGGCTTCGATTTTCGGGACTGAGAAGGATAAGTAAGTCTGGGGATCGGGGGGAGGTCTATGGGGAGAGGGAAGGCTCCTGCAGAGCGCAGGGAGGACATGGGGCCCTTAGCGGGCGGTGGACTTTGAATTGTGTTAGACTTGAGGCCCCTTTTTGTTCTGTGACCATCACATCCTGATGCTGGTGTGTAATGGCCCCCTCCTACCTCCATGTGGGACCCATCTGCACAATCCCTTTAAGTGGGTCCTGGAAGTTGCTGTATTATTGGAGGATGGATTAAAGGGATTAATATTCTGATTGTGATATTTACAGATAACAAAGGACACTTGTAGCATTGGCCTCGGTTCCCGGTTGTAGACTTCCCCTTTAATTCCCTTTCTCTTTCCAGGGTGAACTGTTCCTTCTATTTCAAGATCGGAGCGTGTCGTCATGGAGACCGCTGCTCGCGACTTCACAACAAGCCGACGTTCAGCCAGGTAAAGAGCCACGGCGGGGAAACTACGTCAGAAAATATCTTAAAGGGTGATAAAATGTTGTTATTGGCCCCTGATTCTGGAGCTGTTTGGTTTTGTAGTTCATGCTCCCTCCGAACACGGCGCGCGACTGCTGCGGCCTGGGATTGGCTGCCATAGTCGCGCGTCTGTGTGGGGACGCGGCAGAAACCTGACTCTCCCTCTGGTTCTATGGTAGTGAATATGTTACAATGTGTCCAGTCTAGAGAGAGGGAGGCCGATACATTGTATCAGATTTGGAAGTATTGGATCTCTTGTTGTATAATGTAGGATGGGTCGGATTTCATATCTGTGCTTTGTCTCATAGAGGGTAACATTAGGGTCATAAGGGAGTGGAGAGACCCCCCCCCCCCCCCCCACGTATTCCCAAAATGTCCCCCTACTAACAGTAAGTGTTTACGAGAATAATTAAAGATAATTCTTTAACCTAAGGAGGCCATTTTTAGTTGGGGTGGGGATTACTGCTGTGATGTCACACTGCAGCATCTTCATTGATGACATCATTGTGTCTTGCAGACGATCGTCCTCCTGAACCTTTATCGGAACCCGCAGAACACGGCGCAGAGTGCGAATGGCTCCCACTGTAAGTCTCCTCTTCTGTTCCTATATCCCGTGTATAGACACATGTAGGGGACCTACCTCTAGTGTCAGAGTCCGGCTTCACATGAGCATTTTTACTCTGTATATCTCAGATCTGACCCTGGACCCAGATGTCCAGTATTACAATCCCTTCTCCCAGGAGTCGGCTGTGACTTACCTCAATAAGTATAATGCTGTGACTCCAGGTCCCAGGGCAGAGTGAAGTCCAGCAAGGACCTTTGTTATAATGTTATGGAAGCTGGTGATACACATTGTGTGAACATCAGTCAAACCCACTGATATGGGGGACTGTCTAATGTGTGCAGAGGTGGCTCATGGAAGATTAGATAAACTTGTACTACAGAAATCTAATCCCTGGTAACTAATGGAGCCTTGGGAGGAATAGCTACTGACTGGTATGTAACTTGCCCCGTAAAAGGGCATTTTAAATATTTATCATTACCAACACTTGGTACCATCACTGAGCAGCTGTTTTAAGTGAGTTCCACTTGAAGGGCAGTTGCATACTTCCATTCATCACAAGGTCGGTATGCAGCTCCTATTTAGGGGGCTAACCTGCAGTACCCTGCAGAGCCACTATAACATGTGAGGCACTGTGCAGGTGAGGCTATGAGATGTGTCTGACCACCTCCATTTTGTCTTGTGTAAATGTTTGGAAGTAAAAGGGAGTCAAAGGCCAATTATGTACTATGTACTCCCTTGCGCTAGGTGCTCTGGTTTCTTAGGCTCAGTTCACACCTTCTGTTATCAGGTTGTGCAGCAAGCTGTTTTTTGTTTTTTTTTTTTGTGTGTGCTTTTGATAATGAAAGTGCAACAGAAAGCAAAGTTTTGTACTGTTCATCTTCCATTCTCCATTGTTTTAGAGACTTTGTTTGTAGTTTGTTACCAAAACAAAGTAACTGAAACCCCCAACGCAGGTGTGAACTGAGCCATAGCCTGCATAAACCCTGTAGTCCTGTCCTGAAGCACGGTGATTAAGCTTCTCCCTTCTCTTACAGCTCTGGTCAGTGACGTGGAGGTGCAGGAACATTACGACGACTTCTTTGAGGTAAATAAAATGATCATTTTCCTTCTCTGCTTCCTGTGTGTTGGTGACACTACCACCCCTAGCCTCCCCCCATTAGGACTTACTGGGAGTTGTAGTCTGACTGTTTATTATGACTCCCTGCAGGAAGTGTTCACTGAAGTGGAGCAGAAATATGGAGAGATCGAGGAAATGAATATCTGCGACAACCTTGGAGATCACCTGGTGGGCAACGTCTATGTCAAGGTAACGTCAATCTGTACAATCCATGGAAAATTCCATTTGAAAATCTGTAGTGTCCTCAGATATGTTGCACGCGGATTTCCAGTAGGACTCTGCCTCGGATTTTAGAAGTTTAGCCTCTCTTGCTGGTTCATAAGGGGAGCCATATACAGAGCTAACAAGTCTTCTATCAAAATCTATCATGATAAACCAGGGACATTATTCCCAGATCCAGGCACCGGGACTGTGGTATCTTCTTATATTTGTTATCCATGGCTTCCTCCCTTCTAAAATCAACTTTTATAATTGCACTAATGAGCCAGAAGCTCCACAGGCTGTTACACTGTGCAGGAGCACTTCTCTCCTCCCACTGTGTTACCTTACATCATACTGAGGGAGGGGGAAGTACTGAGTGAGCAGTGGTTGAGAGGAGGCAGTGTAACATCCTGTGAAGCTACTGCACTTGGGCTCTGGTAACGCACCCATAGTATTTCATGCTCATTAGCACAATTTAAAAAGTTTGTTTTTAGAAGGAATGAAGCCGTGAATAACAAATTTAAGTAGATGACCACAGTCCCGGTGCCTGGATACTATAAGTAAGTGCCCCTGGTTTATCATTATGGATTTGGATGATATATTTCCTTTAGGTTTGGTGATGCCGATCACTTACCTATTATCGGTCTTGTAGTAAGGACACCTAGACACAGCATAGAAATTGGGTTTGTAAAGTGAGCCATAGGAGATCAGTATAAAAAGTTTCTTTATTTTTCTGTCTCTGATTCTAATGATGGTGTAGTACAGGTATATAACCCGGGCCATGCACCGGTCACATCATTCTTTACCCTTGGAATCAACTATAAGACGACCGTAGCTTCTACTACTGACAATCAAAAAAAAAAAAAAGGAGGAATTTGTAAGTGGTTCTTAACTGCATCCGGTTTTGGGTATTGCCTCTGGAGATCTGTGGAAATTGTTAGTAGCAGCAGGACTGTGATATATGGATTTATATTCCAGCACTATGGCATCTCTAAGTGTCCTCGCTCTGCTTGTAGCTTTCAATATTCATTTTCTACATAGCCCCTGCCCTCTGTTCTGAATGACTGCTTTAGTAATCAACCAGAAGCCTGCTACACAGAAGAGCACAGCAGTGTGAGGACACACAATCCTGGAATAAAAATCGATGTATCACAGTCCTGCTGCTACTAACCACACACAAGGCTATGGTTAGACATTGGACAATGCATAATACTGGCTGCAGATCTGCATGGTCACACCTGCTGACAGGTTCCCTGGATTATTAAAGCCGCTCACTTATATGGGGGGAGGATTGTTTTAAAGGTTGTAGTCGCTGCCATTGAAGTCTGAGCTGCGCTCTTCAGCTATGTTTCCAATGAGTCTTCCGCTCCGATCCGAATACCCCTCCCCCCGAGTCCTTTCCTCCTCCTCTTCTTCCTCGTCGCCTTTGTCCGTCATCGTGTGTCTGCGGCCAGTTAAGAAGTCGCCGTTTTCCCAGTAGAAGCTGAACTCGGATCCCTCCAGCTCCCGCATCTCCTCCATCTCCTTAGCGCTGCAGCGGGGAAGCTGAACCTCAAAAGTCTTATGGAAGCGTTTGTAGTCCACCCGGAAAGCCCCTTTCTCCAGGGTCATGCAGGGCTCAAAGCGATGGCCCCAGATGATCTCATTCTCTAAGTAGGAGCTTTTTGCCTGGCAGGTCATCCCTGTGCAGGGGAGAGGAAGCAGTTTTACAATAATCCATTTACACAGTTCTACCTCAACTTACACAGACGGCTCCGGGGTCCTTTCTCCAGAGGGTGGTGCCCCCATGATCATTCCCAACAATCCTAATTGTACTAATCCTAATTACACAATCATTGCTAATTACACTGCCAGGATTGGGGATATCTACAATTCAGGCTATTGGAGCAAAGTGTACAGCCATTTAAAGGGGGTTATGCCTGCCAATCTCAGGCTCTTGCTCCAAGTTTAATCTGGTGATGTAAGCCTGCAGTGTAAAGGATGGAGGTTGTGATTGGAATGATTTCCTAAGAACTTAGAGTTGGATCTCTCTACAGACCACTTGTAATCAGCTTTGCTAAAAGTGTAATTGGGCATCTAAGATTGCCCAGAAGCGACAGTGGCTCTATGCACACGATAGGTTTACAAAATCTGGAGCTGCCAACCCAGCTCACTAGTGTGCACCCGCCCTAATAGTTGATATAGTATATTTCTACTTGCCTGTAGCCTCCACAATTCCCTCCAGTATGACAATGATCTCAAACTGTTCTCGGATAAGCTGCTGTGGCCCCATGTCCCAGAAAGGACTTTGGTCATCGATCGGGTGGCAGATGACCTGCGGCTCCACCAGGAACAGTCTGTCCTCTCCGGTCTCGTAGCCGAGGTTGATTTCTGACTGTTCCAGTGGGAGGAATTCCCCTTCATACGTCTGTCGGGACTTGATTAGCTTAGCTCTGATCTTGGCGTCCACCATGTGGCTGTCTCGGAGGTCACCGATCCGGAACATCAGGCAGAGCCTCTCATCCCGTGGACAGACCACACAGTTCTGGCTGAAGATCAGCGTCTGCGCTCTCTTCTTAGGCCGAGATATCTTGACGAACATGCATCCCACCATCAGGGCGTCGATCATGGAGCCCACGATGGACTGGGCCATTATAAGGTAGACTCCTTCTTGGCAGTTTGAGGTCACCATGCGCGAGCCGTAGCCAATGGTGCGTTGGGTCTCTACGGAGAAGAGGAGCGCTGATATGAAGCTGTCCACGTTTTGGAAGCAAGGTCCCCAGTCGTCGTTGTCGAGGTTGAGTAAATCGAGGCGCCAGAATGCGTCCAGGTAGTAGATGGTGGCAAAGAAGAGCCAGGTGACGATGTAGCACATCATGAACACGAACAAGAACCAGCGATACTTGAGGTCAACAATTGTGGTGAAAATGTCTGACAGGAAGCGCCCCTTTTCCTCTATGCGGCCCAGGTTCACCTGGCATTTTCCATCTTTGGCCACGTACCTCTGCCGCTCCCGCCGCGTTGAGGTCTTGCCCTGGTGGAGCTCGGCTTCCATCAGCTTGCACCGTTGCTTTGCGGGTCGTTCGGGTCCTGTTGTCGAGGAAGAAAATAACCCCCGTGGAGGCATATTTATGTATCGTGGTCCATGAGAGATATCGGGCACGCTAATGGCATGCCGGGGGTACCAGCGACTATTACCAGCGCCATCTCCTCTAAGGGAAGATCTGCGGTACTTGGGGAGGTCGCCCGAGATGCAGACGCTCTGACGTGGACGTCCTGGGTAGGAGTAGACGATATCGGCGGTGCTCATATGACGTTTGTACGCGTTGCGGGGCATGATATCTGGCAGCGGGAGGGGAGGGTGAGCTGAGGTGGGCGTTGAATGGGGCGTTGGCTTTGGTTCTGCTGCGTATGTTGGTATCACCACACATTCAGGCTGCAGAAAGAGGAAGTTTTGTTTAGCACTATATAAGTATTGGAGAGGATTAATGGTAATTTAGGATTCTCACCTTCTGGGGGAAGCTCCGATAGCGGTTGGTGTCTGTGGGGGGTCGGGGAAGGTATGCCAGCACTTGCTTGGGCTTGATGGGTTGGCCCATTCCAGAACACCGCCCATTGGGTTCTTGGCCTCCTCCTTTATCCGTGTCAGAGCCCCCGCCTTGTGCACCCACAGCTGGCATTGTGATACTGACGGAAGACTTGCCTAATGGCGGAGTGTGGACGCCGCGCTGATATTCTGTTCGCGTCATGAGGCTCTAAATAGGAGAGACAAAGATATTGTATACAAACACGCTAAAATATATCTTATCTAAACGTAGTAATATGTGGCTGCCATGGATGAGTAGTGTAGGGGAAAACCTGGGGTAACGGGTGGAGAAATGGGCCAGGGAAATCCAGGGACACAAGATCTGGAGCAACCGTATTGGGGAACAGTATAGGGCACCAGAAGAGGAGCTGTCAAATTGCGGAAAGTTATAGGGCACCAGAGGGGGAGCAGGCAGATTGGGGAAAGGTATAGGGCACCAGAGGGGGAGCAGGCAGATTGGGGAAAGGTATAGGGCACCAGAGGGGGAGCAGGCAGATTGGGGAAAGGTATAGGGCTCCAGAGGGGGAGCAGGCAGATTGGGGAAAGGTATGGGGCACCAGAGGCTGAGTGGGCAGATTGGGGTAAGTTTAGGGCACCAGAGGGGGAAAGGCATAGGTGCCAGAGGCAGAGCAGCTGGGTTGTGGAAAGGCAAGGGGCACCAGTGGTGAAGCAGTGGGTCACATATATCCTGGTACCCTGATCCGTTACAGATCTGCATGTGTTGGACCCGGCCTGTGATAGTTGTATGTGTGGTGGTCTGACCTGTGTGACCCGTTCTATACCTGGTGCCTTCTCCTCTCCTGCCCCCATCACCCCAGGCCATGTATATAATATAAATCATAGGGGGCACCTACCTGTTTGTGTTGTGTGAGGCTCCTCTGTCCGTCTGCCCTACATCTCCGTGTCAAATCCTATTTACCTTAAACCTTCTTAGTCTATATTAAGCCCCCAGAGGGGGAGTGTGAGGTGATGACACCAGGGCTCGTCCTCCTTTCTCTTCCCAGGATTCCTCCCTCGCTGATTGTTTCATCTTCTCTTATTTCCGATAGTTTCGCAGGGAGGAGGATGCGGAGCGCGCGCTGGTGGAGCTCAACAACCGCTGGTTTAACGGGCAGGCCATCCACGCCGAGCTGTCCCCGGTGACTGACTTCAGGGAGTCCTGCTGCCGGCAGTATGAGATGGGGTGAGTGCCGTCGTGTCCTTGCATCAGTCTCTCGCCTCGTGCGTCCTGACCTCTAACCTACGTCCCGACCTCTAACCCGCGTCTTCTCTTCTCTGACAGCGAATGCAACCGCGGAGGATTCTGCAACTTCATGCACCTGAAGCCCATCTCCAGCGCTCTGCGGAGGCAGCTGTACGGCCGGGGGCGCAACAGACAGTAAGTACTCGTATTTGGGTGGCTCTATTAACCCCTTAGACTCCATTCACATCTGCGCTCTGCTCACATGCATCATCCGGGGCTCAGTCAGTATCCGCTGGTGATATGGACCTAATATACGTGTTCTCTTTTCTCAGGGTCGGGGCCAAACATCACTCTCCAAAGCGCTTCTCAGACAGGCACCGACAAAACAGAGACGGACGGCGCCGCTCACGCTCCCCGAGACACAGGCACGGCCGCTTCTAAGAACATCAAAGAGGAGCCGCAGCAGCGACCCTGCTCCGAAATGTCCATTATCTTCATGTTCCAGCACAGGGGCCAGGATGTGTTACCTTGTTATGTGACGAGATAATCCCTCCCTATCCACCTATCAGGTCATATGGGACCCAGTCTAATATTTCACTGGACTGGCTCACCCAATGGGCGCCTTAAAGGAATTTTCCAGGCTCAGAATATAAACATATTCATATAATTGGTTGGGTCCAGTATAATTCCCTTCCCCTCCTCCCCACACCACACATCAGATGTTGTCAGTAGGTCGTACAAAGAGAATGAACCAGGAAGCAGACAGCGCCGCTCCCTGTGTAGTGGTCACACCTGGTTACTGCAGATCAGCTCCTATTTATGTAGAGACCTGATTCGGCCACTAAACTGAGAATGGCGCTGTCTAATTCTTATTAGCTGCTGATTTGTGGGTTGTGTAGAAAACTAAACCTATTTGATGGATATGTTAATCTTTTTAGCCTGGAAAACCCCTTTAAGGGACAGGGGTATCCCGCAGATATCCTAGGTTTGCCCATGGAAATTCCACCACAGTTAATGTTCTAGCTAAAGGGGATGTTACTTTTTCTTATCTACATACAGGATCAAAGAATTATAGTGGAAAATTCAGATGTACGGATTTGATGTAAAATCCACTGGAAATCTACCAACAAAATCCATTATTATAAACCAGGGACATTACTCCTAGATCCAGGCACCAAGACTGTGGTAATCTTCTTGTATTTGTTATCCATGGCCTCCTTCCTTCTAAAAATCAACTTTTAGAATTATGCTTATGAGCCAGAAGGTTTCTTTGGGCTTTACCAGAGCCCTTTGGTGCTGTAGCTTCACAGGCCGTCACACTGTGCTGGACACTTCTTCCTCTGTGTGAGATTACATCAGGCAGAGGGAGGGAGAATTGCTGCAGGAGGTTGAAAGTTTAACAGCCAGTGAAGCTGCAGCACGTCGGGGCTCTGGTAACACCTCCAGGAGCCCTTTTGGCTCTTTAGCATAATTATAAAAGTTTATTTTCAAAGGAAGGAGGTCATGGATGACACATATAAGATTACTACAGTCACAGTGGGTCTATGGGTAAGTGTCCCTGGTTTATCATGATGGATTTTGGTGATAGAATTTATTAAAATGTGGCCATACCCCAGTTTCAAATGACCGTGTGCTGGCATGAGCTAGACAGTATGACAGTCCCCACAACCATCCATAATCTGCCCTATAGACAGCACAAAGGACACCATAATCGTCCCCGGTTTAGCCATGACCTTTGACTTGTGAGTGGAAGCTCCGCCTCTATCATGTGGGTGGTGCAGCTGATTGCTGTCTGTGGTGGCTTTTTAAAGTAGAAATCCCTTTAAGACCCCCAGTGCCCCACCTCACCTTTTTGTATGTGTGTGACGCACCCATTTCCCCCCCGCCCCCCCTCCCCAAGATTTTGTTTCTTTGCTGAATTTTCTCTCGGCCTCTTTTCATATCAGTAAAACTTTTGTTCTCATTTATGACGTCGCTTCCTGTTTTTCTGACCTCATCAGTTTAATAAATTGTTGATCCATAAAGTTTTGTGCCTGTTCCCCGACCACAGATAATGGTCTCCTATAGGAGTGGTCTCCTTAAGGGAAAAGTGTACAGAATTCGGGGTGAAGAGTTCAATTCCCCCCCCTCCTCCCCCAAAACACAGAAATGGTGATGAATTGTGTATGTTGTGATTGTTATCTCTTACAGCTGTCATACTATACACAATTATTCCCAATACTTAGCCATAGGGGGCGTAATACACAGGAGGCTCCCAGGGCTGTCATTCACAGTATACCACAACGCAGGAGCAATGGTAGAAGATGTTAGTATTGCTATAAAATTCATGGTGACTTGTCCAAGCCGTGTCGTATCACTGCTGTATTCACCCCAAATGCCTTCATCTCCACACTATGCCCATAAAAATCCAGTCACCTGGATAACCACTATCGCACACTACGCTCCTAAGTAATATATACTTGCCGAATCACATTTGACCACTCTGTGCCCATATGTATATATCATATACATCCCTGACAACACAATCGAGCATGCTGTGCTCCTCCCATATATACCCATCACCCCACAAATGACAACCCCATAATTATGTTTTAAAGTAGCGACCACATAATACATATATATATTCTACACACAAATTAAGAACCTCATAATTTACAGCTGTGTAATATATAATATGCACTATAGCAGTGATGGCGAACCTTTTAGCGACCGAGTGCCCAAACGACAACATAGACCCGCTTATTTATCGCAAAGTGCCAACATAGAAATTTAATTTGTGATTTATACTCCCTTCTCTGTCACAGTTTTCATTGATACCAGCCCCTGAGGACACCAATAAACCAGAAAATAGTCCCAGGTACAGCTGTCACTTTAAAATAGCTCTGTGCATAGCAAGTCCTGGGCTGTCTGGGACTGCAGGAAGATACATGGAGTCCTCTCTGGTGATGGCCTGAGTGCCCACAGAAAGGGCTCTGAGTGCCACCTCTGGCACCAGTGCCATAGGTTCGCCATCACTGCACTATAGGCTATTATGACTAATATATATTTCCCCTATAATAAATTGAGAACCCCCCCCCTTCCCACTACCAATAATAAATTTCAGTGTAATTCACTTATTTGTCACATACTACACTGAGACCTGCATAGGGTTCTCAATTTATTATTGGGGTAAATGGTCACAGTGCCCGTGGCACCTCCATCACTGGTCCTATAAGCTGTCTTGGGCCTGTAAAGTGGTAACATGGGAGGTGGGGATCCTGACAGCTGATGGGTCAGTGCATGGTAGTGGTGTAATTACATCAGTCATAGCTGCTATGGGGCCCGCAGTGTCAGGGGGCCCGGCGTCCAACCTGACACCCTAAAGAATGGCTAATGTGCACCATAAGATGCATCCGTGTATAAACAAACCCTCTAATAAATCTTATACAGTGTCCCCCCAAAATGTAATGTAGCCCCTTATTACAGCTACCACTCATCTATCTCACAAATTCATCAGAACGTGTACAGCAGCCCCTTATCAAATGTTATTACCTACTAATTATTTGCACCTCTAATTGATATGAAATTCTACACCCTCAATACATATTACATTATATACAGCACCCCCTCAATTGTATACAGCACCCCCCCAGTTACTTTATATAACATACTGCCCCTAACGATGATGATGTGTCTTTCATGGCCTGGTGTGGTGGCATTATCCATAAAATCAACATTGAAGTGACATGTAAATTGGTTTTATGAAGTCAAGGAGGCGGAGCGTTAAAGAATGAAGTCAAGCTCTCCCTGCCTCAGAACTACCTTTACTATAATTGATGGTCCTATGTCCAGGGAAATCATTGATCTGAACTCCTGAAGTCCGATGTATGAGGAGGCATTCAGAGGCAGGGAGAGCTTGACTTCAGTGTTAAACTCTCCGCCTCCCTGACTTTATACATCAAAATTACATCTCACTTCAAAGTTGATTTTCTAGATGATGCCACCACAGTGGGGCATGAGAGAAGCATCATCTAGAAGCTGCTCAGCTGTTCAACAATATACTGGTAGTGGTTTATCAGGTCAACTTCTAATGACAGGTTCCCTTTCAAGCACAGGTTAGGCTTCATGCAGTGGACCTCTATGGTGTCCGTGATGTGGCCACAGACCCCAAAACAGTTGCGTGAAAGGGACTCTTTAGAGTTCACTCCTGACTCTTCTGCTTCCTGGTGGAATGTCTTTGGGGCCCTTTCTGGTCTAATTCTAGCTTCTGACCAATCAGATGGCTACAGGTGACAAATGGGAGCGCAACATGCCCACCAGGGCCTAACATGGACTGGGGAGTGGCCCAGGAGGCAAGTGGTCTTGTTGGAGGGACCTTGCTGATGGTAATCCTCCCATACTGTTTGGGCTGATAGGGATGCTGTAAAAAGGGGACCTCATGGCTATAAGGACCTCCCCTAGTGCAGGATGGGCTGAGGTAGAAGCAGCTGCTTGTAGGCCGTGACTCAGGCCCCGATGGCTTCCTCTAGACTCTACTACATCACTTCACTTCTATCCAACCACTACTAGTGATGGATCCTTCCCACAACCAACATAGACGCAGCTCTTAGGTGAACGATAGGAGTCGCGTCTGGAGTGGGGATGGGTGGTTGACCATGTAAAACCATTCCCTATCCAGTTAGATAGGGAGCAGGAAGAGCCGGCTCTTTTTTTTTAAATTTGAGACAAATCACTAACTACTACTTACTACCAACACCAGAGCTAGGGAGGAAGCCCTTTTTATTAATATTTGTTCCTAGAAGGTTCTGGGTGACCAGCCAATCAGGATGTATAATTTTACACAGTAAACATGAATATTAAAATATTACAATGAGACTCAGTGCTAACAATGTCCAGTAGGTGGCAGCGATACTTCCCCTACCTCAATAAGATAGGGCTTAAAGGGAACCTGTCACCAGGAGACGCATTTTTAGCACTCCCCCAGTCCCCACAGAGCATAGTACATACACTGCCAAAGTGTTTTTGTATGAAAAATAGGTTTTACAGAAAAAAAGATATGTTATATTGTACCTTTCATTAGCATCGGCTGTGTGACTAGGCAGTTGCCCACTGGGAGGAGCTGGAAAGGAGCGGTTCCCCCCACCCTTGGGAAACATGTGACCTTTTCAAATATATGAATAACTCCCCTCACTCGGGATTGGCTGTAGAGGAGCAGGGGGCGTCGCTAAGCCAATTTGAAAAGGTCACATGGAGGAGCAGTTTCCCAAAGGTGGGGGGAACTCCTCCTTTCCAGCCACTCCCAGGGGACGAGATTTTTAATACAAAAACACTTTGGCAGTGTATGTACTATGCTCTTTGGGGAGGGGGGGAGTGCTAAAAATGGCTCTCCTGGTGACAGGTTCCCTTTAATACTGAAATACACAGGGTGTGATAATGGCAGGAACGATCAGGCCCTCCCTCACAGCATCACAGGGGTTACCTAGAAGGAATGAGTAGGGAGCACACTCTGGATCACTCCAGGAGCCGCACTGCAAAGATGTTGTTAGGCCTAAAATCTCCCAACGCATCTGGTATTGTTATGTCAGGTACACAGATCCAGTGCACAGCAGGGACAGTATGACGGCAAGGAGAGGCCTCCAAAAACAAACCTGAAGATCCAGCGGTTTGCCAGGAGAACACCCTCACATTTCTGGAACAATTGTATTCTATCTTTTTATGGGACGACAATGAAGAAATGTCACCTACATACAATGTATAGTAGGCAGCGGTCACCTATGTACAATGTATAGTAGGCAGCGGTCACCTACGTACAATGTATAGTAGTAAATATCTAATAAAAGTTATTAAAAAAGTGCAGGGACGTGAGGATTAGCCCTTAAAAGGGCTATCCTCACGTCCCATTGATCCACCTACCACCCAATCTACCTTTATAGGTAGATTTGTGGTGGTAGGTGCCCTTTAAATATGGCGCTCAGTCCGAATCAGTCGGACTGTCCGAAGGCACGCCCCCTAATTTGTCACATGATAGCCATCACAGCTGTATCACAAAAGGGTCACGTGCGCCACAATCCCAATGCATACACTTCTTAAATACCTGTGAAGATCGTGCACTGTCCGACAAATGTGCACAGCGTGCAGTAAATGAGCCCCATGATGCTATATCTAGTGCACAGGCCCTTTCAGCCACCAGTTGCACACTTCACACCCCTCTACACCCTATTGGTGAGGAGATGGCGTAATAAGGAGCATATGCACCTGAAATTGTTCCTATTTCAGTGCTTGTACGGCAGATTTCAGGTTTAAAAGCCCTAATAAATATGCCCTGTAATCCTAAAAATACTAATGGGCAGATTCATCAATCTGGCAAGGACAGAATTCTGCCATAATTTACAACCAAAAATCTGTCTCAGCTGTCTATCATACCTTAAACCACCTCTTTCCTCTTATAATCTACAGTATGCTACATTTTTCAATATTCATTTTAACCTCAATTTGCAAAAGCAAACAAAAAACAAGTTACACAAGGATCACATTTTCTGTGTGGCCTCACAGAAATAGAATTTATATTGCTAAAAACATAAGCACAATGTATAGTAGGCGGCGGTCACCTACGTACAATGTATAGTAGGCAGCGGTTCCCTCAAAAATAACACAAAGTAACTAATGTCTAAACTACTGGCAACAAAAGTGTCTACACCCCTGAGAATCGCCACATTGTGCCCAACGTGTGAATATTTTGTGTGGTCTCCATTATTTTCCAGCACTGTCTTACCTCTCCTGGGCCTGGAGGTCTCTTGGTCTTCACAGGACTCCTCCTCCTCTGTCCCAGGACTCCATCATGGAGCTGGTGGATGTTAGAGACCTTGTGCTCCTCCATCTGAGGAGACCCCATGGGTTATCAATAGGGTTTAGTCCTGGAGACATGTGCAACACCCTCGCCGATGCAAGGCAGAGCTGTATTTGCGAATACGTCCCACCATGTAACTTGCAGCCTGTGTAGGGTCTGATCAGCCCCACAGCATGTCACTACATAACACTAGATAACAGAGATCCTAGATCCTGCCTGGTAAGGAAGGAGTTAATTGTTTTGTGTGATGTCATATGTGTCAGCCAATCACATGCGTTACACTCTGTTTCTGTGAGCTGAGATGTAATTGGAGGGGTAGCCACCACCTGACCAGGGGGAGTAACAAGATCTCTGTTCAGGAAACTTCTAGAAGTCAGTTCACCCTCTCAGATTAGAGACTCTGAGGAGTCAGTGCAGCTAGCACATCAGACCAGAGCAGGTGAGCCCAGCTCCCTGCTGAAGACTGTAGTGAGACAGTTAGTTAGGAAAGGGGTATCATCCTACCTTCAAGGGTGATATCTGAAGCAACCCAGGACAAGCTGAAGCATCCTACTAGGACACAGCTACCTCCCAGCCTGCCATTGCATCCAGGCTGGTGATCTACATCCTGTGGCTCCCTCCAACTGCATCTCAGCATTCCACCATCCTGTTAAGGCACGTTGCTGCGGTTCCTGTCGGTTCCAATAAAGAACTGTAAGTTGTTTTTGTTTAACGTCTGCCTCCGTCTGGTCCCTGCTACTACGACTGTCACCATCACGGGCACCCTGTCCACCACACAGAGACTCATACTCTAGACACCAAAGGGTTGCCCCAGGGAGATCCGCTATAGCAGCCTCTCCCTCATCATTTCTTGCCAACACCACCCTGCTGGAGACCTGCCAGGCTGTAGGACAGCCCTCCGGTTCCCCATACCAAGCACCGTGACACTAGCGTGCCTAGGCCGCAACCGCCAGCCACTCAAGTACTGCGGGCCCTGGCTGACTCCAGGCCCCGAGAAAAGGCTTGGCCCCGGTGGGGGATGTTGCAAGTGGCGTCACGAACCACAGGATATATACTTCTGTGCCTTATCCTGGCACTATAGACTGTACTTTATTACAAAGACTGTGCTGCCTAACCCTGCTGCCATCCGGGTTTAGGCCCAAGTGATTATATACTGCTGCCACGTGCTGTCGAGCACCGATTAAACCCTGCAAAGAACTTTGTCAGCTCTGCTACATCCGGCGCTGCTGCGCCTGAAGCATTTACCTCATAGGCGTGTGGCGCATCAAGTATTTCCAGCCCGCCAAATCCTCACTGGCGGGAACTCCAGAGTCGTCACTAGGCTCCGCCCCCTGCGCGAGTGGCGCGAACTACCGTGGAGGAGGAGCTGGAGCGAGTGCGGCCGGCAACGAAGAGGGTTAATCGGCCATCTTGGATTTCGGCGCAGGCCGCACCTGAAGCCTGCCAGCAGCGTGCGCCTCATCCGGAGTTCCGGCGCACGTGTCCTGCGACTGGAGGAGAACACCGCTGAGCATCACCGAGCCCCTGCTGCCTGCCGGACATCGGGAACGGAGACCTTCATGCACCGGAGCTGTCCTGTCACCGCGGCTGATCCTGAGTGAGTAGCGCTGGGGAAGTTAAAGGGGGGTAGAGATTGTTTCCGACGCTAGGTTATTGGCTCACCTCCCAGGGAATAGTGACTGTGTCTTAAAGTGCCCACGTCCCATTCTAGCCATCGCCCATAGCAACGGACATTGTGTAACCCTACAGACTCCCCTTAGCTAGGCCAGTCATGTCTGCCCAGGACGAAGATACGGGACTGGAGCAGGTCCCGTCCCCTGGTCCCTCCTCAGGGTACCGGAGTATGTTAAGCCCTCCAGAGAGTCCTTTCACCCTTGCTACAGCCAGGGTCCCTGGGACCCCCACCATGATGCCTCTGACTATGCCCTACTATCTGGGGGCCCCCTGGTTACCCCACTACGAGGGAGAATCACACACTCTCCCTGAATTCAGAGACAAGTTGTTAGCCACCTTCGCCCTGTACCCGTTCACAGAGGAACAGAAAGTGGTCATCCTAACCGGGCAGTTGAAAGGACCCGCTCTCTGGGAAGTCAAGTCTTGGCCCCGAGAACAGTGTCAGAATGTGGTCCAAATTCTTGATAGGCTGCGCAACACCTTTGACAAGTGTACCATCTCCGAGTTGAAGCAGAAATTCTTCGGGAAAAGGCAGAAGCCCCAGGAGTCCCTCCGAGACTTTGCCCTCTCCCTACAGGAGACATGGAAGGCCATAACCCGTCTTGAGCCCAAAGACGCTGAAACCTCTGACCAAACCCTGAGGGAACATTTCATTAATGGACTTGTTGATAGAAATCAAAGGTGTCAACTAAAGATCATCTCTTCTCAACATGCCCAGGTCTCCTTTCTTGAGTTTAAGGAAATTGCCATTGACATATTAGGGGACCGACCGCCTACTGGACCGCAGAAAGAGACTGAATCCGTGGAAATGGAAGAATCTGCTCTCGCTTGCCATCCAATACAGTCAACATCACCTACTCCTGCGGCTACGGAAGTTGCTGGCTTAGCAGGACAGGTCCCTAATCTGGCGGACACTCTGCATAAAATACTCGATCGGTTGACCCAGTTGGAAGTGACTGTCTCCGCCATGAGGAGGAAACCTCCAGAGAACTCTGTACGGTCAGCTACCCCTCGTGACTCCCCGGCCAAACAGCGCCCAAGGGAAGCGAAGTCGTTAAGCACCTGGAGTCAGAAGAAACCCCGCCAGCGGTGCAGCTACTGCCATAAATATGGGCATGAAGAGAATGGTTGTCGTCAGTTAAACGACAAACCCTTGGAGCTAAGGGACGACCTCCAAGGGAAGAACCTGTAAGTCCCCGAGATGCCAACTGGATGCCCAGGTTCGTGGGGACTCGCCCCATGGTTCATGTAACCATCAACGGAGTTACCCTACCGGCCTTAATTGATACCGGCTCTCAAGTGACCACCCTCCGGAGTGCTGCCTTCGAGAAATGCCGAGGAGGAGCATCCTTAGTCCAGCCTCCCAAGGCTTACTTGAACATTATTGCTACGAACGGAAAGCCCGTACCCATCCGTGGCTACTGGGAGCCCACGCTAACCATTGGAGACACTGAGTTAACCAGACACGAGTGCCCGAAAACGGTAACTTCTCCCTGGTACTGGGTACCAATGTCCTCCGCAACTGCTACCCTGAAGTGCTGAAGGCTCTCCACGACTCCCTGCCAACAGTGCCCAACGGTTCCCGGAAGGTAATTCAGGAGACTATGCAGGTTCTAGCGGCGCAACAGGAGTTTGCTGGCCCTAATGGAGAAATCTGCAGAGCCCGGATCAAGGATCCCCAACCTGTCCGCCTTCAACCTGGGACTGAGACGTTAGTATGGTGTCGAGTCTGCATGGGCGTCCAAGGTCAAGACTACCAGGCGATAGAAGAACCTCTACCAGCTGATGAAGACCTGCCCATTCTAGCCGCCAGGAGCCTAGTCACTGTATCCCGAGGACAAGTACCCATTTGACTACTAAATGTGGGAGACTCCCCAGTGGATCTGAGAAAGTACCAAGCCGTAGCCACTCTCTTCAGCGTCCATCCTGAAGACTTGGTGGAAACCTCTCTGTCTGCCTCCCAACAGTTGGAACTGAAGCAAAGTGCTGAAGGTGAGCCTGCCGAGCAATCCTGGTGGCTTGAGCTCAATATTGGAGACGACGATTTTACTCCTGCAGACCAAGTACAAGGTGTCCTGGATGTCGTTATGAAGCACCACCAGGCCTTCAGCAAACATCCACTGGATTTTGGGCAGACTACCCTGATGCAATATACCATCCCTACTGGCTCTCATCCTCCTATCAAGGAACGATACCGGCCCATACCTCCAGCCCGCTACCAAGAGGTGAAAAAACTGGTACAAGAGATGAAGACAGCCAACGTTATCCGGGAGTCACAGCCCATGGGCTGCCCCGCTGGTCCTTGTGAAAAAGAAGGATGGAACCCTTCGATTCTGTGTTGACTATAGGAAGATCAACAATATCACCCACAAGGATGCCTATCCTCTGCCTCGAATCGAGGAATCCCTCGCAGCCCTAGGGTCAGCTGCCTACTTCTCTACCCTGGACCTGACCAGTGGCTACTGGCAAGTGGCCATGGCGCCGGAAGACAGAGAGAAGACGGCTTTCACCACCCCAATGGGCCTGTTCGAGTTCAACAACATGCCGTTCGGGCTATGCAACACCCCAGGCACATTTCAACGGCTGATGGAAAGATGTTTGGGTCATCGAAACTTCGAGACCGTCCTTCTATATTTGGACGACATCATCATCTACTCCAAGACTTATGAAGACCACCTCCACCATCTGGCTGAAGTCTTCCAAATCCTAACCCAACATGGGTTGAAGGTCAAGCCATCCAAGTGCCACCTGCTACAACCTAGCGTCAAGTACCTGGGACATGTGGTGAGCGCTCATGGAATTGAGCCAGATCCAGAGAAGATTGCAGCTGTCCCTGACTGGCCTACCCCATCAACCATACGGGACATCAAAAGCTTCCTGGGATTTGCCAGTTATTACAGGCGTTTCATCCCGAAGTTTGCCCAGCTGGCGGCTCCCCTGCAAGAACTCCTAAGGGGCCTGCCAAAAGAGAGCCAACGTTCCCGAGTATCCATTGAGTGGACAGCCGAACGAGAAGCTGCCTTCCAGATGCTCAAGCAACGGTTGACTGAGCCTCCAGTGTTGGGATATCCAGACTACAGTCTGCCTTTCACCCTATACACTAATGCCAGCAAGCAAGGCCTAGGGGCTGTACTATCCCAGCTCCAAAACGGAACTGAAAGGGTCATACCCTACACCAGCCGTTCCCTCCGAGAACCGGAGCAAAACGACCAGAACTACAATTCCTTCAAGTTGGAGTTCCTGGCGTTAGTCTGGGCTGTGACCGAAAAGTTCAAAGACTACCTGGCTGCATCCTTCTTCACTGTCTTCACAGACAATAATCCCTTGGCGCATCTGAACACCGCTTGTCTGGGAGCACTGGAACAACGGTGGGCCTCCAGACTTGCCAACTTCAACTTTACCATCAAGTACCGGGCTGGTAAGACCAATGACAACGCCGACGCTCTGTCCCGTCTCCCTGACCAGTGGGAGGGACCCTCCACGGATGCTCAGTGGGAAGATGTGGAGATGCCAGCGTTCTATGCCCGGTTTGTGCGTCAAGATGCCCAGAGAGTTTACTCCCTACCGTCAGAGGCAGCGCCAGCTACTCCTCAAGAAGAGTCAGAGCCCCCTACGGAAAAGGACCTCTGGATAAGTCTTCAGGCTGATAGCCGCGCTATAGGAGAAGTAATGGACTATCTCTCTAGTGGGCGAGTGCCTGAAAGAATCCGCCGCAGAAGAGCTGATGGAGAACTGTCTCAATTGTGGCGCCAGAGAAAGACTCTGAACATGCATCAGGGTCTGTTAAAGAGAAGAACTCTGGACCCTATCACTTATGACCGGCTGTACCAGATTGTAATTCCCAGGAGGGACGCCAAGATAGTACTGGATATGTACCATGACCAGTCCGGACACTTTGGCGCTCAGAAGACTGAAGCCACCACGCTTCTACTGGGTCAGCATGAAGCCCGACATCGAAGCCTGGTGTCGGGAATGCCCAGCCTGCGCCATCGCTCGAGGAGAGCGACACAATCAAAGGGCCCCTCTACATCCCATTGTGAGCCAACGTCCCTTAGAGATCCTGGCATTGGATCATGTGAAGTTGGAGCCCAGCAGATCCGGTCACAGTTATGCTCTCACGATCATCGACCACTATACCAAGTTTGTGGTTGCAGTACCTGTCAGAGATCTGTCTGCAAGGACTACCGCAGCGGCCCTGTGGAAGAGCTTCATCCTCCCCTATGGCTGTCCGGACCAGATTCTTACAGACCAAGGAACAGCATTTGAGTCCCAAGTCTTCCAGGAGCTGTGCACTCTATATGGCTGTAAAAAGCTGGACCACAGCCTATCACCCCCAAGGCAACGGGCTTTGCGAAAAGATGAATCAGACTCTAATCAACATGCTGAGGACTCTGACCCCTGCAAAAAGGGCTGACTGGCCAAAACTGTTGCCCGAATTAGTGTTCCTGTACAACAATACCACTCATTGCTCCACAGGATACACCCCGTATTATCTGATGTTCGGGAGACACGGCCATCTCCCCGCTGATATGACCTGGGACATGGAGTCCCCTGACTCCCAGTCTTTACTTCCCCAGACCGACTGGGTTCACGAACACCAGAGGCGCCTGGCGGATGCCAGAGAAGTTGTGGATCTGCGGTTGGGAGAGGCCCGAGAGAAACAAAAAAGGGACTTCGATCGTAATGCCTGTGCTGAGCCTTTTGCCCCAGGAGATCGAGTGTGGCTGCGCAACAACCATCCTACCAGTAAGCTAGATGGGCGTTGGGAGCGTGAGCCATACCTAGTTAGGGACAGTCTCTCCCCTGAAGTCTACGAGATTTCAAGAGGAGACCGTCCACTACTCCGGGTACATAGGAACCCGGTGAAGAGATGTCTTCGTCCTTTTGCCCCTATGTCCACACCTCTCACCTCGACCCCCAACTTACAGACCTCCTTGTGTTCACCTACCCCCAGTTTCTTAGAACTTGTGACTGTGCCTCAACTCTGTTTTGTTGTTTCCACTCCAGTAAGAGGTACCCCAGAGAGACCATCATCCCCACCGCAGTCTCCAATGCTGCTACCTGTGGAGGATGATCCGGCTCCAGAGTCTGCAGCCCCTGAGGCATCAGAGGAAGCTGAGACTCCGACTCCAGCGCCTGATTCAGAGGAAGACGATGAGGAGGTTGTTATCTTCTCCCAGCCGGAACTTCGGAGGTCTCAAAGGGAGACAAAAGGTACCTGCAGGAGTACCAACTGGTGTCACACAGAAGGAGGAGGCAGGTACGCTTTTCTGACACCGAAGTACTTACCACCGAAGAAGATACTGAGTAACCCCTGATGGGCTGAAAGCCTTACCAGGTACTGTGCTTATTGTACATATGTATATTTATTTCTGCTACTCCCATTTGGGCTGAGTGCCCCTATTCCACAAGAGCCAGAAACTGTCCTGAGACTCTTCCCCTATTTATCTCAGTCAAGAGACTCTCCTTGAACTGACCACTGTCATGTGCTATGATAGCACCCCTTCCTCTGCCACAGCAGAGATTCCTACAAAGGACTCTGTCCCTCTACACATAGAGGAGACCCTTTGCTTCTTTTATTGCACTTTTCCCCACATCAAGGGCTGTACCCAGAAGATGGACTTTGTTATTAAAGACCTTCTGTGAGACTTTTGCCACCTCAAAGGAAAAGTTGCTATTGCTAATGACTTATTTTTATATTGCACTTAATGCCTTCCTTTTAGGTATGGACATTCTGCATGCACTTTTATGCCTTTTCCTTTTCAGGTAAAGAGACATTTTATTTTGCTACCCTGAGTAGCCTACCTCCTGTAACGTTTGTAACGTTATGTTATAAGATGTGCAACCATTGGGCTCCTAAGCCAATGTGAGTTTACAAAATGTTTGCACACTGTCAATCTATGCCAGTAGTTTGCACTAACCTTTAATAGGCTTTTCAGATTGTAGTGTGGCTGTGTCGGACCGTCCAATATGTAAACCCTGACCGCTATCTTATGCCTCAAACCGAAGTTTGTAAGAGGGGGTAGTCCGTAAACTGCAGGTCCTTAGGGGACCGGGGGTGTTACAGAGATAGCACCTGGATGCCACTCATACAAGGTTAAGAATGTCAGTCGGCAGGTACTTATACATTTGTATAATGTCTCATTGTGTCACATATGCCAATGTAATGCATATACACACACTACATATTTGTCGCTAGGGAAGAAGTGTTTATATAACAAATATACAGGCCCTGGTGCAAGGAGTGGATTACAGTACATGACACCACACCTTTCCTACTGTACAGTTTGGTTTAATGGCGTTAGCGACCAACTGTCATACTTCGCATTTACATGTCCTTGTCTTAGTCCGACACCAACCCAGGTGCCTGTCTCCAGGACCATGGGCGGTTTGTCCCTACAGATCATGTAGCCTGCACTTCACAGAAGTGCCCCTATCTACCTCTGCTCCCCAATCAGTCCGCAGTCGAGCCGAGGGCGGCTCTTTCAATTGCCCCGGGGGTATGCAACACCCTCGCCGATGCAAGGCAGAGCTGTGTTTGCGAATACATCCCACCATGTAGCTTGCAGCCTGTGTAGGGTCTGACTAGCCCCACAGCATGTCACTACATAGTCCTTAGATAACACAGGGGAACTCTGCAGCGGTAGATCCTGCCTGGTAAGGCAGGAGTTAATTGTTTTGTGTGATGTCATATGTGTCAGCCAATCACATGCGTTACACTCTGTTTCTGTGAGCTGAGATGTAATTGGAGGAGTAGCCACCACCTGACCAGGGGGAGTAACAAGATCTCTGTTCAGGAAACTTCTAGAAGTCAGTTCTCTCTCAGAAGAGAGTGCAGTGCGAGGAGAGAGTTCACTCTCTCAGATTAGAGACTCTGAGGAGTCAGTGCAGCTAGCACATCAGACCAGAGCAGGTGAGCCCAGCTCCCTGCTGAAGACTGTAGTGAGACAGTTAGTTAGGAAAGGGGTATCATCCTACCTTCAAGGGTGATATCTGAAGCAACCCAGGACAAGCTGAAGCATCCTTCTAGGACACAGCTACCTCCCAGCCTGCCATTGCATCCAGGCTGGTGATCTACATCCTGTGGCTCCCTCCAACTGCATCTCAGCATTCCACCATCCTGTTAAGGCACGTTGCTGCGGTTCCTGTCGGTTCCAATAAAGAACTGTAAGTTATTTTTGTTCAACGTCTGCCTCCGTCTGGTCCCTGCTACTACAACTACCATCATCACAGGCACCCTGTCCACCACACAGAGACTCATATTGCAGACACCGAAGGGTTGCCCCAGGGAGATCCGCTATAGCAGCCTCTCCCTCATCATTTCTTGCCAACACTACCCTGCTGGAGACCTGCCAGGCTGTAGGACAGCCCTCCGGTTCCCCATACCAAGCACCGTGACACTAGCGTGCCTAGGCCGCAACCGCCAGCCACTCTTGTACTGCGGGCCCCGGCTGACTCCAGGCCCCGAGAAAAGGCTAGGCCCCGGTGGGGGATGTTGCACATGCTTGGCTAGTCCAGCACCTTTAGCAGGTAAGTGGTCATCTTGGAGAGGTGTGTGGGGTCATTATCATGTTGTGGCCCGGTTTCTGAAAGGAGGGGATCATGCTCTGCTTCGGTGTCACATACATGATGGCATCACTGACCTGTAGCCCCTCAGCTGACACCACCACGGCTGACTCTGTTCTCCTCACCTGGATACAACCACCACACACCTGGTACTATCTGAACCAGAGAAGTGGATCTTAGTCTCAGACCACAAGGTTCCAGTAACCCATGTCCTTGTCCTACTTGTCTTCTGCTTCTTTAGAGGAGGCTCCTTCTGGGATGAAGGCCGTGTAATGTGATGTGTGGTCCTGAGGACTGACAGTCACTCACAGAACCTCTGGCGCATGAACTCAGCTTTCAGTGGACCATAACGAGGTCCGTTCTGAGAGGAAGCTATGGCCATATTTATGCAGATCCTCAGAAAGGACCCTCAAGGCCATTAGGGGTCATGGTGACCTTCCAGTGACCAGAGAGAGATAACACCAAATGTAACGCACCTGCCTCTATTGTCACCAGACACAACCAAAAGACAGCGCTGACACTTTCTCTATGATGAAAGGTCTATATAATATAATGTATATGTAGGGAGCAGTGATGTCACCACCACCTAATTGTAATGTGGTGATGGTAGGGTGGAGGCATGTGTCAACCACCGGTAGGGATATCGCAACCTAATGTATGTTATGTAGGGAGTGCATTGATGTCAGGCCACCACCTAATTAATGTATATGTAGGGGAGTCCAGTGATGTCACCGGAGCCATAATATTAGCTGTATCGTTTAAGGGATCGGACGGTGTCCCCAGCACAGTAATGTGTGTATAGTCGGGGGCAGGCAGGGTGCCCCACACGATAATTAGTACTGTATATGTAGGAGCAGCATGTCCCCGAGCAAATAGATAATGTATATGTTAGGGAGCGCTTGATTTCCCCGACCGGACATAATATAGATGGTATATTTAGGTGAGCCAGTGAGTGATGTCCCCGACAGGACAGAATATAATGTTATAGGTGTAGGAGCAGTGATGTGCACCAGCGGAAAACTATAGATGTGTGTGTAGGGAGTCAGGTGAGTGTCCCCGGCCTGACCTATATATGTTATGTCGGTAGCTTGTGATGTCGCCGGCCGGACCACATAATGGTCGCTGTAATATGTTAGGGGAGCAGGTGGATGTCACAACCACCTAATATCATGTAGTGTGGGTTAGATAGTGAGGGTGTTGGATCGATTTGACGTCTGTCCATTCGGTCGCTTGAATAATGTTTGTGCTCTAGTCGTGTGGTATCCGACCGAGCCTTGACACGAAAACTGTAATGAGTCAGGCGTAAAAGGCATTTCTCAGAAGGTTTCTATGGTCTAGAATTGTTTTGGGTAAAATGGTTTGCAATGTCACACTGTCCAGTCCAGCGTGACCAGACCTTCACCACCGGAACAAGAGAACGCTCGAAGTGTGTAACATTGACTGTATTTTTAGATTTTTACCAAATTGTCATATTTAAATCAGCAGGGCCCACGTTTCCCGATAGATGCCCTTGTTCTCGCTCATCAAGGGTAATTTAGCAGTCAAAAAGGTCTGTGAGCTACATGTAAGTTCACCTCAGAGTTCGTTTGTAGTTAACAGACCATCGTGGTATAGATGGTGTCCTAGCCTGGATTTTTAATCAGATGGAGGAGCATGGGTGAATGTATAATATAGTAGAGAAGCCAGCAGTGAAATAATTACTGTGGGGTCTATCTATGCTGTTTGTGAACCTAAGGTAGTGTCACAGCTCCTCTGTGCGTTTTAGAAAAGTGGCTGGAAGCAGAAGGTGTGGGTGAGGGTGGCAAATGAGGTGCTGACATAGCAAGGGGTGGCAGAGAGAGACCAAGTTTACAGACCCGAATAGAGGAGGTGGGGTGTAATGTGGTGATGGTAGGGTGGAGGCATGTGTCAACCACCGGTAGGGATATCGCAACCTAATGTATGTTATGTAGGGAGTGCATTGATGTCAGGCCACCACCTAATTAATGTATATGTAGGGGAGTCCAGTGATGTCACCGGAGCCATAATATTAGCTGTATCGTTTAAGGGATCGGACGGTGTCCCCAGCACAGTAATGTGTGTATAGTCGGGGGCAGGCAGGGTGCCCCACACGATAATTAGTACTGTATATGTAGGAGCAGCATGTCCCCGAGCAAATAGATAATGTATATGTTAGGGAGCGCTTGATTTCCCCGACCGGACATAATATAGATGGTATATTTAGGTGAGCCAGTGAGTGATGTCCCCGACAGGACAGAATATAATGTTATAGGTGTAGGAGCAGTGATGTGCACCAGCGGAAAACTATAGATGTGTGTGTAGGGAGTCAGGTGAGTGTCCCCGGCCTGACCTATATATGTTATGTCGGTAGCTTGTGATGTCGCCGGCCGGACCACATAATGGTCGCTGTAATATGTTAGGGGAGCAGGTGGATGTCACAACCACCTAATATCATGTAGTGTGGGTTAGATAGTGAGGGTGTTGGATCGATTTGACGTCTTCCATTACGGTCCTGAATAATGCTTGTCTCTGAATCGTGGATCCGACCAGCCTTAGAAAACAGAAAACTGTAATGAGTAAGGCGGCTAATACAGAACATTTCTCAGAGGTTTCTATTTGGTCTAGAAATTTGGGTAAATGGTGCAATGTCACACTTCCAGTCCAGCGTGAGCCAGACCTTCACCACCGGAAATAGAGAACCCTCGAAGTTTAACATTGACTTATTTTTAATTTTTACCAAATTGTCATATTTTAAATCAGCCCACATTTCCCATGATGCCCTTGTTCTCGCTCACAAGTAATTTAGCAGCAAAAAGTCTGTGAGATACATGTAATTCACCTCAAGTTCTTTGTAGTTAACAACACATCGTGTATAGATGTGTCTAGCTGGAGTTTTTAAAATCAATGGAGGAGCATGGGGAATGTATAATATAGTAGAAACCAGCAGTGAAATAATTACATGTAGTTATCTATGCTTTGTGAACCTAAGAGTTCACAGCTCTCTCTGGCTTTGTAGAAAAGATGCTGGAGAGCAGAAGGTGGGGTGAGGGTGTGCAAATGAGTGCATGACATAGCAAGGGGTGGCAGAGAGAGACCAGTTTACAGACCGAATAGAGGAGGTGGGGGTACAGGATAAGTAATGTCATGTATGTACACAGTGACTGCACCAGCAACAGAATAGTGAGTGCAGCTCTGGGGTGTAACACTGGTGACAGCAATCACTTACCTTGTGTTAGTCGTCTTTGTTGATGTGCAATTAAAGTTCAGTGCCACAGACTGCGTTAACTTCTGCGGATTCAGTGGTTCCAGTTTATTAGACGAGTCAAGTTTTGGTTTCTTGGAAGCGTTGCTGGTGTCGCTGCCGGGTCTCTTCATGCTGATGGGTTGTACCTGGACAGGTTTAGGGGGTGCAGGTTGGATGAGGGGCAGCTGCACTTGTGTGGGGGGATGGGTGGGAGCAGGGGCCACGCTGAGTAGTCCTGTGTTCATAGAAAGGCCCTGCAGGAGACAAGTCTGGGGGATGCCAGAGATTGTTGGGGCCATCACCGCCTGTGGCCCCAGTGTGAGCTGCCCGCTGCCTTGTACCACGTTTACCATTGGCAGGACACGAAACGTCCATGACGGGGATCCTGCGGGGGCCGTCTGTATTAAAACTGTGCCAAGGTTTGGTTTGGACTGTGCTGATGGAGGAAGCTTAGATGCCGTAGTGTGAGGAAGACAAGAGATGGGGACTTTGTTGGTCGGCTTGGGGGCTACTTTAGGGGCGAGTCTTGTGATGGTGATGCTGTCCGGTTTGGATATCTCCAGTGGAGGATTGGTGGTCCGGTCCGGCCCGCTGCCCTGCACGTTTATAAGCATCTGGCCCGTTTGCTTGTTGAGTAATAGGATATTGGATCCTGAGTTGCCCAGGGTGACTGTGCCAGGCTCGGCGGGGCATAGGGGGCCATTAGAGGGCATGCCCATGAGGGGGCGACACACCCTTTGCACTTGCGGTGGGTCCCTGAGGGGTGGCGGTCCTTGGATTGTGCCATTAGACAGGGGGGTTGCTGTGAGCCCGTTGAGGATGACGGTGGAGGTGGTCGCGGCTGGTGAGGGCCTCTCCTGCTGCCCCTGTGCCCCCGATTCCCCAACCGCCTTTAGCACAAACTCCACTATATCAGACGGCAGGTGGGTGGGGGTCTTACCGCTACTCAGGGGTCCATTGTGGTTCTGTGACGTGTCCTCACTATCGGTACCATCATGGATGCCATCAAGCTGGTCAATATGTCCGGACGTTACAGTAGATAGTAGAGGGCTCAGAGGCTCGTGGGACACCACAGTCCTTGTCAGTCCATAGTACTGGTCCCCTGCGTCCTCCTCCGAGCTACTTCCCCCCTCTGATTCCTCCTCCAGGGCCTCAGCGCCAACGGTCAGCTGCGCTCCACATCGCAACGGACTAGTGACCGACCGAGGAGAAGCGTCACCTATGACACAGAGAATCGGGACCGTGGTCTCCATCTCAGCCGAGGAGCGGCGAGTGATCGCCATCGGGGAGCTGGGGGGAGGAGGACTGGAGATCCGGGAAGAAGACTGACGCGTGGCCTTGGGTGATGGCACCGGGGGTCGTCTGCTTCTCCGAAGAGGAGTCACCTCAGGATCACTGACAGTCAGGATGTGATGGGATAAGGAGGAAGATGATGGACTCCCTAAAAAGGGGGGAAAAGAAAGTTATAGCAACTGGAGACGGTAGGAGGAAGACATCAGCTGCATCTTGTCCTATGCACGATGGGTCAGCGCTCACCTGGAGAGGGCAAAGGTCGGGAGGTTCCTCCTAGTGGTCGCCGCGATGGAGAGTAGTTTGGAGTCTTCATTCGTGCACCACTGAAAGAGCGGGGGGCAACTGCTGTGGTGATGGGCACCGAGGGGGGTGGGCAAGGGACGGGGATCCTTTCTGGGGTCAAAGGTTTGGATGAGACCTTCTCAGCTGTAGGAAACAGAAAACAGGGTCCACTAAAGCCGAGCAACAGAACCAGCTGCTTAGTGTTGGAGCAGAAGAGCACAAAGGGTGCATGGGTGACGCATGCCCGCATGGGTGACCCCTCTCCTCTCCATAGCGATCCACTGCGCCGTAACACGGGGAAGATAGAATGTCCCATCTTTTACCGTGTGCGGCACCGTATCACTCCGTGCGACCATTGCTGATCTATGATGGACATATGTACAGACGCAAGCTTGCAGCCGTACATATGACCCCCAATGGTCTAATGGCAATACAGGAAGACTGCTCCTGTTATGGCAAGGAGACCCACCCCCTGCTGCTCCTGCTACATCAAGGCACTGTACCCCCTGTCCCACCGTTGCTCCTGCTACATCAAGGCAACACCCTCTCCCTGTCAGTCCAAATACATCAAGGCGATGCCCTCTAGTGTGCAGAATGATTACCTGGGATGTGCCCTGGACTGTGAATGATCGTCCTGTTATCCTGACTGTCCAGCCATTCCGGGGGTAGATCCCCCTCTTTAGGGCGGTGCTCGACCACCCTACATTTGTACCAGCAGCGCCGCCTGGCATCCAGTGTGCTCCAGTATAAGCGAGAACACCTGAGAGGGGACGACACAAGGGATACATGTTGTATACGGGAAACCAGTCGCTAATCTATTCAGTCCCCAAAGACCGGCTGCCAGACACTTACTGGTAACCCACAGGGTAAATCTTCCCTTCAGAGACCGATAAATCTGTCAGCATGCCCAGCGTGTCTATCTTCATGGAACCTTAGAAGAGAAGGACACAAATGGTTAATAACAGGTACAATTTTTGTGCAGATCTTAAATCTCTAGTCACATTCAAAGCTGCAATCACAATTTTATTGCAGGTCATGCGGATGGTACCAAATTCTGAATGCAGCTTTGCATGTGACTGGAGAGGATACCATCTGCAGGGCGATTGCTCACCGATCATCATGTGTATATTGTCTGGTTCTAGCCCCTGCAGAAACTTCCTTCTGAAGTTGATTCCATCGAAGTCCACGTAGACGCGGCGCAGCACCTCAAAGCCGTCGCCAGAAACAGTCTGCGCACAAGTACAGGGGAGAAAGGTGTAAGCGAGGGCTCTGAGAGTGGGGTGTAGAGCCCCCCGGCAGTTCTAGATTGTTCTAGGCTCTCACCGTTCCGTCCAGCAGTTTGGTGTGTTTCTGGCAGAACATCTTCTTGTCATCCTGAAAGCTGCAGTGGGTGGCCCGGGCGCACATGAAGTGGTAGTTACTTTGACAAGTGGACAGACAGCAGCCGACCGTGGCGCCAATTTTCATACAGTGCTCACAACGCTGTCAGGGGGGGAAAATACAGAATGAGGGTCTACAGAGGACTCCCACCAACACATAGAAAGAATATGTTGCCAGATGTTACCCTATTACACTACCAGCTCCCCCCCCCCCTCAGGTCAGTATGAAATGTCCTTTCTAGAATTCCCTCCAATGTGAAATCTCACTTTTTAAACGATCAAAAATTTCCTCCAAAGTCTGGCAAATATGACTCTACTCTGCTCATTTTTACATGAGATAAGTCAAGTTTATAGGTTGCACCTCTATCATCAGTTCTATAGATCCTAGAAACATGCTGCTGGTGTCATATTAAAGGTAAGAATCTCATCTATTAGATGACATAAAGGTCCAGTTCCTGCCTGTTATTCAACTGTCTATATGTATAGCTATGAAGCTCATAAGCTTGAAGGAATCTGAAAATCTTGTGCCATATGACACAAAAATCTTTTTGCCAGGTACTGTGGATCACTTTTGAAGTGATACTATCCCTGCAGCCTCTAAAATTGACTCATCTAATGTGAAAACGCAGCGAGACTATTTATATTTGCCTGGGTTGAGTCAAGTTTAGGGGCTGCAGTGGGAGGGTAACTAAAGATATCCCGCTCTTATTCTATAACCTGGTTCTGGTGTTATATTAAAGGTAAGAATCTCATGCCCTATGAGGTTTGTGGTTCTGACATCTATAGGAATGGGCTCCGGGCCTGAGTTGTTCCATTAGGAGAACTTCTCACTTACCAGCTGTCGCCCCCGAGCCACGGCAGCGTGCACGTTTTTCAAGGACCCGTCGTTCTCCTCGAAGACCTCGGCCGACCAGATGGCGCAGTTGATGTGGGTCCACTCGTTCTGGCCGATATAAAGTAGTCTTCCGGCGTCCTAGGGGGCAGAGAACAACCGGTGTGAAGGAGATTGGCTGCACCCAGCATTAAAGGCTGTCATTCAGGTGTAAGGGAAAGCTGGGTGACAATGGAGGAGGCAGTTCTCATTCCCTCGTATTGCTCCGAGATACTGGGAATCATGGCAGCCACACTGGTGATCACCCAGCTTTCCTAGGGACAGACACCTTATATTTAGCGGAAGATCATTCACCTTTGGCTCGTCATCTCCGTACTTAAGACACAAGGCGCACTGACGGGAATCCTTGTCCTTATCCACACCCGACTCCACTTCTCTCTTCACTAAAAATAGGGGAAAAAAAAAAAAAAAAGTAAAAAAAATTGTGCCAGGCTATGAGTGTGTCCTCCTCAGGGGGAGCGCTGGTACCTTTCTCAGGGGACACAGGGAGCGGCTTGATTCCATTACTAGACAAGGAGCCGTCTTCTCTCTCCCGCCAATGGGCATAGGTATGATCCGGGTACGGGGGCACCACTGCGTGAGGGAGGAGCCCACTGTAACAGAACCAGGTCCGGTCAGTATACAGCTACACTGCAGTATCACCATCCACAATATCACATTGTACAACTGCACTCACTTATTCACAGATTTGTGGTTCTTCTCCCAGTATTTGGAGTCTTCAACATTAAACCAGGTGAAGGGCTTCTCCATCAACTGCAAACAAACAAAAGATTAACATATCAAAAGTGTATTACCGTATATACTCGAGTATAAGCCGACCCGAGTATAAGCCGAGACCCCTAATTTTACCATCAAAAACTGGGAAAACCAGGTAGTATACAGCACTGCCCCCCCAGTAGTATACAGCACTGCCCCCCTGTAGTATACAGCCAGCCCAGCATTAAAAGAAAATAATAAACTTATATACTCAGCCTCCGGTGGCCCCGACCTGCAGCGTCCGTCTTCTTTCTTCTCCAACTTCGTGCTGGGCGCTGCCATTGTTCTCCCCCGGACGGCGCCTAGTATGATGCGCTGCTGCTGACGTCATGCTAGGCGCCGTCCAGGGGAAAACAATGGCAGCGCCCAGCACGAAGTTAGAGAAGACAGAAGACGGGCGCGGAAGCCAGAAGAGGACCCGTGCAGACATTGGGGGAGCAGCGCTGCAGGTACTGATCCTGAGTTAGTACATCTTGTGATTATATCCAGAGTGCACTCCTATGTTCTGTGCTGGTGCAGTCACTGTGTACATACATGACATTATTATCCTGTACTGATCCGAGTTACATCCTGTATTATACTCCAAGCTGCATTCACTATTCTGCTGCTGGTGCAGTCACGTGTACATACATGACATTATATCCTGTACTGATCTGAGTTACCTCGTATTATACTCCAGAGCTGCCTCACTATTCTGGCTGGTGTGGTGCAGTCACTGTGTACATACATGACATTAATATCCTGTACTGATCCTGAGTTACATCCTGTATTAACTCCAGAGCTGCACTCACTATTCTGCTGCTGGTGCAGTCACTGTGTACATACATGACATTACTTATCCTGTACTGATCCTGAGTTACATCCGTATTATACTCCAGAGCTGCACTCACTATTCTGCTGCTGGTTGCAGTCACTGTGTACATTACATGAATTACTTATCCTGTACTGATCCTGAGTTACATCCTGTATTATACCCCAGAGCTGCACTCACTATTCTGCTGCTGGTGCAGTCACTGTGTACATACATGACATTACTTATCCAGTACTGATCCTGAGTTACATCCTGTATTATACCCCAGAGCTGCACTCACTATTCTGCTGCTGGTGCAGTCACTGTGTACATACATGACATTACTTATCCTGTAAGGCAACTGGCACTTACCTCGATATACAGTTTCTTCACGGCTTCCTCATATTTATCCAAGTGGCCGCTCTTCATCGCTTGTTGTATAATCCAAACAACATCATCGTTGAACGTGGCCTGACGAGGTGGAAGAGAATTAAATGCGTGAAAGAGTAACAGCTGGGAAAGGATCAGAGTGGAGAGTAGGGATCAATACTCACTATCGAGTTGTAGTAACCTTCCTCTATCAGGTGACCCAGGGACTCTAGATCGCAGGGCGTATGGTGACACTTCCCCTCGTTTTCTCCACTTTTACACTGACGAAGCAGACGCAAGGTAACATGAGAAATATAGCACAGAAAAAAAGCGCTGCTGCGTCCTGAAGGTGCCACCACTAGATGGGGCTCAGGAGGTAATAAATAATGGGATCGGTTTTCTTGTACGTTCCCCTTAAAGTGGTACCATATTTTAAACCATCCAAGAGAGCAAGATCTCTGCTTGCTGTCACCAAGTAACCAATATTAACTTACCTGTACACAGTGCATGAGTGGGCTGAAAAACGTGGAGGTGAGTAGCCCCTGTAGGACGTCATGGATGCCGGCGGTCAGCTCTGATAGCATGGCCTCCCGCCATATAGCGCTGGAGCCGTCCAGACACGGGGGGCAGGTGTACACCACACTCTCAGGAAGGTTGGACAGGATCTCGTATCCCTCGTCTGTAATACGACAGCATGAAGACAGATGTGATAACAGGTACAAGAGGAGGACGACACGTCGGGGGGGGGGGGGGGGGTGGACATGGTGCCACTCACCTGAGAGCCCCTCACACTTGGAGTGCACCCACTTCACACATTTTACACACTGAATCATTTTGCTCTCATAGTCGTTTTCTTCGTAGCAGCGATTGCAGATGGGGCAGAAATTTCCTGCAGAGAGAAACCACATGAGAAGGTCTGGAGGTCCCAGGGCCAGGGTCTGCTCTGTGAGGGGTAAGAGCACAGCCAAAACCAAAGGGGGAAGCTGTGGTCCAGCGAGAACCAGAGAGGGGGGTCCTAAAGAACAATTGGGGAGCAAGACCAAAAAGAAAGGTCCCTTGGTAGCCCTCAGAGAAGACCCTGAAGGGGCATAGAGTCCAGGAATAACTGGGATGCAGGGGCCATAGCGAAATGCAGGGGCCATAGCACATCTACAAGTGGAATTTGGGAATAGGGGTAAGAGTTAAGAATCCCTAAGCTGATTGGGGAACAGGGGTAAGAGCATATCCAAATTAGTGTGTCTGTAGCAAAATTAGGGATCGGGGGTAGAGCAGGGCCTGAGAGGAGGGTCCCTGTAGAAGAATTGGGAAACAGGGGTAAGATCATATGCAAATAGGAGGGTCCCTTAAGTGACATTGGAGAGCAGGGCCTAACAGCAGAGACAGGAAGAAGTGGTCAGGGCATACCCAAATATAAAAGAGTGTCCTAAAGCAGAATAGTGGAGAAGGGGTCAAAGTAAGACCAAAAAGAAGGGTTCCTACAGCATAATTAGAGATCAGGGGGTCAGAGAGTTTTACCATGGATGGATGCGGTGAGAGCAGAATCAGAATGTAGGAGTCAGAACCAAAGAGTCAGAGAGGAGGAGTCAGGGCAGAGACCGAAGGGGCAGCCGCCTCACCTTTATTATACAGGCTGGAGCATTCTGTACACAGGTTACCACCTTCTGTTAGCTCCATATCTGCGTCCACAGCAGGAGAAGCTCCGCAGCTCTTGCAACGAATGCATGATGAGCAAAGCTGCAAGAAACACATTGAAGGGTTAATCACATTGTGCTCATGCACCGAGAAAAATGTGGAAACAGTTACTTTTGCCTGTGGCCACCACTAGGGGCAGGCTTTCTGACTTGCAGTCAATGAGAGCTGTGCACATGTGGAGGCATCGAGTGCCCTCTAGTGGCGAGTGCAGTGAACTGACTGAGCACAGCGCTATACATACTCTAGTGGCTTTGAATGGTAATGCAGGCCTGTAAAATACCTATGTGTACCAGGCACAAAAATTACAAAACGCACAGAGATGTGCACATTATTAAGGCCGCTTTACCTTCGGTCACTTAAAACAGTGTCAAGAACCGCACAGGTCCCATACTGACGACCCATCTCCTAAGGTTATCGCATCATTGTGCTGGAGAACTGCCATGCCCATTCTGCTTATTTGCCCCAATGAGTTATGTGGTTACCCCTTTACTTACCCAGCCTTTCCTGCTGCGAGGTGGTTTGACGGAATAATTTGGACCCAGACAGTTGATGTGGTAGTTTGTCTGACATAGTTCACACTCCAGTAAAGGCTGCAGGGAGAGAAGGAGAAAACTCATAGTAAAAACTTAAATATTTCACACTCAGAGGTTGTGAACTGGTTATTGCACAGAGCACAGAACCCAGCAGTGTGAGGACAGCTCTGGACAGAGCAAACAATCAAGGTATGAAAAAGGGAGACTGTTCTACACCAAGTAAAAGCACAAGGGGGACTCTATGTAAGGGGTAGGACTCACCTTTTTGGCCTTCCCCTTGCGTCCGCACACATTGCAGAACTTGCATCTTTGGCAGCACCAGCTGTCCTCCTGCTCGGGTAGAGGCCGCTCGGACTCCTCCAGGCAGAATGTGTGGAAAGGTTCACAGCACACCTGACAGTACAAGAACTGGAGGGAGAGAAAGGTCACAGGTGAGTAGTGGGGACGAGATAACGAAAACCAGGGATTGTTGGTGTAAGAAGTGCGCAGCCTACCTGATGATGCCCGCGGCTGGCGCACAGCAGGCACACGTGCGTTGGCGTTATGGGTACAGAGGTCAGGATGCTGAGTCCCCCCATCAGCCACACGTTCTGCAAGTCACAGTCCTCCTGCAGGACACAACACAGAAGGGGTTTGAGAGGAAGGAAGTGGGAAAGATTCTGCCAATGCAAATTTCCGACTACACAAGGGCGAGGGGAGGGGCAGGGACACAAATACATAGACACACACCAAACATGTGGAATATACAGCCAAAATTTTGCACCAGCATTAAAGGGGTTAAACAAGCAATATCAGTCTATTTACTATGACATCTTCACAGGATGGGGGAAAAGTTGCCCCTTTATACACATTAGGGGTGACTAAAAAGTTCCATGGTCAGTTCAGGACCCCCAATCTGCAATCATTGAGCACATTACGCCACAAACAAACCTTAAAATCCACACGTAAGCGATGCGTTCCATCAGAAGATTTGATCTTGGTTGATGAACCGTTCACCATAGAGTCCTGGAGGGAAGGAAACACAAGAAGGTAAAAGGGTCAAATCAAGACCCAGACCATGAGCGTTCTGTTCTATAGCTTTTTAGGTGGGGGTGGGGACTTACCGGCTCCGGCCCAGACCTGGCTCGGAGGATCAGGGGCTGCTGCGGGGTTCTGCGGGGTTTACTCTGCTCCTCCGAGTCCTGGGGAAGCAAATCTGTGACATGAGAAGAAACAGATTTTTTTCCCCTAGAAATCACGTTGTTACTCTCTATTTGTGGGGACAAACAAAGCAAATTAGCTGAAGACACTCGCCGAACGTCAGAGGTTCTACACAGTATAGAAGGACGGGCCGAGGTAACACAGCCCAATTAAAGGGATCCTCCAGCTGTCATGGCAATGGGTCCGACAGCAGGAATATCCCTTTAACGGGAACCTGTCAGCAAGTATAACCACCATACAGACTGCAGTCCATGTTAGGTATTGTTCCTGGAGGTCTGTGTAACCATACCTTTGTGTTTGTTAGTAGCAGCAGGACTGTGATTTACAGGGTTATTTTAAGACTTTAGCTCATATGTCTGTGCCTACCCTCTGCTTGGAGTGAAAGATGTGGCAGGTTTTTGGCTGAAGAGAGCCAAGAGCACAGTAGTGCGATGACACTTAGGGAACCTGCAATCCATATAAACGTATACCACACAATCCTGCTGCTACTAACCAAGATACAATAACACACATCACCTGGCTCCAATACCAGACACTCGCTCCAGTCTGATCTTCATCAGATCTCTGCTTGCGGTCAGTGATTACTATTCTTGAATAAGGGTTTTGTCACAACTGAATCTGAACCAATAAGCTTGGACTCCAGAACAATACATTCTACTCACACCGATACATTGTAACGAACTATCACAGATGGGGAGGGATCTATGAGACAGATTGCAGGACAGTAAGTGGTTACATTGTATCGGTGTCATCTATAATAGAGAGAGCAGCACCAAACCCTCAGCTGTGAAGTTTAGGATAAGTTTTGTCCCTCCCAATATACACAATTATGTTCCTACTGACCGCCGAATCAGAGATCCTGAAGTTGAGTATATAAGGAACTTGCCTGAAGACACCAGGTTACCTCGGCCCGAGTTACTAAGGTACAGAACACTTTAAAGGGAACCTGTCAGCAGGCGTGACCACCAAAACTGCAGCCGGGGATATAGTTAGCGTCTCTGGAGAGATGCTTAGCCAGATCTGTGCTTATGTTATTAGCAGGAAGACTGTGAAATAGCAGGACTGTGTCCTCACACTGCTGCGCTCTCTGCAGAAAAAGTGTTAGGTATTGTCCCAGGAGTGCTGTGTAAGTATACCTTTGTGTGTGCTAGTGGAGGCAGGACTGTAAAAGATTTACATTCTAGGATTGTAGCTTCTCCATGTCCTCACACAGCTGTGCTCTGTACACTCTACAGTGAATTGCTCCACAATACCTTCTGTTTAAAAACTATAGAAGTCACTCAGAGAAGAGCAACTTTGGAGCAGTTCAATACACAGAGCTAAGAGAACAGCAGTGAGAGGACTCGCCCCCAGTGCACATGGAGAAGCTACAATACTGGAATGTAAATCCATATTTCACAGTCCTGCTGCTACTAACATACACAAAGATATCCCTGGAGATTGCTGTAACCATATCTTTGTGCGTCATGTGACTGTAATTTGTATTTAAATTCCAGGATTGTAGAATCTCCCAGTGCTCTGGCAGAGTGCCCTCTCACTGCTGTGCTCTTAGCTCTGTGTACTGAACTGTTCCTCTACTCTGAGTGACTTCTATAGTCAGCAAACCTACTGAAGCTTTTACTCAGATCAGGGGGGGTTGTGATGATGTTCAATGCAAAAGGCTGAGAGCACAGCAGTGTGAGGACATATCACCAGAGCACTTGGAGAAGATACAATCCTAGAATATAAATCCATACTTCATAACCATAAACCAAGGTGTGATTACACAGAACCACAGGGACAAAGCCTAACACTTTCCACATAAAGCACAGCAGTGTGAGGACATGCCCGGAACGCATGTACCACAATCCTGGAATATAAACCCATATTACAAAGCTGCTATGGACATAGGTATGATTACACACAGCTCCAGGGACATTACATAACACTGGCTGAAGTCTGTATGGTCTCACCTGCTGACAGGTTCCCTTTAGGATCACTAATATTAGGGGGGATAAAAACACAGCAGAATCCACTTGCACTTACCAGACTCCCGTCTCTGCTTGCGGCGGGGGGCGCTGGGGCTCGGGTCGTAGTCTGAGTCTTCGGAATCGGGGAAGAGGTCGTAGCAGGGGCGCTGCCTTACGCAGCGGCGGCTGGATTTGCGTTGGGTCGTCTGTGCGCTTTCCAGACGGTCGGAAGCTTCTGTGTCTTCGTTTCGGAAAGGATCGGTGAAGGATTCGTCAGATTCGGAGGCGCTGTCACGTGCGGACAGGTGCCTGATCGCTTTCCGTCCTGTAGGGGGAGATGTTGGAGCTGTGAGATATAATAGGCAAAATATTGAACCAAGTTTCTTGCCTTAGAGGATCACTCACCTTTGTGTGCCAATCTCTGCAGCCGGCGGGCCTCAATCACGTCGCAACGCTTGTACCTACGGAGAGAGAGAGGGGTCATTGCAGAGACCAAGAACAGCCCCTCCCCCCACCACGTGTAGATTCTATACTTACACACAACATTGCTTCTTGGTGTTGGGGCCGCCAAATTTGGTTTTGTCCAGGCAGTTGACACAGGTCCCGCAGTCCTCCGTCACAGAGCAGCCTTTACATTCCCCGCACCTGGTCATGCGTAGCTTAGCCCTGGATACAGGCTTCGGTCTACGCGGCGGAGGAGGCGGGGGCTGCCTCACTGGCCTCTGCTTCACCACCGTGATGGTCTCCGGCTCAGAGGCAGAAGACTCGCCTGAAAAATCAAGAGTATAAATTATAGATCTTTCTATAAAAAAAACTAAACATAAAAAAACAAAGGAAAAGTTTCCACCTTCGGGGGGCGCTGGAGGCTCGGCGGCCTCCCTCTCACATAGCGGTAAGGCGCTGAGTCTGGGGATGTCTTCCGGGATCATGGCACGCGGCTGTCCCAGGGCCACGGCTGGATGGCGGCACACGTGTTTGATGCGAGGTCCTTGAAGGGGCGAGTCCTGGCCCTGATTAAGAAGAGTAAGACAAATGTTTAATTTGTAGCATCTTGAAGGTTCCGTCCTTGATCAATGGCGATCACAGGGATCAGACATTACCTGAGCGGCTGGAGATAAGGGCCCGTTCTCCTCTGGAGAGGATTCAGCATCCGTCTGCAAGTACAGAAGCACCAGAGATTGTCAATATCAAGAATAATGTACAGTGTATTACATCACTACCCTGAAATACTCTGTGCTGCTGGGTGCTCTGCTTTGTTTCTGTTACCCAAACTCTCAAAACTGACCTCCTGCGGACATACCCTGTGCTTCTGAAGGCCTAACTCTTAACACTATTGCGCTCCAAGTCTATATACACTACTGAAATACTCTGTGCTTCAGAGACCCCTCAAAAGATTGATGCCCGACCATCCTGAGATACTCTGTGCTGCTCTAACTCCAATTCTAAAATATTCGGTGCGGCTTCCCTTTCCACCAAATGAGCTGCAGACAAACCTCTCCTAAAATACATGAACCCGCCACATAGTACAGAAACTTCTCTCCTGACATACTCTGTGCTGCTGGTAAAGCCCAATGATATCTGCAACAATACACTGCTGGAGTAATCCTCACCGGGTCCACGTTCTTCTGCTTGTCTATCTTGAAGAGTTGTATCTTGGCCTTCTCCAGGAGGCTGATCACCTTCTTGTCAGTACCGGACAAGGCGATTTCGTTGGGTGGGAAGGGGACCCCCTCTTCCTGGGAAGTGCGAGACATAGAATTGGATTGAGCAGCCAGTTTGCACACGGCCCTGGCACCGTTCTCCGGGCACAAGGTCATGCCTCCGATCTCGAGGGGTTTGTTTGATGCATCTAGGATATCATTGTGTTGCAGGTTTCCGCTCTCTGTTGAGTTACAAGGAACTTCCATATTGGAAGAAAGGGTGTCCACAAACAGAGGTAAAGCCAGGTGGTTTGCCCGTCTCCCTGAAGGATGGGGATCGCCAGATTTAGCCGAAGGAGACACTAAGACTTCTGCCGTAGGAGCAACAACGGTGGTGGAACCGTGGTCCGCTTGAGTCTTGGCCTCCTTGTCGCTAAGAGAGACAGACTGGTAAATCTTCAAGTGCGCTTCACTGGGTGTGAACTGAGGGGCGCGGAGGAGAGGAGAACGTTTGGCGGAATCTGGTTTGGATGGAAGAGGAGAAGTTGGAGTTGTAACCGGAGGGTTGGGCTTTACTTGCTCCTCCGGCGAGGCCGGAGACTGCAGACGAAAGAGAGGTGGATTAGAACTCGTCTCCTGGGCCTCCAAAACGTTTGATGATCTCCAACAGAACGTTGGGGCCCGCAGGATGTTTTTGCGCACGCTTTCAGAGGGAGTTGATGGAGCGGATTGAAGAGCGGGAGAGGATGTGGAGGAAGAAGAAGGAGATGAAGCAGTCTGGGTGGAGTCTGTATGGGGAGATATCGGAGGTAGCACGTTGAGGTGGTCATCTTCGTTAAAGAGACTGAAGCGCGGGTCAGAAGGTGGAAGAAGAGTATCCGAGAGAACCTGCTTCTCCAGCTCGGCCAAGGTAAGGATCGGCTTAGCGAGAACCTTCTTGTTCTGGTTTTCGGTGGTAGGAGGCTCGGAGTCGTCCATGAATCTACGAGGCATTTTGATGACTCTGGAAGGTCTGGCGCTGACTGTAGGCTTGAGGAAGTCTCCATTGTCACTACTTGGCATTTCCACTTTGGAAGACTGAGCTGCTGGTTTTGGTTCAGCCTTGTTCTGCGCCTCCAGCAGCTTGGCCGCCAATCTCTTGGCTGCAATACGCTGCGCCTTGATTGAACGACTCTTCGCCTTATGCCCCTTTCTCGTAACCTTCATCTTCTTTGGGAGATCGGACAAGGCAGAAGACTCTGCAGCTAAATCAGTCGGCTCAGTCACCGGTTCTACACTCTCAGTCATGTCCATCTCCAACGTTTCAGGAGGAGCTACTTCAGCTCGGACCTGTGAGTTTGACTCCCCGCTGCTCTCCAGAGGTTTCTCCTCAGATTCACCGCTGCTCTCCAGAGGTTTCTCCTCGGACTCACCAATGATCTCCAGAGGTTTCTCCTCAGATTCACCGCTGCTCTCCAGAGGTTTCTTCTCGGACTCCCCAATGTTCTCCAGAGGTTTCTCCTCAGATTCCCCAATGTTCTCCAGAGGTTTCTCCTCAGATTCCCCAATGTTCTCCAGAGGTTTCTCCTCAGATTCCCCAATGTTCTCCAGAGGTTTCTCCTCAGATTCCCCAATGTTCTCCAGAGGTTTCTCCTCAGATTCCCCAATGTTCTCCAGAGGTTTCTCCTCGGACTCACCGCTGCTCTCCAGAGGTTTCTCCTCGGACTCACCGCTGCTTTCCAGAGGTTTCTGCTCAGACTCACTGATGTTCTCCAGAGGTTTCTCCTCGGACCCAACAAGCTCTTCAATGTTCTCTTCAGTTTTCTCTTCATCATTTTCTACTTTCTCTTCTTGGAGAACAGTAGTTTCAGAGCCATCTTGGTCCATGGCTTGATCAGTGGTTTCTTCCTTTCCAGGCGTCGTTTCTTCAGAGATAGTAAATCGCCCTCTGTAACAGTCAGTCTGTGGAGGATTAGGGTCAATCAGTAGTTTCTCTTCTTTATCCTCCTTAACTTCGTTTTTAAGCGTTACTGTTTCTTGTCCTTCTGCCTCACCCTCGTGCCTAGGACCTCCTCGTAGCTTCCATTTGACCTTGGGAACAAGTCGCTCCCTAAGTCCTCTGCGTTTCGTTGGCTCTTTGGCCACTACTACCCCATCAGAGCTCTGACTTTCAATGTCTCTTTGTCTAGATCTACGATTCCTACAACTTTTTGGTTCCTCCATAGTGGAAACAACAGAAGTAGAAGGCTCATCTAGATTCTTCTCAGTATTTGCATCCATGGAGTCATCTCTTGAGGGTATGGTCTCCCTTGTATCATCAGCATTGCTGTTCACTGGGTCTGATGAAGGAGCTTGAAGAGGCTCGTCCTTACACATCTCATCAGATGCCTCCTGGACAGAGTCCGATTTCTCGTCTAAAGAGCTCACTTTGCACCGATTTGGTAAGCTCCGAGTGCGGCGACTAGGAGGGAGCGGTCTGACGATCTTCTTCCGCCGCTTGGAGGAGGGATGGGCGGGGCTATTCAGCGCCGTTGGGGGAGTGGCATGGTCAGAAGGGGAAAGGCTGGGGGATACAGGGGCGCTGTGATTGGATGAAGATTTCTGTGTTTCCTTTGACGGGTACAGTAACGTAGAACAGTTCAGACTATACAACGAGGGATCCAGTTGTGTCAGGTGCACCCGGACTATCTTCTCAGGGGTGAAGCTCTGCTTTATTTTGGACAGATCGAGGCCGGTCTGTTGCTTGGAGGGTGTGCTGGGGGGACTTTCCCGCTTACAAGACACAGCAGGAGCCTCTTGCTTGGAGCTGGGACTTGATGCGGCAGAGGCAGACACCACTGAGAAGGATAAGGAGGACTTTCTCGAGGTCTTAGATTTACCAACTATGAAAAAAAAAAAAAAAAAGCAAGAAAAGAATAAAATTATTTTTTCAAAAAATGACTAGAAACGGGCATAATAATATTGTGCCGCTGATATCTGAGTGTAGTAAACAATGCAGAAGGAATGACTTTTCTACAGTGGCTGATAACTGCGAGCAACAGCTTGCTTTCATTTGTTTTCAGGTCACCCTCTCGGCTGATAAAAATAATAAAATAATAATGTGCAAACTAGAAATGCATGTAACAGAGCAATAAACTGCAGGGCAGGAGAAAACAGCCATCCTATGCCCAGTTCTAAATGGCTGATAACAGGGAGCAATAGTCTGTCTACAGCTGTCTTACGGGGTGCCGAACATGGGAGATAATATAAGCATCTCCCCGGCCTGGAATGGCAGATAACAGGGAGCAAAAGCTTGACCAATATCAGGCAGCTGACTACATTAGGCCGATCATAGAATTCAGGAAGCGTTGGATACAATGTATCACTGTGGTCACATGACTTCATCTGTGTGACTTGACAGTGCGGTCACAAATATGATCATCATACAGACATAAGGGGGGCGCTCTTTACCTCTGTTTGATCTCAGGGTCAGTCGCAGAGGCTGCCGTACAGGGGGGTCTTCGCTAAAACCCAAAAACTCATCATCCTGCGAAAGACAAAACGAGAGATTACAAAACTAATTGGTTAAAGCTGCGTCGTCCGAAATGTGCAGGACAGATCAGGAAATATACTAGGCAGGAATGACGAGCGGCAGTGACCCCACTCAGGGGTAATACTAATTACTAGCAATCAGGGGCACCCAGCTTTCCCAAGTCAACTTTCCTCAGACCCATGCTGGTACTTACTTTGACGCTGTTAAGGAGTGTAACCTTCCCTTCCCACACCCACGTGTCAGTCCACACAGGAACAGGATGATCAAGATGAAACTAATTATAAGTCAACCATATTAATCAAAAAGTTCTTGTACTTTAAGATCTCCGCTGGCTGTCAGTGAATATGACCATACAATGCCTTCTCCAGACTGGATACCCACTGGAATAAAACCATTAGTTCTGAGCAGTACTACGCCTACGCGGGTCTTTCGGAATGGATATTATCATTCATTGACAGCAAGCAGAGGTCTTAAAAACGGAAGGTGGCGGGGTGTCTGATAAATGGGTCACTCTACTGGTCCAGTCTAACGCGTTGTATTACTCGCCTTAGTCTACTCCCAAAAATTGTGTCCAATATTTTGTGCGTGGGGGAGGTTCACAACTTAAACCGCACCCACTCCACACAAACCCACGCCCACTTGACTATAACAAGTCACAAAATACTTTCTATACGTGGTGGTAAATAGGTTAATGGAGGAGTCTAGAAGAAAGCAATCTCCTTAAGACACAGGATAAGAGAGAAGTGTCTGATCGCTGGGGGTCCGGATAGGATGAAGTTTAAGGTCTTTAATGGAACAACCCCTTTAAAAGCAGCCCCAATAGCCTTAAAGAGAACCTGCCACCAGGTTTACCCCATTAAACTTGCAGTCCTGTTTGCATATATTTAAAAAATCTCCTCTAAAGTCATGCAACAATGAGTGGAGAAGAGTCAGATTTTAACGCGAGATGAGTCAAGTTTAGTTGTTGCAGAGGTAGTGTCAGTTCAGACACCTCAATCTTTTGTTCTATAGCACCTAGAGATGCTGTCGGGCTTCTTTCAGATCACACCAGGTAAAGAACCGGAGATACAGACAGGTCTTGGTTCTTTATCTGCAAATCACATTTCCAACCATGTATTTAACGGCAATCACAGAACCCCAAGCCAGATGAAAGATGAGATTCTTAACTTTAATATGACACCAACAGCATGTTTCCAGGTGCTTTAGAGCCAAAGATAGAATCGTCTGAAGTGACTTTATCCTGCAGCCTCTAAACTTGGCAAAATATGACTCTTCTCTGCTCATTGTCACATGATCAAGAAAAAAAAAAAATCAACAAATGGGTTAAAGGGTGAGATTTAACATAAAAGAGGAAGTTCTAGAAAAGTCATTTTATCCCAGACCTGAGGGGGGCTGCTAGTTTTTTGGGGTAAAATCTGATGACTGCTTCTCTTTTAGAAGACATCCCATAATCCTGCGGTAGTAAAGATCACACAGGCGACTTTATGGGATTTGCCTAAATCACCAGCCGGGACTCTTCCTACAAGTCAGAAGTCTTCATTATCTGCTCTAATCCTCCCTTCCTGTCACACGAGAGAAGATTCTCAGCCTTAAAGGAGCCGCGGCACCAACAAGGAGGAATAAAGGGACACAACAGCAGGGGCTGCGATCAGTGCAACGAGGGGGACTATTGGGGGGACTTATCTGAAGTGTCAGAGAGCAGGACTGTCCTAGTTTCTCATGGAAACCAATCAGAGCTCAGCTTACATTCTCCCACAGCCGTTTAGAAAGTGAAAGCTGAGCTCTGATTGGTTTCCATGAGAAACTAGGACAGTTCTGCTCTCTCACACATTTCTGATAAATGCTGCCCATTATGAGTCTTTAAAGGGGTTTTCCCACAAACTAAAGTTAGGACCTAACTTGCTGATCAGTGGAGGTCTCAGTGCCGAGACCCCCACAGATCACGAAAATGAGGGGTGCATCGGATGGAGATCAGTGAGCGCTGCGCTCAGCAATTCCCGGCAGCTCCATAGAGATTAATGGAGCAGAACGGTCATGCGCGGTCTTCTTCTCCATTAGTCTGATGGAAGCCAGTTACGTTATCTGTGGGGGTCTCAGCACGGAGACCCCCATTGTTCAGCAAGTTAGGCCCTATGCCGTGGATAGGGCCTAACTTTAGTTGTGTGGGAAAACCTCTTCAAGCCAAGCAATGCTACCTGGGAACAGGGTGTCTAAGATCTCAGCCAAGAGGACAGAACCTTAGTGGTTAAGTGCTAGAAATCAGCGTGCGACCCTTTAACAGGCCGTGCAACTAGGGTTTAGACGATAACCGCTGTTGGACACTTCAAGAGACCTTCCACCTTGGGATCGGAGATAGACTTCCGTAGCGCCACCTAGTGTCACCTACCCTTAACCTCAACACAAGGCCTGCTAAAGGGAATCCGTCACCAGATTTCATCCCACTACCGTCCTGATCAGGTAGGGGATGAAATGTCCTTTCACGAAATTTCATCCGATATATAACCTTCCCCAAAGTCAAGCAAATATGACTCTACTCAACCCATTTCTACATGAGACGAGTCACATTTAGTGGTTGCAGGAGAAGTATCACCAGCCCCCATCTTCTCTTCTGTAGCACCTAGATACACACTTTATATGTCATATTAAAGCTATGGATCTCATCTTTCAAACCGTGTCAGGTTTATGGTTGTGTGAGCTACAGAATCAGGCAGCTGAAGACATACCGTAGCTATTTTTTGAACTGCCTGTATGTCCAGTTCTTTAGCTCACAGAACCAGAAGCCTGATGGTAATGAAAGATTACCAAAGATTATTAAAGATCTTATTTTTAATAATATCTTTATTATCTTTAATATGACCAGTAAACTTGACTCATCTCAGGGATGAGTAGAGTCAGATTTACCTGACTTTTGGGGAGATTTTTCTTTAATAGGTAAACTGGTGGGATTTCACATGAGAGAGGAAATTCTATGAAGGACATTACATACCTGACCAGGTACCGTAACAGGTTCCCTTTAAAGGGTCACACAACTATTTAGTAAGAGGATGTTTCACCACCTTTACCAACCTCAAGTCTTTACTTCCCAACAGGCACCGCTCCAGCTGAAACCCAGCCCTCAATACGTCATAATGATAGGATCCCTAGTGTCAGATGGGCGGAGCTAGGACATTTGTGAAGGAACCGGGACGACCCATCTGACAGTGGAGAGCTTAATTAGTATATAGAGTACCGCAACCATGCTAATTGGGCTCTGTACGGTCACAATAGGCTGGAGTGGGAACCCTGGCTCCACCCATCTGACCAACTATTCAAATAATAGGTCATAGATTTCCCAAGAACTGTGGGGACTACAGAGAAGGTTCAAGTTGTGGCCGAATTAGTAAAGTGAGGACGACTAAAACAAAGAGTTGGGGTTGGTTGAGGTGGTGAAACATCCTCTTTACAAATCAATGTCCGACCCTTTACCAGGCCTTGCACTGAAGGTAGGCATCACCACTAGGTGGCATTACAGGAGACATGTCCGATCCCAAGGTGCAAGATTCTCCAGGAGTCGAACAGAGAAGTGATGGGGAACCCTCTGTGCAAGGCCTGTTAAAGGGTCGCACACCAATTTCTAACGATGTCTACACCCCGTAGGGGGCACTACTGAAGGCCATGTTTGACCCCAATGCGTAAGGTATAAATGTGTCAGACAATGACTTCTGCAAGAGCTAATTCCCATAGATGTCACCAATTTGTATGGCAGATCATTTGCATACATGGGATTTTTATTCTCAAGTTCCCCTTTAATTAAAGAACAGCATCATAGTAAGTTCTGTAATTTTCCAAAAGACGGTCAAAAAAACTCCACTGGCTGTCACTGAATAGACCTCACGGATTATGTGCTGCTCATGTAGCTTAGGAATCGTTACAATGTATCAGTGTAGACAAAACCTCTGAGCTAAACTCAGCAGCATCACGTGTTTCTCTACTTTACTGGAACCCACACTTTACACATTGTTTCTACTCACTGACAGCAAGCAGAGTGAAAATAGTAAGAAACTGACAGCATATATTTGTAATGCATGAGAATCCATTCCATATACACCTTGGCTCCTCTTATACTACCAAGGTAACAACCCGAATGCCAGAGCTACAGTAAAGACTGACACAGCCAAAATAAGGTCATAATCACCAAGAACCAACCAACACAACATAAAAACAGAATAGACAATTCTGCTACAAAACATTACCAGGTCACAGGCAGAGCAGAATATAGAAGAACATCCACAAATATTCCCTGCACCCCGATATACACTACCTGATCCGACCAATAGAATCACAGTGATATCAGGAGGGAGAGACAGCACCCCCCATAATGCATCATTATATAAGTCCTGTCACATGATTTACCCATATACACAACTCACTTATATCATTAACATTCAACATTATTCCCCAGAGCTGCACTCACTAGTCTGAGTGCATGACATTACTTATCCTGTAGTGATTCTGAGTTACATCCTGTATTCAGAGCTGCACTCACTATTCTGCTGCTGGTGCAGTCACTGTGTACATACATGACATTACTTATCCTGTACTGATCCTGAGTTACATCCTGTATTATACTCCACAGCTGCACTCACTATTCTGCTGGTGCAGTCACTGTGTACATACATGACATTACTTATCCTGTACTGATCCTGAGTTACATCCTGTATTATACTCCACAGCTGCACTCACTATTCTGCTGGTGCAGTTACTGTGTACATACATGACATTACTTATCCTGTACTGATCCTGAGTTACATCCTGTATTATGATCCAGGAGCTGACTACTATTCTGTGCTGGTGCCAGCACTGGTGTACATTACATTGACAGTGTCAACCTGATACACCTGTACTGATCCTGAGTTACATCCTGTATTATACCCCAGAGCTGCACTCACTATTCTGCTGCTGGTGCAGTCACTATGTACATACATGACATTACTTATCCTGTACTGATCCTGAGTTACATCCTGCATTATACTCCAGAGCTGCACTCACTATTCTGCTGCTGGTGCAGTCACTGTGTACATACATGACATTACTTATCCTGTACTGATGCTGTATTACACTGCAGAGCTACAATCACTATTCTCCATTATATTAAATTGTACTTCACAACAGTATAAAAAAACATAACACTCCTCATGGCTGATGACAGGGAGCACTGGTCTGTAATCACATGTACTGTCCCTATGGGTGATAACAGAGAGCAGTAGACTGCCTTCATACATAATATAACATCACCCTGGTTATTATAGGATGTATGATGTATTCTGGGGCCCAGTGCTTGTCCCTGGTGCTGGGGGCCCCTCTCATCCAGAAATGCAGGATGATAGGAGGCTGGGAGCAGCAGATACAATGTATCAGTGCAGGTTCCGCTCGGCGGTCACATGACCCGGGGCCCCCGGGTGACAGCTGAGGGGCCCCTGGCGGTACTTGTGTCCCCTCCGTCCCCCGCCCACCTCGGCGCTGTCACTGTCCGGGCCACAGGCCACCACCAGGCGCTGCATGTTCAGGTGGAGCTCGAGGATCCGCAGCTGTACCGGGTCTACGATCTCCGCCGCTCTCCCAGCGCTCTGAAATGGGATCCGAACCCTGTCCGCCCGGTTCCCGCTTCTCCCCACCCAGGGGCGGCCCGGAAAGCGGCCCCGAACCGAGCCCGAGGCTCCGGGACCAGCCGAGGCCGCAGCCGCCATCTTGATCCGCTTTGGGAACTACAATAATAATGTGCAACGCGCCGGCGCCAAAGTCTCTGCCGCCTCTAAGTGCGGGGAACCCTGGGACATGTAGTCCTGACGACAGGGATAAGAATAGGGCTCAGGTAGATGAAAAACTGCAATTCCCAGCAAGCTCCGCGGTGGACGTTCCGCCGTACGGCTGGGAAGGAGCGCAGGGCGAGGCGGGAAATGTAGTCATGATAGAACGGCTTGGTTTCTGAGGAGAAAGAAGCCTCCGGGCGGTATAGCCTCCCCGGGGAAGGGCTCTGCAGTGAGTACGGGCAACACCGACCAGCAGACGGCGGACTAAACACTAGCCTCTGAAGAAATCTCTAGAGTAATGGCCGATGTGCTGTACGTACGGGAGAAACGCAAAGCATGCTGGGCACTGTAGTCTATACCGTTATATTATTCATAGTGATCTAATGCACTGCGGACTACAGGACCCAGATGCAAATCAAATGGCTGCCGTATAGCATTATGGGTACTGAGTTTTTTTCCTATAATGATGAATAGAGAATGTGCCTGCCTGAAACTACAGCTCCCAGCAAGCTTTGCGGCTTCGTGTCACCCCCGCTGAGGGCTGTTATGTGAAGCGTGAGGCTGAAATTTCCCGCTAAATCCTGGGAAATGCAAGAAATGGATCCTGAATGTTGTTTCTGTCATTGCTTGGGTTATGTGTGTGCAAGCTATGAGCTTGTTTTTATATGTACTGATAAATGTATAAATAAAGTTATTCAAACAAACACTTGTCTGTAATTAGTTCATCAACCGTGTTTGCACCCAGATTTTTTTTTTTTTTTTTACCCTTAAAGGGGTTTTTATGACCCAGTTTATATGCTATAAAGTGCCCCCGATTCTAACCGTCAGTTTCACTTCTCAATATGGTCCCCCCTTACTGTAGGCATCACATGCCTCATTCAGACAGCAGTATTTTGATTAGTATGTTCCTTCAGTATTGGAGTGGATGAACAGCGCCGTTCTCTGTGTAGTGGCTGAACAGAGTCACTGCAACTTAGATCCCATTCAAATGACAATGTCAGGTCTGATCCTTCGAGTCGGTCGTCCATATTTTCGGCCTTAAAGAAAAATTCTTGGTTCTTTAGGTTTGATATGTAAAGCAGAACAGAGCCTACAGGGTTAACCCCTTGCTTTAGGAGCGCTGTTATCTTTCCTGTAGATAAGGCTGGGGCTACAAAGCAACACCCGCCAGTCACATTATCAAGCATTGTCACCCGTGACACCCGGAGGAATGTAGGTGACCAGGACCTCGCTGCGTCCCGCAGCTACAGGACGATGTACAATGTCACACAGTTGCGCCCCCTCTTTGTGCCGCTGACATGTTTTCCCTTGGGGCTCCTAGCATCATTATCATCTTGCTGCTGAAACCACATCTCCGTGGTTTCTGGACCTAAGGCTACATTCACACTAAGATTTTATGGACGTGCGTGAGCTTTTTTTTCACATTTGGGACACGCGCCCCCCCCCCCCCCCAATATCTTTATATAGTCTCATGGACATTGCCGTGAAATTTTACGGTCCCAGGCAGGAGGAGGCTGCCGGGACCGCAAAAAAGATAGGACGGGTCCTATTCCTTCCCGTATCACAGCGCCTGCCAGTCTTTTATTTTAGAACCAAAGTCATGGGACGCAAACAACGGACAACGGCACCACAACGGTTTGCATCCCCTATAAAACTAGGTGCAGTGTGCATGTAGTCTAAGGGGGCGTAAGATAAGAGCCAGTCAGCAGGTTAATAATAATAATCTTTATATAGCGCCATCATATTTCGTAGCTTTACAAATCATAGGGGACATATACAAATATAATATTACATTACAGAGAACAAACAGTCATATAGAACAATAGGAGTGAGGGCCCTGACCACAAGAGCTTACAGTCTATGAGGATGAGGGGGTGACTGGAGCTTACAGTCTATGAGGGTGAGGGGGTGACACAAGAGCTTACAGTCTATGAGGATGAGGGGGTGACACAAGAGCTTACAGTCTATGAGGATGAGGGGTGACACAAGAGCTTACAGTTTATGAGGAAGAGGGGGTGACACAGAGCTTACAGTCTGTGAGGTATGAGGTGGGTGACACAAGAGCTACAGTCTATGAGGGAGGGGGTGACAACAAGAGCTTCTCGTACTATGAGGATGAGGGGGACACAAGAGCTTACAGCTATAGAGGATGAGAGGGTGACCCAAGAGCTACAGTCTATGAAGGATGAGGGGTGACACAAAGCGTAAGTCTATAGGATGAGGGGTGGTTGACACCAAGAGCTTACAGTCTATGCGGATGAGGGTGACACAAGAGCTTACAGTCTATGAGAGTGAGGAGGTGACAGGACATCAGAGTTGAAGACCAGAGCTTACAGTCTATGAGGATGAGGGAGGACACAAGAGCTTACAGTCTATGAGGATGAGGGGGACAGAAGAGCTTACAGTCTATGAGGATGAGGGGGACAGAAGAGCTTACAGTCTATGAGGATGAGGTAGAGACAGGAACTGTACGCCGCCCTGCCGAATACATCAGGAGCCTGGAGAGAGGTGAAGACTTTATCATGCGCCAAAGTATGATAAATGCCCCCTACGAGACTATAACACTGTGAGGAAACAGACTTGGAAGTAAGGTACTACTGAATTTTAGGGGCTACGTTTTAACAATTTGTGAGTGGCTGCCATGTAATGTTGGCATGTAGTGGGCTATAAGTATAGACATTACGGTCCAACGCTCAACAGATCACGTTCTCCTTTTGCTGTGGATAATAACAGAGCTGAATATACCTAAGTCACCTTCCTGGTGACTTTGTGGAAGGACTACAGGATATACACACAGCAGGGTTTATCTTGTGCGATTTTACTTGCATTCTGTACTTGTCTTCAGACCCAGACATAAATATCTCCTGAGGAGCAGATACTTTTGGCCCATTGCCTTCTCTCTGACCCAAAAGTCATAAATCCTGTCCCTGTATCAGCCACAGCCCCTCTGACACATTCAGTTGACTGTCAAGCTATTTACCTAAGTTAAACTCCTCCGGGTTCCAGCTTCATCTGCCGTCTTGTACAGGGTTTCGCCACTGACCTTTCACCTGACCCTGAAATACTGGGAATAATTAGAATGGCTGATTAGATTGATAGTGTAAATATGAAATTGCAGGGCCGTAGTCAGTAAGACTATGATATTGCCCATTGTTTCTTGGTGATTTACATCAGTTTATGATCTTTTCTTCGCAAATCCTCCTAAACTCTCCAAACAGACCATCCATTATAATTTCTGGGCAATACGAGATAATATACAAAAAATTTTTTTGATGCTATCAATCAGTAATCAATCAGGCGACTGGTTTTGTTTTTAACCCTTTCTGGCACAGCTTTTTAACACTTCTTAAAATCTACTTTAAAAAGTGTAGTTTCTTCTCTGCAGCTTTCCGCAGCACATCCTTATCAGCGCAGAACATGCAGCGTGTCTGTCATTATCTCAACTTCAAGGAGAGTTCAAGAAATGCCAGAAGAAAAAGAATAGAGAAGCCAAACTCAATAGATATTGGGGAAGAGTCACAGTCGCGCAATTTTGGAATAGATCCTAGTAGCCTAAAAATTAGTTTGTCTTCTGCTCGACCTCTTGGGTCCAGTAAGGGTGTAGACCTTAGGCCCACCAGAGGATTCTCTGATTCTCCGGTGGGCCAGTCCTTCACTATTATTTAATCCTGTGCTTGCAAAGTTTTTTGAACTGTCATGTCACAATCCTCACCAAAATCGTAGCTTAGCCCCCCCCCCCCTCCAAGGTATCACATTGGCTTGTTTCAAGTGGATATGTGACCCATCTTTAACTAAATTACTTTTGACTGTAAGTAAAGCCACTGCTTGTATATAAAGGTCAATATGTGAACCTCACCCTAATAGGGTTTATTTACATGAGCTGGAGATGCAAGACTGGAGGGCATGCAACATAACTCCCTATGTAAACCACCTGTAAGGGCACTTTAATAAATGACCCATAACACAAATATCAGTATACTTAAACCGTATAAGTTAACTTACAAAATATGACAGACACTTCTTGCTGGATACAAAATTAGGTTACAGCTTTATTTTTTTTTCTATATAAAACCGGTAGTATCCAAAAATCAGGCACTTGCGATAGAATCACACATTTTGGAGCTCTGGTAGCTGTATGCCCAGCTGGACTCCCAGCTGGCAAGTCGGCCAACCGAGCAACCACCATCTCAAATCTTCTACCAACCCGCCTGCTGTGACTTGAAATTAACTATAAAATACAAAGGTAAAACATTGCCAAAAATATATAATAAATAAATAAATTCAAAACATCTCAATAACACAGGGAGGGAGGGAAGGACAGCTTGAGTATCGCCTCAAAGAGGGCGATAACATTGAGTCATCAGCCATATAAACCCCCACGTCCTGTAGGTGGGGAGGACGTCATGATGTAAGCAACAGGGGAGGGGGAAAACATATCTTAAAGGCATACGTAGATCACCAACCCTAATAAAGTGCAATAGTGCCCAAACTTTTAACTCTTTTATATCTTATAACGTCAGCCCCCAGTGTAGCGGTACCTTCCTTAAACAGTCAGGTGTACCTCGCAAAATCACATTTGGTATAACAATTAATTACCAAACAGTTTTACCCTTTTGCTCAGAAGCTTTGAAAAATGTGATAATAGTTCCCTGGTCCACAAGCTGTTACCTCCCTTTGTTGGAAATCTACATTTTCTGCAAGGTTCTGACCCTAAAAGTTGGACTCTCAGCATGTTCTAACCCGTTATGACTGTCAATGTTAGAGAAAACTACTGTAGTTCAAGGGCAGGTCCAGGAAAAGACATTTCGGTGCCCTAGGCAGACAAGACCATGGCGCCCCACTCCCCAATAAAAATTAGCATCATTACAATGCTACCATATCCAGTCCTCACATATACTGTATAAATAATAGGTACAACCAGACATCTTGCATTTATAAAAGGCATCTAGTACACAAGCATTGCTGTGGTTTCCATGGCCGGGATATGATCCGACTGCCCGAGACCCAAAACTAGGAGTAGGTCCTATTCCTGTCCGTGTCTTTGAGAGATTTTGTGATCTGTGATCTGAACACATTCACAAACAAGAGACTCCCAGTGGATGCACTGTTGCTTTATTGGCTACTTTGGCGCTTTGTTACTGTATTGGCTACTCTGAGGGTACTTACTTTACTACTTTTTACTATACTACATTGCATACGTTGGGGGCATAATAGTGACCTTTAGGGGAGAAAGAGCACAGTTTTTAGTTTGTTTTAGGAAGAAGAAGGAGGAGATGATGATGAAGTGAAAAACCTCCGATTTTTGTGTTGCCAAATCTGCAGAGATGAAACGTGGCTGGAAGAAGCTGACATAATGGTTAAGGTAGAAGAAAAAGATTTAAAAGTTCTAAGTGGTAGTCTTGGCCACATTTATCATGAAGTGTCCAACAGAATTGTGTTGCACAACCTATGGTAAAGGTGCACCAAAAACAGTTGGTGCACTCTATCCAGGCAGAGCACCCGATTCATAAAGAAAGTGCACCACAATTCTGGCAGATTAATAAGAACCTACCATTAGATCTACCTTAATAGTTACATTTCTGATGGTAGGTTTTCTTTAACCAGACTTATTACATGGAGAAAAAGTACCAAAACCCATCTTATTACATAGATTCAGTATAGAGCCAGGATAACTACATAGATACTTACAAAAACCAAGACTACCACTTAGAACTTTTACATTTTTTTCTTCTACCTTAACCATTATGTCAGCTTCTTCCAGCCTTCATCTCTGCAGATTTGGCAACACAAAAATCTGAGGTTTTTCACTTCATCATCATCTCCTCCTTCTTCTTCTTCTTAAAACAAATTAAAAACTGTGCTCTTTCTCCCCTAAAGATCACTAATATGCCCCCACAGTATGCAATGTAGTATAGTAATTAGTAGTAAAGTAAGTACCCTCAGAGAAGCCAATAAAGTAACAAAGCCGCCACAGTAGCCAATAAAGCAACAGTGCTCCTACACAATAGACAATATAGTAACAGGGCCCACCACTGTGGCCAGTATAGTAACAATACTCCCACACAATAGACAATATAGTAACAGGGCCCACCACTGTGGCCAGTATAGTAACAATACTCCCACACAATAGACAATATAGTAACAGGGCCCACCACTGTGGCCAGTATAGTAACAATACTCCCACACAATAGACAATATAGTAACAGGGCCCAAACACAGTAGTCACATGTCAACAACATCCAATATGGATGCCCTATTGTAGCCAATACAGTAGCAGTGGTCCCACATTTCCCAATGTATTGACAGTACCACCACAGACTGCATGGGTCTCGGTATATATGTATCTAAATGAAAGTGCAACCTGGTCCTGTCGCGATCCCCGATTCGGACTGTCCGACGAAGATGAAGTCCGGCGCGATTCATGTGCTTCCCCGCTGAGGTTCGCCGGAGTTCACCTTCTTCTTCCCGGTGCTTATAAGTGCGTGTCTTGCGACACAATTCGAAATGTTAAATCCCGCGTGTAGTCCGAATCCGTCCGGTTGTCCGACGGACTGCCCCCCCATTTCTGTCGCGTGGAAGCCGATGCTCCAAAATCCGATCGCATGCGCCAAAATCCCCTGTTAAATGCGGCGCAAAACTGAAATCGTCGGGAAATCCTACAGAAATGCGCCGTGGTGACCCTTAGTAAATGAGCCCCAATGTGTTAATGACTGTTAATAGGAAACACATGGAGTAATTAAATTATTAAAGCGAACCAGGCTTGTCATTTTTAGCTGGTGACAGGTTCCAATAGCCTATGCTATGTTGCTTTTAAAAATGCCTTTGTCAGCATTCTGAATCATTTCAGCAGTTTATAATAGTTTATTTTACATTACCTCGCTGCCTGCCAGCAGTATGTGGTGAGTCCCAGAGAGGAAGGTTGGACAGCTGCAGCCTACCTGCTCAATGCACATGAAAGGAAGTGGAGAGGGAGAGCGAATTGGATGAGTGTGGAAGAGAGGAGATAAGAGTTCTCCTTACGTAGACTTTGAAAATTAAGGTCGCCTTGCAGGCGAATGGAGACTTACAGCCACTGATGCTCCTCTAGGGCATCTGGAAAATATGCAAATATGTTTTCCACCATTGGGCAGCCCCCTTACCATCTAGCTTGACTTTTAGGAAGTCTATTGGCATGATGCGGGATTAAAGCCAAACCAGTATAATTATTCCAGAAGGAACAGATTCCCAACTGCAGACAGTGCTGTTTCGATGCGGTTGCATCTCTTCAGTGCACCGTTGGCTGAGTGAGAGGCTTAAAATCTTGATATCTGAAAGATCGCGCCGGGGTAGGTGGCTTCCTTTATATCCTCGCTCCGGCTTTCCTTCCATTTTTCTCCTTTCCTTCCCTCAATTTTCACTAATATTCTTTCACCTGCATGCTGCCTCATGCTCCACTCATGCTGCCTCATGCCGGAGGATTCCACCAGCAGCACCCACGTGGCATTGAGTACAGCCTGACCTGTGCTAGACCAGCAGCACCAGATACAGCTAACGCTACTGGATGCCATTCCCCTGCTCCTGTGTTTAGGAACACTCCGCTGCCTCCACTGCCCGCAGATCCAGAATGGGCCATAGCATGCCAATGCCAACCACCTCATACCTCACACTACTCCTGCCTGGGCCGCTGACTGCCGCCTAGGCCACCCTTGTGTGGTCCATTGTGTTGGCGTCATTTTATAAGTGTTCTTTTGTTTTATTACAAAGGAAGATCACAAATCGAACAGCCTTCTCTCAAATTTTTTAAGAAAATTTTAGAATCAATTATTTTAAGGACCATTTCATTTCTATAGGGGTTTTTGGAAGTTCTGTTAATAAAAACCCCCCACATATCAGCCTTTTCTTTTAACTTCACCCCTCAAATTATTCAAAACAGCAGGTAGGATGCTTGTTAACCCTTTAAAGGGGTTTTCCCACGAATCAAAGTTCAACAACGAATCCACAGGATAGAGCCTAACTTGCTGATTGGTGAGGGCTCTCAGTGATGAGACCCCCAGAGATCACAAAAACAAGGGGTCCAATGGGGTCCCAGCTACCTCTGCCAGACCCCTCATTGCTCCAGGAGAGTAACGGAGCAGACGGCCGCGCATGACCGCTCTTCTCCATTCATCTCAATGGAGCTGACGGAAATTGCTGAGGAAATTTTTAAAAACAATTAAAACCTTTGTTTTATCCCCTTCCCCACCGTGGTTTCCCTATGTTTTATTGTTTTGAATGATACAGAACCTGGCTATGTATCAAAAAAATTTCTGTTTTCATTACCGTATATACTCGAGTATAAGCCGACCAGAGTATAAGCCGAGGCCCCTAATTTTACCACCAAAACTGGGAAAACCTATTGACTCGAGTATAAGCTGAGGGTGGAAAATGCATTGGTCTCAGTCTCCCAGTATATAGCCAGCAAGCCCCCAGTATTACATAGCCAGCCAGCCTCTAGTAGTATACAGCTAGCCTCCTTAGTATACAGCCTGCCAGCCCCTTGTAGTATATAGCCTGCCAGCCCCATGTAGTATACAGCCTGCCAGCTTCATGTAGTATATAGCCTGCCAGCCCAATGTAGTATACAGCCTGCCAGCCCCCTAAAGTATATAGCCTGCCAGCCCCCTTGTAGTATACAGCCTGCCAGCCCAATGTAGTATACAGCCTGCCAGCCCCCTGAAGTATATAGCCGGCCAGCCCCCTTTAGTATCCAGCCTTTAGTATACTGCCAGCCCCGTTCAGTATACAGCCCGCCCCATTTGTCAAGCACATAAAAAAAAAACTTTCATACTCACCTTCGGGTGGTTCCGATGATCTTTGCCACTCCCTGATGCTCCGTTCCATGCGGCTGGTCTTCGGTCATCTCTCTTCTCTGTGTTGTATCAGCTGGCAGATACGCGTCCACGCGATCTGCTGTCTGGCGCACAATATGACACGGGCGCGGGGAAGACAGAAGAGGAGCCGCCGAACATCGGGAGCAACGCCGACCATCGGGCCTCCGGAGGGTGAGTATGTAAGGTTATGTAACCATGTGTTGCAGTGAATTAGAATTGTCAGCCTGCATAGGCTGATATGCAGACTGCTCAGGTCCAGGGGCTGGACCGCGCAGGCAATACCTCAGACCGACCCAGGGACCTCCATTAGGTACCCCGGCTGCCCGGCAGTGAAGAAGGAACCCCGTGATTGCATGGAGACCCTTCCCTCTGAATCTCATTCCGATCCGGACTGTTAGAGCAGGGTGCCGGCTCTCTGGGGCACTGCTCTTCCCAGCACGGGGGGCCTGTGCAGAGCTTAGGCTAGGCCGATGGAGACACCTAGCTTAGCCTAAGGCTACTTTGTGACCGACAGAGAAGTCCGTTTGGGCGGTCACTAAGGGGTTAATTGACTCCAGTCCCCTAATGGAGCCAATTGTAGCCAGGTTGTGCGCCTCATTTATGACAAGGCCTTCGCGTTGTCATGTATTAGGCACATGTTGATATCTTAAGATCTTATCTAGATATCTGCAAGTCTTTGGGTCTGCTAGGTACAGTGTGCCTATTATGAGGGTCCACACTCCCAGTGGTCCTGGCCCTGTCCCCATAGCATGATGCTGCCACCATTGTGGGGCACATTTACAAAGGGTCCACGGACTGTATTTTCGCCGGGTTCCCAACTTTTTCTGTTTTGCAGCGCATTTAACTGGAGTTTTTGGCGCACGCGATCGGATTTTGGTGACTTTCATGCGACACAAATCGGGGGGGGGGGGGGGGGGTGGCCATCAGACAACCCGACTGATTCGGACTAAGAACGGGATTTAACATTCAAAATTGTGTCGCAAGCCATGCACTTACATACACCGGGAAGAAGAAGGTGAACTCCGGCGGACCTCAACGGGGAAGCAACACATGCAGGAAATTGGACGCACGATCTTAGTGAATTGCGGCATCTCCGAATCATCATCGGACAATGCACCTTGGGGATTGCGACGGGACGGGTAACTAAATGTGCCCCCATGTGTCACTGTTAGGATTGTATTTGGCAGATGATGAGAGGCGCCTGGTTTTCTCCACCGCTTGAAAGTCTAATCTTCATCTCACCAGAGCAGAGATTCTTATTCCTCATAGTCTCGGATCCTTCATGTGTTTTGCACACTGAATGTGACTGTTCATAAAATAATAATAATTCTTTATCTAGCGCACACAGATTAGCGCATTGCCAAAGGAAAAAAGTTTTGTCTGTGTTCCAAGGTTGCCTGCATCTGTGTTATTATTATGATTATTTTCCCAGTAAAATTAAAGGGGTTTTTCCATCTTTTGTATTTATGACATGTTCAGGATATATCATAACCAGATTATAGATGTCGGTCTTACATCAGAGATCTGCATCTCAAGAACAGGGGTCCACTTTCCCGCATCCAGGCTAAATGGAGAGTGTGCCGTGCATGTAGAGCCCTTCTCCATTGTCAGGATACGGGATGCGTGAATCCACTGGACCACCACGGGAGGTGGTACTAGCCGTCACCTGGGACCGGAGTCTAAGTGGCACCTGGTCTTCACCAGAGCGCGCCGCAAAGCGGGATGGACTTGCTGCGGCAGGGTACCATCATGGTGCACACGGTGGCAGCCAAGGTTGAGGTACCTAGGAGGAGACAGTCTCAGGGTCAGGTCCAGGCACAGGGTCATGGCAGGCGGCAGGGATGCAAGGTCAAGTCCAAACCGGGGTCAGCAACAGGAGGTCCAGGCAGAAGGGAATGGGAACACAGGCACAAGGAACACAGCAACAAAGGAACACGGAGGGACTCTGGCAACACAGGAACATGGAGGGACTCTGGTAAAACAGGGACACGGCAACACAGGACTTAGGAGCAGGAACACACGGGAACGCAGGGAAACTCAGCAATGTCGCAAGGAAGCTTTCTCAATGGCATAAGCACAAAGATCCGGCAAGGCAGGAAGGGAGGTGCCAAATTATAAGGTGGAGGTGTTCAGCAAGCGCACAAATCAGCGGAGCGCTGGCCCTTTCAATTTTCAACAGCTAGCGCACGCACAACAGCCCAATGGCGAGCAGGAATCAGGAAAGGTGAGTCTGACGCAGGGGCTGCAGCGAGGGCACATGGAGGAACACAGGTGTGCCCGCGATCCGAGACAGGGATCGCAGGAGAACCCGTGACAGTACCTCCCCTTTGGCCTCCCCTTCTTCCTGGGCTTGAGAAATCGCTGAAGCAGGCTCTTGTTCAGGATTTTATCCTCTGGCTCCCACAGTCTCTCCTCAGGACTCCACTCTACAAGAAATAACCACCTACCTCTCACCGTCTTCATACCCAGGATCTCCTTCACCTCGAAGAGATCGGAGCAATCAGCCTGTGGCACCAGCCTGTGGAAGCAGTTAAAGATGACTGGCTTGAGGAGAGAAACGTTGAAGGAGTTGGGTATGCGCATGGTAGGAGGCAGTCGCAACTTGTAGGCCACCGGGTTGATGCGACTGAGGATTTCAAATGGACCCAAGAATCAGGGTCCCAATTTGTAGCCAGGAATCCTCAGCCGGACGTACTTGGAGGATATCCAGACTGTGCCACCAGGAGCTAAGACAGGAAACGGTCAGCGTTTTTTGTCATTGGAGCAATGAGGTACAGACATCTTCTTGACTTTTGACTTTTAAATCCTATACCAAGTCCTCCACAGCAGGAACATCTGCAGACACGAGTAACGGAAGAGGAGGCCATGGGTGCAGTCTGTAGTTAATAAAGAAGGGAGCAGAACCGACAGAAGTGGAGTCCAGGGAATTATATGAGAACTCTGCCCATGTTAGAAGAGAAGCCCAATTGTCCTGACGGGCGGACACAAAGTGGGGGAGGTAGCATCCCAAACATCCTTGACCAAGGTCTTTGACCAAGTCAGGCCACCAATAGAATCGGGAATTGAGGGCCACAGAATGCTGCACCCCAGGGTGCCCAGCGACACAAGAAGAATGTCAAGATCTTCTTTCGAAGACCAGGTCGCACCTAAGTCTTGCCGGGATGTAGTTGCCGGAAGTCTACCGTCACTGCCAGCACAATCCTCTCTGGAGGATTGATATGTCTTGGAGCAGAGTCCTCCACCATAACATCGGAAGCATGGGAGGAGGCGTTAGCCCTGATGTTTTTCTGGACAAGACGAAAATGGATCTGAAAGTCAAAGCGAGAAAAGAAGAGGGACCACCGGGCTTGACGCGGGTTCAATCGCTGAGCTGTCTGTAGATATTGAAGGTTCTTGTGGTCCTTGTAAATGCTGACTGGAAATCGGGCTCCCTCCAGCAGATGGCGCCATTCCTCCAAGGCAAGCTTGATAGCCGGAAGCTCACAATCTCCAATCGAATAATTCCTCTCAGCAGAGGAAAAGGTTTTGGAGAAGAAGCCGTAGGTAAGCGTTCGTCCCTTAAGGACCGCTCCAGCTCCCATGGAGGAGGCGTCACCTTCCACCAAAAACGGCTTTTCGGTATTAGGTCGGGTAAGAACTGATGTAGAGGAAAAGGCAGTCTTTAATTTCATGAAAGCTTCTTCTGCCGCTGGAGGCCAGACACAGGGATTTGCGCCTTTCCTAGTTAGGCCACCATCAGAGCCACCAGAGACAAGAAATGTGGGATAAATTGTCTATAGTAATTTGCAAAGCCCAGAAATCTTTGAATAGCACGCAGTCCCACTGGGCGTGGCCACTGAAGAACCGCAGATAACTTGGCAGGATCCATCTGCAAGCCATCTTAAATGATGTAGCCCAGGAATGGAAGGCTCTTCTGATGATACTGGCACTCCTCCAGTTTGGCGTAGAGATGGTTAACACTGAGGCGACTGAGCACTTGCGATACATGGGACTCGAGATTAGCAGAATACACAAGAATGTCATCCAGGTAAACCACAATACAACTGTACAATAAATCCCTGAAGATCTCTTTAAGAAATTCCTGGAAAACGGCTGTCGCATTACAAAGTCCAAAGAGCATAACTAAATATTCAAAATGCCCATCACGGGTCTTAAAGGAAACCTACCACTTGTAGTGGCAGGTTTCCGATGGCAATACCGGGCACCAGCTCAGGCTGAGCTGGTGCCGGAGCTTATTTTAGTTAGTGTTTTAAACCGCGGTATCGCGGTTTAAAACACTTTTTAAACTTTATAGCCGGCGCAGGCAGGTACGCGCTGGGCGCTTGTGCACGCGGCTATCATTCATTCCTATGTAGCGCGTGCACGGTAAGCGCCGAGCGACGTACCTGCCTGCGCGGCTATCAAGTTTAAAACGCGATACCGCGGTTTAAAACACTAACTAAAATAAGCTCCGGCACCAGCTCACCCTGAGCTGGTGCCCGGTATTGCTATCGGAAACCTGCCACTACAAGTGGTAGGTTTCCTTTAAAGGCAGTCTTCCACTCGTCGCCCTTCCTGATGCGGATGAGATTGTAGGCCCCATGAAGATCCAATTTGGAAAAGATTCTTGCACCCTGTAGACGGTCAAACAACTCCGTGGTCAGCAGCAGAGGATAGCGATTCTTAGCGATGACCTTGTTTAGACCGTGATAGTCAATACAGGGGCGGAGAGAGCAATCTTTCTTGGTGACAAAAAAGAAACCTGCGCCAGCTGGAGAGGAGGATTTGCATATGAAGCCTCTTTGCAGGTTCTCCTTGACATATTCAGGCATGGCAGCAGTCTCAGGTACCGATAGCGGGTATAACTGTCCCTGTGGAGGAGAAGAGTGGGCAGCAGGTCAATGGGGCAATCGTAGGGACGATGTGGAGGTAGAGTCTCAGCTTGTTTCTTGGAGAACACATCTGCAAAGTCCTGGTACGGAGCGGGAATCCCCTCCAAAGGCTTGGTAGACAAGGAAGAAATCCTGATAGGTAGCGGATGAAGGACCTCTATACAGTGAGAAGAACAACCAAGACCCCAACGGAGAATCTCCCCAGAAGACTAGTCCAGAACAGGGGCATGATGCTGCAACTAGGGGAGACCCAGCAGGAGAGCAGAAGTGCTTTGGGGCAGCACAAAAAATGAAAGTCTCTCTTTATGTAAGGCACCAACTTGCAGGAGCAGGGGTTCAGTGCAGAACCAGATGGGCACGGAGAGAATCTGGCCACTGACCGAGGCAATGGACAATGGCGAACCACCGGGAAGTGATGCTGAGAGACCAGGTCAGCATCCACAAAGTTCGCTGTAGAGCCCAAATCCAGGAAAGCAGAAACCTGGATCTGGGTACCAGTGCCAACACTGAGGAGCACAGGAAGAGTCAAGCATGGAGAAGCTTTGTTCACACCCAGGGACACTTCTCCCAAAAACCCTAGGTGCTGGCATTTCCCGAACATTGGGGACGGACAGGACCAGTAAAGATGAAGTGCTCTAGGCTGGAACAATACATGCACAGGTTCTCCCGACGTCGCCTGGAACGCTCTTGTAGGGAAAGCCGGATTCTGTCCGCCTGCATAGGCTCTTCAGCAGATGATTCTGGCGGAGGCTGAATGGGCTTTTGGAAGGCAGGTGCCAGGTGGGGAAAACATCTAACACGACCTTGATGGTGTTCGGAGCGTAGTTCCTCGGTGCGCTCCTTAAACCGAGTGGCCAGGGTGATGAGACCACTCAGAGTTGACGGCAGGTCCCAAGCTGCCAGCACGTCTTTGACCTGCACAGAGAGTCCCTTCTTAAAGATAGTGATGAGGGCTGCATCGTTCCAGGCAAGTTCAGAGGCAAGGGTGCAGAACTGTACTGCATACTCTCCCACAGGCGAGTTGCCTTGGCGCAGGTTCAACAATGCAGTCTCTGCAAAGGAGGCCCGTGCAGGTTCTTCGAAGACTGGCCGAAACTCCGCCAGAAATGCCGTAAGAGTAGCTGTGACCAGGTCATCTCTGTCCCATAGAGGGGTAGCCCAGGCCAGGGCTTTCCCGTGACAAACTGTATTGGCATGAATTCAATGTGCAGGGAGCATTGGGTTATGAAGCCCTTGCACAACTTGGGGTCCCCATCATGGACAGTCATAGCCTTGGTTCTGCAACAGGAAGCCAAGCCTGGTTAGCAGGAGTCGCAGGTGCAGTCTCAGCGACCTGTCACTGTTGCTGGGTAGCTAGCAGCTGTTGCAGCATGGTGGTGACTTGTTCCAGTTGTTCGTACTGCGTGGCAATCTGACCACGATGGTGGCATGATTGGGCCAACTGGGAAGCAGAACCTCATTGGGATCCATGGCCGGAACTTACTGTCAGGATGCGGGAGGCGTGGATCCACTGAACCACCGTGGGAGGTGGTACTAGCCGACACCTGGGACCGGAGTCTAAGTGGCACCTTCACCAGAGCCCGCCGCAAAGCGGGATGTACTTGCTGCGGCAGGATACCACCAGGTCGTTCCACAGGTGTGACTAGTCCGCGGTGGCAGCAAGGTTGAGGTACCAACCTTACCAGGAGATGGTCTCAGGGTCAGGTCCAGGCACAGGGTCAGGGCAGGCGGCAGAGATGCAAGGTCAAGTTCAATCTGGGGTCAGCAACGGGAGGTCCAAGCAGATGGGAACAGGAACACAGGACACAGGAACACGGAGGGACTCTGGTAACACAGGAACACGGCAACACAGGACTTGGGAGCAGGAACACACGAGAATGCAGGAAAACTTAGCAATGTCGCAAGGAAGCTTTCTCAATGGCAAAAGCACAAAGATGCGGCAAGGCAGGAAGGGAGGTGCCGGATTATAAGGTGGAGGTGTTCAGCCAGCGCACCAATCAGCGGTGCACTGGCACGCACGTGCCCTGGGGGTGGGGGGTGGGAACGTGCGTGCATGACAGTCTGATGGCGAGCAGGAACCAAGACAGGTGAGTCGGCGCAGGGGCTGCAGTGGGGGCACATGGAGAAACATGGGTGCGCCCGTGACTTCCATTCTACTCTATGGGAGCACCAAGCGTATATGCTGTGAATGCAAAGAACATTCTCTATTCAGCCCGTATGCGGGGAAAAGGGTTAGTGAACTCCCATTCTTGAGGTAATTGTGGGTCCCAGAAATATTATGATTATGACATATTCCCAGGGTCGGCACCAGGTTTCAGTAGGCCCCTGGGTGATAGAGCCTGCAGTGAACTCATGTGGTGGCATTAAAAATTCTGAAACTAAAACAGTCTCCTGTTCCCTAAATTATTCTCCTAGTGCTAAAACAGACGCAGCAGTGTTACACTGCTAGCGTTATCGGAAACAGACACTGCCTCGATGTCCACTAGAAACGAGGGGACGGGATTAGGGGCGGTGACTGCCGCGCACCATGCCTATGGAGTGGGAAGGGCGGTCCGGGGAAGAGGCAGCGCCTCGGACCGCCCCCTCATGAATACGCTGGACCGCTTATAGTGTGTTTCTTGTGTACATCCATTTAGTAAGCAGTTCCTAGCGCCGTTTTTATAGCTGACAGGTCCTCTTTAAAAAAATCTGTGTTTTTTTATGTGGATGTACAGCACATTTTTAACATGCTCCAATAAAAGCTAAGATTTTACTTTTCATCTATGGAACTCCTGGTAAACACTGTTTCTTTTTTGCATTAAAATAACTCTATAAATTGGGTATTGTTTTGTGCGTATTGACCCAGACAAAAAAAAGTTGGTTATGTTATTTAGGTCCCACAATAAATGCAAAAAATGTGATTTTTAATTTTAGAAAAAAACAATGTCAGATTAGTTTTTTTGTCTGAATATTCTGTGCGGAAACCCAAAATTCTGATTTTAAAAACTCTCACAAAAAATAAGACTTGAAAACTATGGATACGAAAAAATATAGCTTGTAGAAGGCATTTCCAAAAAAAGCTCCTGAAAAATAGCATGGACATTATTGTGGAAAATAGGCAAGACAAGGGGTATGTATACAGAACAGACCAAAAGTTTAGACACACTTTCTTATTCAAAGATTTGTCTGTATTTTAAGAGCTATAAAATTGTAGATTCACACTGAAGGCATCGAAACTATAAATTAACACATGTGGAATTATATGTCTAACTTAAGTGTGAAAAAACTGAAAATATATTCTCGAGTCCCTCGCATCCTCCAGACGTAATTCTGCCCCGGGACTGGATGGGCTTCCCCTAGAAATTTATAGTAGATTTGGTTATATTCTTCTACCTCTTATGGTGGAGATTTGGGAATCTGCGCAAAGGGAGGGTAGGTTGCCAGATTCGTGGTATGAGGCAAGTATAGTTCTGATCCAAAAAAAAAATAAAGACCCATTGGAAGCGGAATCTTATAGACCGATCTCGCTTATTAATGCAGATGCCAAGCTGGTGGCCAAATTAATGTCAAATAGATTAAAAGAGTTTGCGCCAGTACTTATACATGAAGACCAATATAAGACGGCTCTTCGCGGGTCTGCAGATGGGCCGGGGTGGGTCGCGCTCCATCCTGTCACTGGATGCCTCTAAGGCCTTTGATAGGGTGGAGTGGGACTTCCTCTGGGAGGTCCTGTATAGATTTGGGTTGGGTGCCCCGTTCGTGGATTGGGTCAGACTTTTTTATAAGTCCCCGAGGGTCTATATTAAGGTCAATAGCGACTTCTCCCCTTTTTTTACACTGTCTAGGGGTACTAGGCAGGGATGCCCCCTGTCCCCGTTGTTATTTGCGTTCTTTATAGAACCTCTGGCAATAAAACTTAGGGCAGATAGGGAGATAGAGGGGGGAGGATTAGCTGGGCCCGAGGATAAGATAATGCTATATGCTGATGATGTTCTCCTATTTCTCAAAGACTCCGAAATATCGGCCCCAAAAGCCCTGAAGGTCATTCAGGAATATGGCAGATTTTCAGGCTTTCAGATAAATACCCATAAGTCGATTTTGGTCCCTTTGGATGATGACCCTCATCCCAATTATTTGCAGTCTGAACTGAAGGTTTCCTCTTCATGTGAATATCTCGGCTTAAAGATCACGGCCAAGGTTGATGATTATATTACTCTAAATCTTGTTCCCTTATTAACAAAAATAAAAAATAAGGTGAATACATGGAATACGCTACCACTAAATCGTGCAGAGAGAGTTATACTTATAAAGAGCGTATTGTTACCTCAAATATTATACGTATTATCTAATTCTCCTTGTTGGATAGGTAAGAGATGGTTTGGGTTTATTCGTGCGATTTTAAATAAACTACTTTGGGGGAGAAAAAGGGTGCGCATTAAACAAGAAACTTTAATGCTTAATAAGGAAAGGGGCGGTCTTTCGCTCCCATCCTTCTATCATTATTTTTTGGCGGCACAGACCCAGTTTATCTTGGAAAACAGACAGTCTAACATATTCCATGCGATTACTTTGCAGTTGGAGCGAAGATTTGATTCAATTTTGGCTCTATTGGAGTCAGGCCAATTGAAGTGCCTTAACGTTAAAAGATTCCCCTTGGCACGGTTATTGGAGTATACTTGGAGAGATCTTAGGAGTTTATTCGGCATTAAGGGAGGATTTAAATTTACTCCTCTGTGGGGTAACCTTAACTTTTCGGAGCTAGCTAAAATGGAAGACGTTGGGTTCTGGGAAAGAAAGGGGATTAAGTCTTTGGAGCAGTTGGAAGAAGATGGGTCACTGCCCTCCTTTCAGGATTGGTGCCTTAGGGATATTTTGGAGGAAAGGGATTTTTTTAGGTATTGTCAAATTGTGCACGCATATAGGAAAGAATTACATCACGATAGGTTCACGATACACTTAGGGGGTAAATTTACGGAATTATTAGATTTAGATGTATCACGACTTAATTTATCAAGTATTTATTGTCGACTTAGGTCTATTATAGACCAGAAGTTTAGTCATGTTACTCAATTGAAATGGTCAAACCAGGTCGGTTTTATCACTGTAACACAATGGCGAGATATTTATAAGAATGTGGTCAGATCAACGATCAATTTAAATCACAGATGCACACAACTACACATATTATATAGAATTTATTTTTCACCATATTTAATGTTTAAAATTGGTTTAAGTGAAAATTCTAACTGTAGGAGGTGTAATTGTTCCCAAGCCGATATCCTACATGTTTTATGGGACTGTCCGAAGATCAATCCTTACTGGGAGGAGATATTCATGAGATTAGAGGATCAGCTTCAATGTTCTGTCCCGCGTGTCGCCACCTTTGGGGTCCTGGGCCTGCTCCCGATCTCCTTAGATGATAGATTAAAAAGTGACTTGGCCTTGAAGATTATCTTCCTCGCAAGACTAGTATTAGTCAAACATTGGTTAGATGATAAGTCCCCAACAGTGAATGAATGGAATAATTTAGTTAATCGTATAAAATCATACGAATGTGCGTACGAGAAACGCTATAGGAAGGGCAGCAGACTTAAGGATATTTGGAATCAGTGGAGTTTATAGAGGTTTTCTCTGTACTCCACTGTGTATCTATTGTGTCCACTCAGCGTCTCCAGCATCGGTAGAGGGTGGGGAGGGAGGAGGGGTTTGGGGGGGATTATGCTTATTGATTTTTGGACATTCTTTGCGATAGGACGATGGCTCTTAATATGATGTTATTTACAACACGACATGTAATGATTCAATGTATTTTGGATTTTGTGTGATATTGCAAAAGATGTCTTGTAACATATTATGGATAACTGAAAATATAAAAAAAAAAAATAAAAAAAAAAAAAATATATATTCTCGGTTCCTTTTGCTGTGATTACTGCTTTGCACACTCTTGGCTTCTCTTGATGAGCTTCAAAGGGTAGTCACCTGAAAAGGTCTTCAAAGAGTCTTGTAGGAGTTCCCAGAGAAGTTTAGCACTTGTTAGCCCTTTTGCCTTCCCTCTGCGGTCCAGCTCACCCAAAACCATCTTGATTGTGTTCAAGTCTGGTGACTGTGGAGGCCAGGTCATCTGGAGTAGCCCCCCATCACTCTCCTTCTTCGTAAAATAGCCCTTACATAGCCTGGAGGTGTGTTTGGGGTCATTGTTGTTAAAGATATATTCCTCTACAAGACACCATTTTGGAGATCAAGTGGAGATTTTAGTCTTAGTTGGGGATTATGTTGACCTGTGTACTGACATGTCAGGATTTTTTGTGTGAAACTGTTAGAAATTACTGTGTCTTCAGTATAGCTACCTTATCTTTTCAGTTTCTCTGTGTGAAGGCCATGTTGTGACTTATACAGAGATAACACAAGGCCAATTAGTATGTCTCCCTGCAGGCCGCTGCCCGGTGTGAAAAATAATATGTACACCTACATGTTTTGGGAAAGTTAATTTATGGGGGTATATTCATTATGGCCAATAGCATTGCAGTATTCTATCACCTGTTCACGCCACTATAAAAACTGATTTTCTATGATTGATATTTGCGCCTGCGTGTGAATAAACGGGGAGTTTCTGCATTGTCTAAGAGACTGGTGAGTCTTAGTTTTTGTTCTTGTCCCGCTACCGGGAGCCATTAAAGGGTTAATTAGAAAGGGACCTTTACAACTGAAGTAAGGACTGTTTGACCGGTCCTTAGCAGAGGTTTCCTAGCAGCTATGTTACCATGAAGGCTGCTGCACACAGTCTCCTCTTACCAGTTGTTGTAGAGATGTGTCGGCTGCTAGACCTCTGTGCGGCAGTGACCTGTTCTCTAATCTGAGCTGCTGTTACCTGTGATTTCTGAGGATGGTGACTAAGATGAAATTATCCTCCGCAGCAGAGGTGACACCTATTGGTCTTCCTTTCCTGGGGCTCCTCATGTCAGTTTCTTTGTAGCGCTTGATGGTTTTTGCAACTGCACTTGGGGACACTTTCAAAGGTTTCCCAATTTTTCGGACGGACTGACCTTCATTTCTTAAAGTAATGATGGCCACTCGTTTTTTTTTTTACTTAGCTGCTTTTTCTAGCCATGATATAAATTCGACCAGTCTATTCAGTAGGACAATCAGCTGTGTATCCACCTGACTTCTGCACAACACAGCTGATGGTCCCAACCCCATTTATAAGACAAGAAATCCCACTTATCAAACCTGTATTAAACCTTTTCTGGTGCCTACCTTTTGGCACGCATCAAGAGAAGCCAAGAGTGTGCAAAGAAGTAATCAGAAGGAAAGGGAACCTAGAGTATAAGATATGTTTTCAGTTGTTTCACACTTTTTTGTTAAGTATATAATTCCACTGCTTCATAGTTTTGATTTCTTTAGTGAGAATCTACCGTTTTAATAGTGATGAAAATACACTATATCTTTGAATGAAGACAGTGGGGCTCCGCGGTCTGCACTATCGTCCGAATACCCGATGATTTCCGGTGTGCGCCGCATTTAGAAAGGGTTTTTTGTGCACGCGATCGGATTTTGGTGCATTGGCGGCGGCTTTCACGCGACACAAATCGGGGGTGGGTCGGCAGACAATCCGACGGATTCGCACAACACGTGGGATTTAACAAAAAAAAAAAAAATTTGTGTCACAAGACATGCACTCATCACAAATGCACATGCACAAATCGGGCGCACGAGCTACGGGAATCACGCCGGGGATCGCGACACGACCAGGTAAGTAAATTTGCCCCATTGTGTCCAAACTTTTGTTTCTGTACTGTAATAATTAATTCCTTTATTTTATATAGCGCACACAGATTACGCAGCGCTGCACAAGGAATGACAAATTATATCCGAACTATTAGCCAGCGTGATTGCTGTCACATGGACGCGGTCATGTGATTGCTGCCGCGTGACCATGTCACCCGACCGCGCCTTGTCACATCATGGGATATCGACGGGCCGGGTTACAACGGAGTACAACCGTATTGGATGTTTCATTTTCCCACTGTCACATACTTCATTTCCGTTTTCTAGATTCGAACACCTGGTAAGTTTATGTGTATTTAAGGCATATGTTTGCACATTGTAGTAGACGCGATAGCGTCGAAACGCGTTGATCCTAGGCGCTTGTGTGTTATCCTGTATATGCACGTTTTATTGAATAAAGTATTTTCTGCCATTCATTACGTACCAGCGTGGGATTTAGAGTGCTGCCTTCCGCTACATTTGTTGTTTCCAGTTGGGAGTTTCGGAGTCAAGGATTCGGTGGCGGGCACCACCACAAGGACGTATTGGAAGAGGATGCAATACGAGTGATTGGGTGAGCGAATCTAGTTTTTACTATTTTCTCTAATTAGCCGGCGTGTTGTTATACGTGAACCTTATAGACCAATGTTTGTTAACCAATTGAAGTGCATTTTTCAGTATACCAGGGCAGGAAAAAAATGATTAAGGCTGTATTTTTAATGATTGCTATGACAGAGAAAGCCACACTCTCATTCTACAAGATTATATATGTATATATAATGTATATCTGCATGGATACCAGTAGTCCTCTATTTATCCTACATATTTCAGTTTCGCGTTTGCTTCCACATAGTTTGCTCACAGTCTTGCCCATACTTCGCCCAAGAGCAAAATGGCGGCGCCCTGATGCGCGACACGTAAAGTAAAGCGAGCCGCCGCCCGTCCTACGCCGGAAGTGACGTAGAAACTGCGCGCCGCGAGGAGGACGCTGGAGAGAAGTTTCCCGAGTGTTACCTGTGAAGCGGCGTCATGGCGGGGAAGAGCGGGGAGGAGAAGATGAAGGAGATGGAGGCCGAGATGGCGCTGTGAGTGATGTCCTGGGCGCTCTGCTGGGAGTTGTAGTTCTACACCTGTCCTATCCCTGCAGCCATCATTACCTCATCCCCTACTGAATCCACCATAACCTTACTGACTCTTTGTTTTGCAGGTTTGAGCAGGAGGTCCTGGGCGCCCCTGTAGCGCTGCCCGCAGGAGAAGTGGTGCCACTGCCGGTACCCATGGCCATGCCCGCCATGCCCCTCATCCGCCCCATCATAGCCACCAACACCTATAGTCAGGTGACTGCTCCTCCTAGTTGTCTCATCCCTTTAATTGTGCATTTCCAATCACATCTTTTAATCAATTTTTTTATGTGTTGCTCTTACAGGTGCAGCAGAGTTTGGAGGCCCGAGCAGCGGCTGCAACAAATGTAGTGGCCCCTCTAGTGGTTCCCCATGTGCCATTTGTTGGACCAGGTTAGTATGAAAGTCTCTATAGTCATTATATTATCTCAACCAAGTGCTCCAGAGCTGCACTCACTATTCTGCTGCTGGTGCAGTCACTGTGTACATACATGACATTACTTATCCTGTACTGATCTTGAGTTATATCCTGTATTATACCCCAGAGCTGCACTCACTATTCTGCTGGTGCAGTCACTGTGTACATACATGACATTACTTATCCTGTACTGATCCTGAGTTACATCCTGTATTATACTCCAGAGCTGCACTCACTATTCTGCTGCTGGTGCAGTCACTGTGTACATACATGACATTACTTATCCTGTACTGACCCTGAGTTACATCCTGTATTATACTCCACAGCTGCACTCACTATTCTGCTGCGGGTGCAGTCACTGTGTACATACAGAGATTATGATCCTGTACTGATCCTGAGTTACATCCTGTAACATACTCCAGAGCTGCACTCACTATTCTGCTGCTGGTGCAGTCACTGTGTACATACATGACATTACTTATCCTGTACTGATCCTGAGTTACATACTGGACTGTATGCCAGAGCTGTACTCAGTATCCTTCTGCCTTTAAAACCGTCTGATCGGGGTTCTATGTATAAACTATATAACAGAGGTGCAGTGGTGAACAAACAATAGGGCTTCCTGGTTTAGTGTGTAATTTTGCAACTTATAATCTTTTGCATTAATCATTTTCTAATATTTTTACAGCAATTCCACCCCCAAGACCTCCAATTATGAGGCCCAGTTTCATCCCGCATGCACTGCAGAGACCTGCAGACCCTCACCATGTGATGCCCCGGCCATCATTCATCCCACACGTCCTGCAACAGCACAGAGCCAGTAAGTGACTCTCCACTTGTCTTAAGAAACATCTCCTTTGTGTGTTACAGTTCTGTAATCTTTCCTTTTTTCTTTCTTCAGTGGGACCTAGACACCCCGGGATGCCTCCCCCACAGCCTCTAATGGCACATCCGATGCATGGTCCTCCGCCGCCGCTCATGAGTCACATGCCTCCCCCTCCAATGAACATGAGAGCTGGTCCTCCGGTGAGCTCAGTGTTTAAATGAATCATTCTTTAAAGGGGTTTTCCGGGACCTATGAAATATCTGGAAGGGGGTCTGCCTTAAAAAAAAAAAAAAAAAAGCTTCTTGCCTCCGTGGTCCCTCCTTATGTCAAATATTAATAGCTGCCAGAGGGGAAGGAGACTGACTATTTTACAGATGCCTGTGGGAGAGGATGAGTGGCTACTATGCTTGTATTGATTAATTGACAAATTAGTGAGGACTATATTTATGGCTGCTGGATGAGAAGTCTGGGATTGTGTTTCCAGCATCCAGTTTTGCAAACTAACTGTAGACTGTACTGTGACTGCAAATGAAAGAATGATCCTGACTGATGTCCTGGCTGCCAGAGATGGAAGGAGATTTTTTTTTTGGAGAAATTATTTAAAAGCCGCATTGGATGATAACTATGGACTATATTTACCACTAATGGCAAAGGAAGAAGACTAAAAACTTACTAGGACTGTATTTATGGCTGTCAGAGGAAGGCAAAGTTTGATCAGGGACTATTTACTTCTACCAAATGGGAGAGGGGGGAAAGGAGATCATCTAGGACCCCATCTAGAACTATACTTGGTATCTGACTGGAATCTTATTGTGGATGATATTTACAGAGAGGAGAGAACATGACCTGGGAGCTTAGAAAGATGAGTGCACGCATGGAGCTTTGATACCAAACAGAGAGAACTTCTCAATGTCAGCAGCAGAGGATAGAGGAGAATAGAAGTTTAAAAAAAAAAGACATAAGCTGTATATTTTTGGATCGAAAACAGTGTATCGGCCTTTAAACATTGGTTAACAGGATTTATGGGGGGTTCCTGGACTCTTAGCTCATGAGGCTAGGACTTGGCTGTTGGATGAAGGAAAGGATCATGGCGCTATACAGGGGTCCATCCGCTAGTGTTGGTGTGAATGGCTCCCCCTCCTCCCAATGGCACGCGTCAGGGCTGTCCCTTCTTGTACATCCTGGTTATGGAATTGCCCTGAGGGGTAATCCATCGATTCTGGGACTAGAGATTAGAGCTTACGTCTCACAAGTTATCATCTTTTGCAGATGACTTGCTTATAAACGTTTTGGACCCGAGACTAACTTATCTAACATTCTAAAGAAATTTGACTCTTATAGTAGAGTCAGTAATTTTAAACATCCAAAAATCGGAGATTCTTAACATCCTCCCTTTCCGAGCCAAAGGTTGCCTCTTTAGGTTCCCTTCTCTTGGGCATGTAAATTACCTAAGCGTCCAGATTCTGGCTGACCCAAACCAATTATGCTCTTAACTATGAACCCTTGTTCAAGTCCATACAGACTGACCTTAAGTCATGGATCTTATACATTTTCCAAACCATCACATTAGACCTGCCACTATCCTTTTTGCTTGGCCTGCGTGAGATGGTCAAGAAACTTGTCTGAAATGGAGTCCTCTTTTCGCCGGACACACAGCATGTTGACAAGACGCAAGAAAGATGGGGACCAGGGTTCCCAGACTTCACCCACTACCACAGGTCAACGATTTGTAATCGGTATGATTTTGCAAAGTAAGGACAAACTTTGGGCCTCCATGGAATGTAGCTTTCCTTCTCCTGGAGAACTTTATGGTATGTACGGGCTACTTATTAGGACTGACTGGGGGTTGCTGAGGGCCCTGTGGTCGGTCTGCAGCCCCCTTCTAAAATTGTCACCATTCCTGGTCCATTATCTCCAGCATGGCATTACCTGGGGTTTCCGCCAGTATTAAAGGCCTGTCCCCTTCTATCTTCTGGCGACGGGCAACAGCGGAGGATTAGAGATCTTCTTATGGAATTTTGAGTTCGCCCCCTTACTGATCTCCGGGGGGAGTGGGGGGTTACTGTTGAGGAGCCGCCTCCTCCTCCCTGACCCCTGTGGAACGGTTTTGCTCTGTTTCTACCCCGTTTGGGAACCTTTGTCTTCTGCAGTTGGCTCCCCTGCATGGTGTATCATTCCTGTATAGGATGCTATCGGGGTGCGATATGTCTGAATGGGAGGAGGAGTTCTCTAAACAATCTTACAAGAAATCACTTGCCCTGACCCTCAAATTGTCAATATCTGGTAAAATCTGGTGATAATCAGATATGTACTTATCACATCACCTGGTCTAAATAGATGCAGTTCAGGAATTCCGCTTCATTCTCTAAGTGGCTCCTGAGGCCGAAAGTTGGACCCTTCTTTCATTTACGTTCTTCTGCTTCAATGCATGGTCCATAGAGTCCTACCCTCCTTCCCCTTTTCCCACTCCTCTTCCCTTTCACCACGTCCTTCCTTATGTGGCTGCGTCCTGGACATGTTGCCCATGTTGTTCTAGTCCATTTGTGTGTTTTTTCTTAATACGTTTTTATTGAAACATAAAACATTTTGGTTTCTGTTTTGTTTTGTTTTTTGTAATATAAATAATTAATGGAATCAAAAAAGCCTGATAAAGTAAAGGAATAACCATTTATTTTTGTCTGTTATTGTAGCCAGCGCCAGTGGGTCCAATGCCGCCTCCTCCTCGCCCTGTTGTACAGTCTTCTCCAAAGATCAACCCCACCGTCATTCAAGCTGCACCTACCGTGTATACAGCCCCTCCCGTGAGGAAGATCGAGGTGAGTGGGCACTTCACAACCACGTGATTTGTCCCTCTGCTGCGCCATTTTCATCACATCACTCACTTTGTCTTTAGGAGGAAATCCCAGAAACGCCGGCGTTAACGGAGGACAAGGACATGAGTTACGAGGAGGCAGTGATCGGCCCCAGCATGCCGGAGATAGAGCCTGTGCAGCCTGAGGTTCGTGTTTGTTATTGCAGGAGATGATGGGGTTTGTAGTCTACTCTGTTGTTTACAGTCTTTGTTTTGTAGATCGTGTTGGAGCCGGTGCAGGAAGACAAAAAGAAGATGAAGCCGGAAAAGCTGAAACGCTCTATCCGTACTGCAGCCGGGACAACCTGGGAAGATCAGAGTCTACTGGAGTGGGATACTGGTGAGTAATGCATATAGGCCTCATCTTGTGTCCAGTTACTTGGCAGAAGGCTGGGTGATCCTGTATGCTACAACTTTGCCACAGACCCGAATCAATAATTTGTAGTATGTTGTGTAGATGGCAAATCTGTAACTGAAGTGTTTAGGTAGAATGCAGACCAAACCTCTTGTGGGCTTAATCATGGAAACATGGATTGGGTGCCTTTTATTTTGGAAAGCAGGTTTGCATTGGTTTACAGAGTTGTTTGACTGCACCACATGGTGGCGCTGTTGTGTAGCATTTCACGTTTAGGAGAGTGTTGAGCCATGAATTACGAGGGTGAAGTCTGGTGGGAGGAAAGATTGAGTTCTATTCTGCCCATGTTAGTTTAAAAAAAGAAAAACTGGAGGAGGATATGGCTGATGGACACACTGCAATTCTGGTTAAAAAGAGAGGAGATATCTGGGCCAGAAATATAGATCTGTGTGTCATCGGTATTGAAAACCATGAACTGTCCAAAGCCAGAGGTGTTGCAGGTGAAGTTTAGGGGTCTCGGGACCGAGCCTTGTTGGACGCTAATGGAGAAGGGGGTATGCAAGGTGTGAGGTGAAGAGGTGGTGTGAGAGTGATGGAGACTGAGCATCCGATTGGAGAAGTATAAGATGACCAGGTCACTGATGCTAAGGTACCAAAGCAATCGCAGTAGGAGAGAATGGAAGGTCAGAAGCAGAGGACAGATCAGGAAGGAGGAGAGCAGAGTAATGGTGTTTGTCCTTGGCAGACTGTAGGTCTTATAAGTCAAATTAGAAAATCCAACTCAAAATTTTTTTTTCTTTTTAAACCCGCTTTATGGAAAGTGTACATTAGACCTAATAACATTTCCTTACAAGCATGGTATCTTCTCATCATCCATGTACACAGTATTACAGAAAGAAGTACATCCAAAACAAAGATTTCCTAGTGCCGCTGGTCGACCGCATTAATAGGTAGACAAACACTAGGTACCGGTCATAATCCCTAAAAGAACAAACCCACAGTTTTTTTTTTTTATGTTGCACAATATCCGACCCTCCCCAGTTCTCCTTGTCTCTATTTGTTAGTCTACAATGCTCCTAATTAAGAGGCAAATGAGTTCGCTGAATAAAGCGTGACTGGAGAATTGCACCATTGTCCCCATACCATAACAGGGCACCCCCTTCTATATATTAAATCATGAAAGGGAAGGACAGAGTTCGCCACTTTCCTCCAGTTTGAGAGCGAGGGTGGCTGTGGCACCATCCATTTTTGAACCCCTTAGTGACCAAGCTCATTTACACCTTGATGACCAAGGCCTATTTTTCAGAACCAGCATGTGTCACTTGATCCGGTTATAACTTTAAAAGGCTTTATCTTACCCCAAGTGTTTTTGAGTGTTTTTCCTTGACCTTTTGTACCTAAAGTTAGTGGGACATTTTTGTTGCTACATTTAAGCATTTATTTATGAAAAAAATGTTGACTTTGAAAATAGCAAAATTTTTGTCAAAATGTTCAGTTTTTCAAACTGTTAGGGTACATTCACACAGCGGTATGCCTGCTGCGCGCACGAGATGTGGAGGAGGTGACCCCTCCATAGAAAACAGCTTCACACGGGGAAAGATGGCGCACGCTCTATCTTTTCGGGGCGGAACGGTGGCACACTTGAGTGGCACGGTACGGCCGCCATTGCCATTTATGGGGGCGTATATGCGGCTGCAAATTTACGCCCGGGTATACATCCCCACAGACGGGCGTGTGCATGAGGGCTTAGTTACTAACATTTACCATATCTCAGCTTTGTCTTGGAACCATTTGAGAACGCGGTGATACCTGATGTTTTTTTTGTTTGTTTTTTACCCTTTTCCACTTTTTTATTTATTATCTACGGTTTTCGATGTGTTATGGGCTTTTGGGACATTTTTAATGCATTTTATTAATATCTTTTCTTTTTTTTTTTTTAAACCATACTATCATAGGAGCTAGTAATCACTAATTCATACTGAAGTATTGCAGTAACCATGCATTTCAGTGCATTAGAAGTGTCAGCCTATGCAGGCACATGCCGATGACCTGGGGACCTTCACTTGGTGCCCGGCAATGAAGATGGCACCCTGCTATTGCCAAATCCAAATAAGATTGGTGAAGGGGTGAAAAAAAAACCTGTATTAACTTAAAACATAATATTAAGATACAAGGTGGATTCCTAAGCATCAGGATAAGCCTCATCAGTTACACTAGGGATCCAACTCAGAATTTTGTGTGTGTGTGAAAATTCCAGCCCTGAGTCTACAGTGTATCGGATTTGTAGAATGGCAGATTTACTCCAAGTGTATGTTGTGCCTGATCAGTGGTGGATTGAAGGGGATAGCGCTGCTGCAGTCTGGCCCCTGCTCTGTCTATCCGCTGGTTATTACTGTGTCATATTTACTCAACCTAGACTCAATTGCTGTATCAAAAATGAGACGATACCCTTCTCTATTGTCTAATATTTGTAAAGGAAAAAGAATATTTCAGGGTCCATTAATCATTGGACTATCCATAGGGAGTGGAGAAGCCTAATCCCATGAGGTCTCCCTCTCCCTGTGCCATCATCTCCTGATCTGGTGTTTGGCGCGGCGTCTTATAATGTCCTGTACCCATCAGATGACTTCAGGATATTCTGCGGGGATTTGGGAAACGAGGTGAATGACGACATCCTGGCTCGGGCCTTCAGCCGCTACCCATCATTCCTGAAGGCCAAGGTCATCCGGGACAAGCGGACGGGCAAGACCAAAGGTTACGGCTTTGTGAGCTTCAAAGACCCCAACGATTATGTCCGGGCTATGAGGGAGATGAATGGTGAGGTTTTTTTTTTTTTTTAAAGTTATTATTAACTCTAAAACAATAGCGGCCTTGTTACTGGTGTAATGGAGGTCTGCGCTGGTGACTGACTCATCCCGTATTCCGCAGGTAAATACGTCGGCTCTCGCCCCATCAAGCTTAGGAAGAGCATGTGGAAGGACCGCAACATCGATGTCGTCCGCAAGAAGCAAAGGGAAAAGAAGAAGCTGGGCCTCAGATAACAGGAGGAGCCGTATGAGCTGTGGTAGAGATCCAGTGTGACAGGTCCTGATCCAGCCGCACCATCAGTTCTGCTCTGGACCCATCTTTAGAGCTGTAGAAACAACGTTGTGATCTTGTTTGTCCATTTTTTCTAGCAGCGGAGATCCCCTCCAGTCACTGAGCTGCGACCCCACTCCTGACCAGCAGGTGGCACTGTATTCTTACATGAGAAATAACACACGTTACCCCTCTACTACATAGATATTAATTGGTTAATCTTCAAGCAAATTATAGTTTCCTTATTTGGTTTTTACAGTATATTTATATTCTATTCTCCCGCGCCCCTCCTTCCCCAAAATTATTGGTCTTAACTGTTTGTGTGCCAGGTGCTGGACTGATGTACAGTGTAAATAAAATAAATGTGGATTTTGATGAGTTTTTTGTCTCCTTTTTCATTTCTGTTACTCTAAAACATCATGGCCAGAACCCCATGACTATGTGTTATTGCTATGTACCCCTTTATCACACTGCATTCTAGGTACATATTGCCACTGTCTTTGCAAAGTTTTTTTCAGATTTTAAAGTGTCTTACCACACTGTGCCCCTAAATACCATGACTTGCAGTTTCTCTTATAACACTACACCCAAACACTATTCGTAATTGGGCACTTTCCGAAACCATACACCCCTTTACTAAACAGTATGAGTTGGGTCTCTCCTGCTTCCTTGCACCCTACAACATCACCCCATGACTCGGGACCTTGTAGGACACTGCACCCCTTAACTATACAGCATGATTGGGGACTCTATTCCCACATTGCATTAAATAACTTGGCCCCGTGAAAGAATTTTTTACCATGCTATATCCTATAACCAAATCCCATTACTGGACACTTGTACCACACTGCACCCCTTAACTACAGAGCAGGATTAGGGCTCTTCTATCAACTATATCCTGGGGACTCTTCTAGCGTGCTACACTCAAATTATATAATATTGGGGTTTTCCTATTCTACTGCCCCCAGTGTGATTAGGGGGTTGCTTTTTCATCCTGCACCCATCAACCTTGCCCTATGTATCATTGCACCCCTATAACTGATATATTAAAATCCAATATATCACTTAGAATCTCAACATGTAGTAGTGTACCCCCTTGTGCCCTTATACCAAAAATAACTAGAAAGTCTTCTACAGCACCCCCCTTACAAATATCTCTTTATAGAAGTATACTCTTTGCCCATTACCCTCCTCCTAGGAAAGTCCTACATGTATGCCCCACATCTACAGGGCATTGTGGGAGCATGTTCTGTCTATTGTCCCATTTCCTGATAAACAGGAAGGCAGCTGTGTATGTGATGTATACAGGATGTTCTGCAGGGTGTACGATCACAGGATATGGGGGCGTCATGTCTATGTCACTCATCCGTCACGCTAAGTCTTCCCCTAAGGTAAAGGACCCAGACCTGTGCTATGTATAGGTGGGGACCTTATTACAAACCTCACAATGGGGTCACTACGCCCATTGTAGGAAGGTCTGTGCTTGTCACCCCTCCCCTTAGTGTGACATTACCCACTGTTGCTCGGTATTGGGGGATGCCTTATGCATGTTCATATAGTCCTCAGACCTCATTTCAGCGATGTGATGTGTATGTCCCCATATATCAAATATGTAGAAACCCACCAAGACCCCAAGGGTGTGGTTACACGTGGCGTTTTGAACCCCTTTTTGGCCCGTTTTTAAGCAGTCCGTTAAACTGATGCTTTTTTTTTGTCCGGTTTTTCCAATTATATCAATTAAAACCGGTCGAAAACGGATGCGTTTTTAAAAAATGCATGCATTTTTTTTTTAACGAACTGCTTAAAAACAAGCCAAAAACGTGTTCAAAACGCCACGTGTCACCGCAGCCTAATAATCTTAGTCCTGGGCAGCAGTGATATTGGCCAAAACATAAGGGTTACTATCATTGTGTTTCTTTTGGCAATGGGGGTGGGGCTTCAGAGATTTTTGGCTGTGGGAAATGAAAGGGGTTTTCCCAATCCCCTATGCTCATGTCAAATGAAAGGGGGGAATCATAAGAGTGGCAGTCCACAAATATATATATATATATATATATCTATTACACACACACACACACACACTTGTGAATCCTCATACCTGTAATAGCTGGGACCATGGGGCACATCTCCTTTAAGAAGGCGAACTTGACACCTACTATTGTTGAATAGTTTGGGTCACAATACAATAGGAGTAGGTGCAATGTAAAAGTGCAACATTGGGGTGTAATGTTGTATGAACGTAATGATGGCACAATACGTACAAATAAGAGATCCCTTTAAAGGGGTGTTCCAAGATTTATTTATCATTTATTAGGATAGGTGTTCATTCTCAGACCTTCATTATCAGAACAGCATTTGGATGAACACTGCAAACCTATTTAGGGCTCATTCACATTGCCGATGGTGCTCAGCTTCAGTTGCACATCCATTGCGTTTTGTCTCCTTTTTCCTTCCGTTTTGTCTCTGTCCGCAAAAAGAAAACTGAAGGTTTAACATTGCTTTGAAAACATCACACCTGGTTTTCCAGCTGTCAGTGAAAATAAACACCTATGTTTAATCAGTTTTTTTTTTGTGGATCCATAGACTTCCGTGATCCGCATCCATGAAAAGAAAAATAGGACATCGTATCAGTGAAAATACAAGCCAATGTGAAAACGCCCATAGAAATGAGTGAACCACAGATGTGAAAGCGTCTTTACTGTGTACCAAGAACAGCGCAGTCCATTGTACAGTGGTAGTTCTTGATATTGCGGCTCAGCCCCATTCACTTGTAATTGGACTGACCTGCAAGCAGGACATGTGACTAATGACCGTGATGTCAGTGGAGAACCAGAACTACAATATCCTGAAATACTTCAGACCATGTTTTTTTAAAACTCAATTATGCTGTTTTGTAGATTGATGTAAGTAGCCGCACAACCTTAACATGCATCTACCACCAGTATGAATGACTGTATGCAAATGAGCCTGAGGGGCTCCAGGCTCCATAGGTGTTAACGGAGCCTGAAGCACCTCAGGTTCATTTGCATACAGTCTTTCATCCTGGGGGTAGATGTCCTTTAAAAAGAAACATCCAGAACCTTTCACCTCCTTGCAAATATTTGCGGCAATCTCCTGCTTTCCTGCTGCTCTTCACCTGCAATAAGTCATAGGCACAAATGTACAAGAAAAGTCAAAGCCTAATGCATTTAATAGGTAAAATACAATAAAAAATACAAATAACATAAATGACAATTTAAAAAAAAGACATCTCCAAATACAAGATTCACAGAGCAGAGCACAGGCACATGGTGTCCCTTCATCCCAATATTAAGAACATCCCCATAAAAAAAAAATTACAAATCTTCAATAAAAATCAGTCCTCCTTCAGGGGGTTACAATTTCCACATCTGGGAAAGCTGGGTGACAATCCCTTCATACAAGGAGTAGCCACACTTCTTTTCTAGATATAGAGCCAATGGCAACACTGGTCATTCAGGAGTCCGATACAGTCTGGGTGACAATGTCTGTAGCCAAACTGGTCAGTAACTCCGGATTTGTGATAGGCTTGCCCTTTAATAAAGTCACTGTACACATCCCTTTAAGAGTTCTCCAGTCTTCCGCTGTTTTTTTTCAGTTCAATCTCCATTGTCCCCTCAGTAGTAGATCCCTGGGTGTGACCCCAGTTGGCCACCAGGTTGCCGTGTCTGCCCCGGATAGAGTCCACCACCAGGGGGCGAGCTGAAATACTGCACTGGGATGATGGCAGGGAGGGCGGGTGACAGGTTATGGTGGGTGGGTAGTGGCACAGCTGACTTGGCTTGCTGGGTATAATAGTTCGCATCCTGGTATTTGCATCCTGAAGGGTCGCTGTTGTGGTTTTGCTGGACCACTTGGATACCCTGGAAGTCGAATCTGTAGGCGTATCTCTTCCCGTGCACCTTGCTCATGATGTTCTTGTCATAGTAATAGCGCAGAGCCCGGCTCAGCTTGTCATAGTTCATATTGGGTTTGCTCTTGCGCTCCCCCCAGCGCCGGGCCACCTCATCAGGGTCCGTCATCTTGAATTCTCCATTCACACCTTCCCAGGCGATACATCCGGCATTCCCGCTGTCTGATAAGAGTTCCAGGAGGAATTGCCACAGCTGGATCTGGCCGCTCCCTAAAAAAAATTAACATTAAAAAATCAGCAATGATGTCACATACAGTTATCATTCACACTGTGTCTCCAAGTGCATTGTAGGTGTGTCCAAACACTGCTGTGCTCTGAGCTCTCTGCGGTAAACTGCTCCACAGCCATTCTCCCTGCCTAATGACTCCTGTGGTGTTTACCTGCAACATCTTTTACTTACAGTTCAATGCTTAGCGCTAAGTGCACAGGAGTGTGAGGACATAACGTGAACTGTGACAGCAGGATATAAATGCATATTTCATAGTCCTGCTGCTACTAGCATCATACACAAAGGAATGATTACACATCTCTCCAGGGACGATACTAACACCTCCTGAAGTCTATACAGTCACACTTGCAAATGGGTTCCCTTTGAAATATGCTCCACTCTTGGCATGATGGGAGTGAATTTCAAATGAAATGTAGTTGAGGTCACACGTTACATTTTGGTTGCATTTTCATTGTGTTTTGAACATACATTACAACCGCTGAGGAGAGGTGATTTGCGTTACTGTTAACATTTTACTTTACAAAATACAATGCAAACATGGTGTTAACACATATGTTAACATCATGTTTACATTGTACACTTACGTTAACATAATGTTTACATACGCATTTACATCGCATTTACATTACAGTTTGTAAACGGTAAACGCAAATGTTAACAGCAAATCTCCTCTTCTCAGCCTTTGTATTGCGTTTCAAAACGCAATGAAAACGCAACCAAAGCACAACGTGTGACCCCCACCCTATAGGAGCTTCTTGGAAAGCTGTGAGTGACTTTCTAATGCTCCCGAATATCAAGTCATATTTTAGATAACTTGGAATGTGTCGCTATTAGTCAGGAACATGGGAAAGCTGAGTGACAGTCCTTTTGGGACCACAGATAGGATGTGACTTTGTGGTATGAAATGTATATACGGTGACATAAAATGTAAAATGGCACATGACTATTCATATATCAGATCAGTTATGTGTATTGGGAGCACTATGAGCTGACAAGTCTATGGATGATCACAATAGAAGGAAATTGAAAATGGCCTCATCCTTTTCAGTGTGGGTTAACATTAGCTGGTAAACTTGCTTTGTGTATATGACTACAGCTCAGCTAAACTGGACTGACATCTGAGTTGAGTTGTAGTTGATGAATTATTATGACTAATTAATTTGGGACAAATTTGGCCATTTGATATGTGTCAGAGCCATTTATCGCCCATAACAACCAATCATAACGCAGCTTATATATTTCACTGACAGAAAATAAAAAGAAAGCTGCACTGTGATTGGTTGCTTTGGGCAACAGGATTTATTTTTGTATTAGACAAGACAGATTCAGCCTTTTTCCCCCTAATTTTGATGTTGGCCAAAATGGGTGAATTGTAGCCCAGCTTTCTAGTCATTATCAGGTGATTCCAGCTAATGACTTACGAGCCGGATTATTAGGGGAGGCCTAATAACAACACTGACACATTTGTACCTGGGGCTCTAACTAATTAAAGGGCCAGACGTCATGCGGAGAGCCGTAATCTGCTTTCCGCATACTCACATCTGACAAGTGGCTGCCAGCTGAGCGGGCACAAGTGATCAATGGGGGAGGAAGGGTAGAGGGGGGCGACGAACCAGAGACGTTAGGAAACCATCAGCAGTCATCAGGTTAAGGAGAGATGTCGGTCCTTAATGAGCGTTACAACATGGCCGTGTTTACTTACACAATATTGAGTCAACAGAGCCGCTTGTGAGGTATTACTAAATCCTCACAGCTTTACCCCCGGCTTACAGAGGTTGTGTTATCTGCACAAGACCCCCCGCGGATTCTTAATTAATGTATTACTTGTACCTAAATACTTAAAGGGGTGGTACCACAAAATGCACATCACTGATGTCTGATCACTGTCTGATCGCTTGCACCCCAACCAATTGATGGAATCAGGGACCAAAAGATGTTATATACTTCATTACGACTCACTTCTACTGATTGCTGGGGTCAACAGTCCATGTCTTCAAATCCATAAAAATGGGACTGTAAATTAGGGTGATGGCACACGTGGCGTTTTGAACACGTTTTTGGCCCCCTTTTGAGTAGTCCGTCAAAAAATGTGTGCGTTTTGACTAGTTTCAATCAAGATAATTGGGCAAATCTGTTAAAAACGCATACGTTTTTCAAAAATGCACGCGTTTTTTATCCATGCGATTTTTTGATGGACTGCTTAAAAACGGGCCAAAAACGCCACGGCCAAGGGTGTGCCATCACCCTATAATAATAATTCTTTATTTATATAGCGCTTACAGATTATGCAGCGCTGCACAAAGCATGACAAATTGGTCCCCAATGGGGCTCACACTCTAACAGTATTTTTTTTGAAATGTGGGAGGAAACTGGAGGACCCAGAGGAAACCCACGCAAACACAGAGAGAACATACAAACTCTTTGTTGACCTGTGTGGGATTAGAACCCAGGACCCCAGCGCTGCAAGGCAGAAGTGCTACCCACTCAGCCACCATGCCGTACTTCCATCTGGCTAATCCTTGGGGTCTACACATTTAATTGCTTTCCTTCTTTATTAAAGGGGTTGTTCGGAGGTTTAAAAACATGGCTTCTCTCCTCCAAAAACAGCAAAACATGACCATGGTTTGTGCTGGAATTGCAACTGCATAGAGATGAATGGAGCCAAGTTGCAATACCGGCATAAACCATGGTCAGGTGTGGCGCTGTTTTTGGAAGCAGCCATGTTTTTTAACCTCCAGACAACCCCTTTAAAAAAACCTCATCATAGATTTTTGGGTGGAGTAAAACATCAATGTTATTGTCAAGATTACAAATCAAGAACTTTATTTTGTGACCCATCCAGATTTATTGACTACTGCTATGTTGTGCATCACTCAGCAGGGGGCAGCAAAGAGCATCAGAATAAGCTCCTCCCAGCATGAAGAGACCAGGTATCTATGATCCACCCACAGGTATGATGAGAGTGAATTCCTGAACAGAATTAAAGGTATTTTGCTAAATTTATCTATGTTTTGACTTTTCTACATGACTCATGGACATGTTATGTATAGGCACTGTAAATATTATCTGTGTCCGGAGTTGCCCTTTAAGTAACATTCCCTTGGGCCATTCTCATCCCAGGATTTGAATGGATTCTCACTTTGGAATACTATATTTTTAATACGATTTTTGCAAAATGTAGGCAAATATTCAATATGTGTGTGGGATCTCTCACCTGGATTAGATAGACGACTACTTGTCGGCCCCAGCACCTGATATGGATCTGCAAGACAAACATTTCAGCCTATGAAATAACTTTATTATACAGTTTAATTAAAAGATCTCTGCTACCTGTCAAGGAATAGAGGTAAATATGATTCACATTTATTCATTATGTTATAGTAGCTTTCAGTCAGCAGAGGGTTTGTTACAATTGCATCCATCCTGGACCTAAACACATACTTGTAGTCCAGATTGTCTAGCCTGGATGGGACAGTTGCAGCAAAACTGCAGCTGTGAGAAGTATTAGACTTGTACAGGTTTCCGACCTTCAGAGTAAAATAGGAATCTGCCTTTTCACAAAGGTTAAAAGTAAAGTAGCTAAACTTTTAATAACATACAAGTCCCCGCTCACCTGGGGTGCTGCGTATGCTGATTGCCGGAGTGGGTGATGGGGAACCTGGAGTAAAATACAAAAACTTTTATGGAGTCATTGCACTTTAAAAAAAAATTGAATCACCCCTTTAAGGTGCTGGCGATAAATTTTACTGAGCTGTTCCCCTTAAGTTGGATTCTGTATTATGTAACTATAAATATACTGTTACCGCTCAAGAATTTACAGCGATGCTTTAAAAAGGGGGCGGGGCTGTGACTACCTTCTGTGCAGCCATTTTTTACCTCTGTGGATTGTATTGTTAATGGAATTCCAGCTGGACCTGCGCACATCGTCATACGTTGGCTCTGCAGATATAGTATAAGAGTCATGGTCAGATATCATAGAGGCAGAGCGTGTGAATCAATGCCATGGCATATGGCGGCATCACTTACCAGACTTGACTGGGTTCCTCGGGGTCACTGGATGAGCCGGAGCAGCAGGGGGCGCAGAATATGTGAAGGCTGGAATGCCTGTGAGAATTATCAGATAATATGGGGTAATACATGACAGGAAGGAGATGGAATTGCTTTTCACACTAAAATATGCTGACATTTGGGGGTACATACTTTGGCGGAGGAATGATAGGTGTGACATAAGCATTTCGGTACTGTAAGCGGATGCCATCCGTAGGAAGTCCTCCCGGGTCATCCTGCCCAGCTCTTTCCCATCTACTCCATGCATCAATGAGGTGTTCACATCACAGAGACCGTACTCCTTCACCGCCCAGTCCAACCACTGAGCCACGTGCTCCTGCGTCCAAGCCAATGGGTCTGTAGTCAGAAAGATAATCTTATTACTCTAAACAAGCGATGCCCAACCTTTTGGAGACAGAGTGCCCAAAGTACACCCATAACCCACTTATATGTTGCAAAGTGCCAACGTGACAATTTAAGCAGTAACTTATTAATCCCTGTTGTATCACAGGTTTAAATTGTATTGGCATCATGAGTTCAGCAATACAATAGATAGATGGAGAAATTTGGATTTTAGCTTCCCTCCAGGGTTCCTTGAAGAGGAAAAATCAGGGTTTCCAGAGCAGGAGCTAAAACAATAATCTGTTTCTATCCACACCTTCTCTTTCCTGCTGTATCCCTGGCAGCCAAAAATGTTGCTTTAAAATGGTGCTGAGCATAGCAAGTCCTAGGCTGTATGGGACCGCAGGAGGAAACCTTGGTTCCTGTCTGGCAAACTCACTATTGGGGTGAAGGCCTGGGTACCCACAGAAAGGGCTCCGAGTGCCCCCTCTGGCACCTGTGCCATATATTCGCCAACACTGCTCTAAACCATAGAATGCAACTACTATAATACTGCCATCTATGTACAAGAATATAACTACTATAATACTGCTCCCCTATGTACAGGAATACAACTACTATAATACTGCCCCCTATGTACAAGAATATAACTACTATAATTAGTAGGAACAGGTTAGCCGTAGGAGGGCTCCTCTCATGCATCTTGAGCTTTGCCGCTGCAATGTGATGACGTCGTGTCATTTTTCCAAATTGGCTGCAAAAAAAGTGAAAAGGTTGGGGGGCATTATAAAAGGGCACCCTTTGGTCGGGTAGCTAACAAAAGGAGTTTTAGGTAAGGGACTGGTTACAGAGGCATAAAGGAGGGCTGTGTTTTGCAAAGTAATGGAGGTAAAAAGTTAGAGGGCTACAGAATAAGACAGTGATGGAATCAACCTTTAGACACCGAGTGCCCAAACTACAACCAAAACCCACGTATTTTCGCAAAAGTGGCCAATTCGACAATTTTAAGCAGAACTATTACTCTTGTCGTCACAGGTTTGAAATATATAGGCACGACGAAAAGAGACCCCAAACAGAGTAAAGAAGGAGAAGAATGTTTTGGATTATCATTGTAACTTCTTCTGGCCTAAGTCTGTCTGCCGTCCCCCCAAACAACTCTACCCTGTGGTTTTGGGGGGCAGAGTGTGACCCATAAGAAGGCTCCGATGTGCCACCTCTGGCACCCGTGTCCATAGGTTCCCACCCACTGTGACATAGAGGTATACTAAGTGGGGGGAACGTACAGTATGGTGGAATAAAGTTATAGGTTACAGAAATGAGGGTTACAGTGGTGGGCTACAAGTATGGGAATTTGGGGGCTACAGAATGGTAGGATTAAAAGGTGGGGGGCTACAGATTGGTGGGTATAACAGTTGGGGGTGACAGAATTAGGGAATATAAGGGGGGCTCTGCAGAGAATGGGATATAGTGGAAGGCTAAGATTATAGTTCCTCACAGATGGGGGAGCTGCAGGTGGTCGATCTAATAGTGTGGGGTTGAAAGCTTCGAAATGAGGTACGGGGGAATAAACGTCTGTGGCTACAGAGATATTTGAAAAGTGTGGGCTATAAATGGTTAAAAAAGTAAGGGGAGGATATGAAGATATGGGGAGAAATAAAGTGGGGGACCACAAATGTTAGTATAAAGGGGGAGGGCTTAACAGAATGCTGAATAAAGGGAGAATAAGTGTTACAACGATATGGATTGATAGGGAGGGCTCTAGAGAAAGTATTATGGGCGAGGAGATCGCTCAGACGGTCTACCAAAGGGCTGACCCAAAGAGCGGTGGTCTTACTGTTTAGAAGGGGCTACTGAACACAGGGATTATTGGATGGGCTACTTAGGGTTTTAATAAGTGGTGGACCAAAGCATTATACTTTGTAGGGCATACTTAAAGGAGAATTATATTATGCATGTGACACTAGGTGAGTGGAGCTCGGCACTAAACATGATTTTAAAAAGGAATACGTTACGTGAGCTGGGCGATATATTTGTACAGCACGAGATGGAGAACCCCCCATGTAAAAAGGTTTGCTTTTGGGCTTAGTATGCCCTGACTACCTTTTGTGTGCCTAATGCTGAGGGGTACTGTCTTCGTTTAACTTAAATAGGGTCAGGGACCGACATTTACCCTTTAAAGCCCGTATAGGATCTGAACTTGGCTGCTAGGGTATTTTTTGTTCAAGCAAAAGAAGCAAAACTGACACTTGGCTAGCAGATAGACATGGGAAAGAGAAATTCGTAGCGAAACAGTCTGAGTGTCGGACAAGAACGATTTTGTCAAGCTAATATTGGTGATTGTTGCTTGAAGCTGTGCTCAACCGGGATCTACCACAAGATCTACAATAGGGGCAATGTGTACCGATCAGGATCTAACGTATGTAAGAGCCAGCTTGGCTCAGGTAAACTCCCTATACATTTTGATAGCCCATAGGCTCAGAAGGATTGCAAATGTTCCCAACTAACAGGTCACAGATCCCCTCGAGAAAATGCATGAACTGGGAATTAAGCATAATCACTCGCATTGCCGTCTCGCTCTGGGGATTCCTGTAAGGGGCGTCCAATGCGTCTAAAATGTGACCCGAGCAAGACCACAAGCCGATTACCATCCATTGATTGGGCAGATTGGGTCCCCAGTTTCCTGTGAGTGGATCAGTGAGAGAGTTCCCATATAGATGAACATAACACAGTACTGCACATTTCTATTTTTTTTTAGAAAGACTCTGCTACAAAGTCTCACAAATTTCACAATAGATTTAATAGGTCAAAACATAAAATTAGCCCTAGACAGTGGCAAGATAAAAATGTGCCATATGGTTACTGAATAAATAAACACCGACAGATATAATTTCTGTCGGCAACGGTGGTGTACTTGTGCGTATTCAGACTTCTGCCTTGCAGCGCTGGGGACCTGGATTCAAGTCCCAGGTCAACATCTGCAAAGATGTCTGTATGTTCTCATCTTTGTGGTTTTGTGCGTGGGTTGTCCTCCTCCGGGGTCCTCCACAGTTTCCCCCTCCACCTTCAAATAACGTATACTGGTAGGGTACTATTCTTTTACTGATTTTGTGATCCCATTTGGGACAGAGAGACTATTGTGCATCTGCCTTTTGCGCTGCTGTCGCCTCGTGTTTGTGCTGGCCAAGCTAATGTAAATGAATAATTAGTATGTATAATGTACCACAATAACAAATAATCACACATACAAGTATAGAGTCAACCAGATGCAATGCATCAGTGCTCAGATTTATAGTTACATCAGTTTTTGTCGACATATCATAATATACAAAGGAATCGCCGATTTAACCTATTTTAAAATATGCTGATGTAGCAAATAGATCCTACATCCTCTACTAAGGATCACCACCTGGGGCTATACGGAGAAAAAAGGTTGCCAGGGAATTTTGTTTTTCAAAAAAAACTCTAAATAGTTAAAGCAACAGTAAATTGATATGGAAGTAAACACATATTATAAAAAAAAAAGTACAAATCACCAAAGTGAACTGTATGATGCAAACAGCGGGTAAGTGATAGTGGTGGTAATGGTGTGAATTTATACTATGCACAAAAAAAAAAAAAACAATAAATGCACAAAATATGCAAATTAATCAGATTTCCTCGGGGGAAAAAAATCCAGCAATATTTTTACACTAAACACCTGGAGGGTTAAGAAATTGAAGTTGATTTAATTGTCTTCTTCTTTCTTACTTTTAAACTTAGTACCTAAAATTTTCCTAACTGGTACTGACTAGTATCGCACCAACTTACTCATCACCATCCTAGTATCCTAATTATACGATTGTGTCTGATATTTTACTCTAATTTCTGTATCAAAATGTAAACACTGTATAGTACATGTATGAGCGGCTTATGTACAAAATATACAAGCCACTTTATATGAACTTACAACTACTCGCTCCTATGTACAGAATTACTTCTATAATACTGCCCTATAACAGAGATAAAACTACTATAATACAAGCTCCTATGTACAAGATATATAACTACTATAATACTGCTCCTATGTACAGAATATAACTACTGTAATCCTGCCCCTATGTACAAAGAATATAACTACTATAATATGCCCCCTATGTACAGAATATAAATACTATAATATGCCCCCTATGTACAAGATATAAACTATAATACTGCCCCACTATGACAATAAGAACTACTATACCGCCCCCTATGTACAAGAATATAACTATAAAATACTGTCCCTATGTACAAGAATATAACTACTATAACTGGCCCCCTATGTACAGAATATAACTACTATAATACTGCCCCTATGTACAAGAATATAACTACTATAATACTGCCCCCTGTACAGATATAAACTACTATAATACTGCCCTATGTACAAGGATATAACTACTATATATACTGCCCCTATGTACAAGAATATAACTATATAATACTGCCCCCCATAGTACAGAATTATAATTCTATAATACGTGCCCCTATGTACAAGAATATAACTACTATCAACTGACCCCTATGTACAAGATATATTCATCAATACTGCCCCCTATGTACACAATAACTACATAATACTGCCCCCTATGTACAGAATAAATACCTATATACTGCTCCTATGTACAAGAATATAACTACTTAATACGACTGCCCCCTATCCAAGAATAATACTTACTATACTGCCCCCTATGTACAAGATATAGACTATATAATACTTGCCCCTATGTACAAGGCATATAATACTACCTATAGACTAATGTCCCCCTATGTACAAGAATATAATTCTATAATACTGCCCCTATGTCCAAGAATAATTAATATAATTACGCCTCCCCCTATGTACAAGAAATAAATCTTAATACTGTACAACTCCCTATGTACAAGAAATTTACTATATACTGCCCCCTGTACAAGAAATAACTACTATAATACTGCCCCCTATGTACAAGAATATACTTACTATATACTGCCCTCTATGTACAAGAATAGATACTAATAATCTGCCCCTATGTACAAGAATATACTACTATGAATACTGCCCCTATGTACAAGAATAACTACTATAAGACTGCCCCCTATGTACCAAGAATAACTACTATAATACTGCCCCCTATGTACATAGAAAACTACTAATACTGCCCCCTCTGTACAAAATATATTACTATAATACTGCCCCCCTATGTTACAAGAATATAAACTATAATACGCCCCCTGTCGAATATAACTACTATAAACCTGCTCCCGTATGTACAAGAATATAACTAATATAATACTGCCCCCTATGTACAAGAATATAACGACTATATTACTGCCCCCTATGTACAAGAATATATATTACGTATAATACTGCTCTTCTATGTACAAGAATATCTACTATAATACTGCCCCCTATGTAAAAATATACTTACTATAAATACTTCCCCTATGTACAAGAATATGACTACTATAAAACTGCCCCCTATGTACAAGAATAGCACTACTATAATACATACGCCCCCTATGTACAAGAATATCACACTACTATAATACTGCCCCCTATGTACAAGAATATACACTATAATCTAATAGCCCCCTATGACAAGAATATAACTAATAATACTGCCCCTATGTACAAGGTATACCTACTATAAAACTGCCCCCTATGTACAAGAATATAACTACCATAATACTGCCCCTATGTACAAGAGTATAGTTCTATAATACTGTCCCTAGGTACAAGATTAATAAACTACTATAATACTGCCCCTATGTACAAGAATAAACTACTATAATACCCCCCTAGTACAAGATATAACTACTATAATACTGCCCCTATGTACATAAGAATATAATGAACGATAATACTGCCCCCTATGTACAAGAATATCTACTTCATAATTACTGCCCTAGTACAAGAATATCATTACTATATACTCCCCCGTACAGAATATAATTACTATAATACTGCCCCTATGACAGAATTACTCTATAATTTTGCCTACTATGTACAAGACGTATTACTACTATAATACTGCCCCCAATGTACAAGAATCTATCCTACTATAATACTGCCTCTTTGTACACGAATAATACTTCAATACTGCCCCCTATGTACAAGAATAAGTACTATATATACTGCCCTATGTACAGAAAATAACACTATAATATACTGCCCCTAGTACACGCATATAACTACATATAATGCCTCCCTGGTACAGAGATAAATACTCTAACCTGCTCCGTATGTAAGAATATAACTACTATAATACATGCTCCCACCCATGTAAAAGAATATAACTAATATAATGTACTGCCCACATCTTCAATGAATATAACTACTGATATACTGCCCCCTATGTACAAAAATATATCTACTATAATACGCCCCGCTATGTCCAAGGAATATAATTACATATACTTTCACCCCTATGTACAAGAAATATGACTACGTTAATACTGCCCCAGTCTGCAGCAAGAATATCACACTTATCCCTATGTAACAAAATTAGCCTATAGTAAGAAAACTATCACGCTAGGCCCCTCTGACAAGAATATAACAACATTAATACTGGACCATATTACAAGAGTATAACTACTATAATACTGCCCCCTAGTACAAGAATTAACTACTATATACGCCTCCTATGTACAAAAATAGTACTACTATATACCTACTGTGCCCCCCTATGTACAAAATCACACACTATATACTGCCCCGCATTACCTCAAAACATAGACTACGATAATAGTGCCCATATAAACACAGAAGAGTAACTACTATATAAGTGTCCTTCACCTACATGTAGCAAGAATATAACTACTTATATACTGCCCTCTATTGTAAAAGAATATAACTACTATATGTATACTGCCCCTATTGAACAAGAATATTAACTACTTAATACTGCCCTGTACAAGAGATATTACTACTATAATACTGCCCCCCTATGTACAGGAATATAATACTATAATACACGCCCCTAGCGGTACAAGAAATAACTCATAATACGGCCCTATGTACAAGAATATAAAGTACTATATACTGCCCCTATGTACAAGAAATAACTTACATAACTACCCCCCCTATTGACAGAATATTACTTCTATAATATGCCCCTCTGTACAGGGAAGATAACTACATAATACTGCCCAGGTAACAATATAATAATTACTATATATCCTCCTACTGGTACGAAACCTTCATCACTCGCCCGGCCTAGTCGTGCCGCCCTCATCGTGCACTCCAATGAACAATATCTGGAGACTACGTGCGTAGTCCATGAGTTCATCGCGCCGCCCCCCCATCTCGATATTCCAACCTACTGCGATCAGTATACGTGTCCGCCTGAGGTACAAGAGTCTGGGCTACTCGATGATTATCGCTGGCGCCCCTATGTACAAGAAAAATAGCTATATCGACTCCGTTATGCTTCCGACTTATTACTATACCGCCCCATGTAGTTTACATTACGCGTGCCGACCGGGTGCTAATTACCTAACGCCCGCCTAGTGGCCTCACAAGAATATAACTACTATAATGACCCCTCTATGTACAAGAATATTACGTATGATGCGGCTCAAGTAATTACGATATCCGCCCCTAGGACAAGAATATTATTCTACATATACTGTCCCCTCTAAACAGATATATTACAAGAACTTAGGCCAATCCCAACTATAATACTGCCTCCCTTGGTACAAGAATAAACTACTATATAGCTGCCCCCTCTGTAAAGAATACCTTACTCTAAGATGCCCCCTAGTTACATAGGAAATGAAATTACGATAATACTGCCCCTATGTACAAGAATATAATTACTATAATCTGCCCCTATGTCAACAAGAATATAATTAATATACTGCCCCTATGTACAAGAATCATAACTACTATAAACATGCTCCGTATGTACAAGAATATAACTAATATAATACTGCCCCATGTACAAGAATATAACTACTGTATATTACTGCCCCTATAGGACAAAATATATCTACGTAAATACTGCCCTCCTATGTACAAGAAATAACTACTATAATACTGCCTCCTCCTATGTACAAATATAACTACATAATACTGCCCCTATGTACAAGAATAAAACTACTATAATACTGCCCCCTATGTACAAGAATATAACTTACTATAATACTGCCCCCTATGTACAAGAATATCATTACTATATATGCCCCTATGTCCAAGAATATATACTAATAAACTGCCCCTCGTACAAGAATATAACTAATTATATCCTGCCCCTTATGTACAGAATATAAACTATATACTGCCCCCTTATGTACAAGAATATATCTACTATAATACTGCCCCTATGTACAAGAAATACTATAATACTGCCCCCTATGTACAAGAAATAGACTACTATAACTGCCCCTATGTAAGATTCAATAATTATACTGCCCCCTAGTACACAGAATATACTATACTATAATACTGCCCCTAGTACAAGAATTATAATACTATAAACTGCCCCTAGTACAAGAATATCAACTACTATAATACTGCCCTCTATGTACAAGAATATAACTACATACTACTAAAAACTGCCACCTATTTACGAGATACTAAACTTAAATAATAATGCCCCTAGTACAAGAGTATAACTATATAATAATGCCCCCTTGTACAACGATATAACTACTAATAACTGCCCCTATGTACAAGGAAATTACTACTATAATATGCCCCCTATGTAGAGAATATAAACTACTATAATACTGCCTCCTATGTACAAGATATAAACTACTATAATACATGTCCCCTATGTACAAAATAACTACTATAATACGCTCCCTATGTACAAGAACATAATACTATAATACTGCCCCCCGGTATAAACAAATATAACTACTATATACTGCCTCCTATGTACAGAATATAATACTATTAATACTGCCTCCTATGTACAGAATCTAACTACGTAATACTGCCCCTATGGTCCAGAATATAACTACATATATGCCCCCTATGTTCAAGAATATAACTACTATAATACTGCCCCCTATGTAACAAGAATATAACTACTATAAATATGCCCCTTGTACAAGAATATAACTACTATAATACTGCCCCCTAGTACAAGTAATATATAATACTGCCCCTATGTACAAGGAATATACTACTAATACTGCCCCAGGTACAGAAATAATTACTAACATATAAACCGCGCCCTATGTACAAGATATAACTACTATAATACGCGCCCCTATGTACAAGAATATAATACTTACTATGCCCCTATACAAGATATAATTACATAATACCCCCTATGTACAAGACATATATACTTCTATTCATTACTGCCCCCATGTACAAGGAAATAACTACTATAATACTGCCCCATAGTACAAAATATTACTAACTACCTCCTAGTAGAATATACTAATACGGCCCCCTATGTACAGAATATACTACTATAATATGCCCTCCCAATGTACAAGAATATAACTACTATAATACGCCCCTATGTCAAGAATATAACTACAATACTGCCCCCTAGTACAAGAATAAATTAATATAATGACTGCCCAGCTAATGTACAAGAATATAACTTACTTATAATTCCGCCCCCTATGTACAAGAATATTACTCTATAATCGCCTCCCCTAAGTACAAGAATATAATACTATAATACTGCCCCCCTGTACAAGAATATATACTACTATAATACTGCCCCCTATGACAAGAATATACTATCTATAATACTGCCACTATGTACAAGAATTACTACTATAATACTGCCCCAGGTACAAGAATATATCTATATATACTGCCTCCTGTGTACAACATAACTACTATAATACTGCCTCCTATGTAAAAGAATAACTACTAAATATTGGCCCCTATGTACAAGAATACACTATAATACTGCCCCCTCTGTACAGAATCTATAATTTACATTAATACTGCCCCTATGTACAGAGATATATATACTATAATACTGCCCCCTATGGTACAAGAATATAATTACAATACGGCCCCTATGTACAGGAAATAAACTATAACCTGCCCGTATGTAAAGACTACTATAATACTGCCCCCTATGTACAAGAATATAACTACTATATTACTGCCCCTAGTGTACAAGATATATCTACATAATACTGCTCATATGTACAAGAGATAACTACTATAATACTGCCTCCTATGTACAGGATAACTACATAATTATGCCCCCTATGTACAAGAAGAACTACTATAATTACTGCCCCCTAGTACAAGAATATAATTACTATCATAATACTGCCCCTATGTACGAAATATAATACTAATAATACTGCCCCCTATGTAAAGAATATAACTAATATAACGCTCCCTATGGTACAAGATATAACTAATATAATACTGCCCCCTTAGGTAACAGAAATAACTACTATAATACTGCCCCACATATGTACACGAATATAACTTACTATAATACTTCCCCTATGTACAAAGAATACTGATACTATAAACTGCCCCCTATTAGAAGAATATATCAAATACTGCCCCCTATGTACAAGAATATACTACTATAATACTGCCCCCTATGGTACAAGAATAAACTACTATAATACTTGACCCCTATAAGAGTATAACTTCTATAATGCCTATTGTACAAGAATAAACTACTATAATACTGCCCCTATGTACAAGATAATAAAACTACTATAATAATGCCCCTGTACCCCATATTGTACAAGAATATAACTTACTATCATACTGCCCCTACTGTAACCTAGAAGATAATACTATAATACTGCCCTCTATGTACTAAGAATATATAGCTATAATACTGCCTCTATGTACAGAAATATTAACTATAATACTGCCCCCTATGTACAGAGAATTACTTCTATAATGTGCTCCTATGTACAAGATATAACTACTATAATACTGCCCCCTGGTACAAGAATATATTCTACTATAATACTGCCCCTTTGTACAAGAATAAATACTTAATACTGCCCCATATGCAAGAGATATAACTACTAAATACTGCCCCCTATGTACAAGAATAAACTACTATAATACTGCCCTATGTACAAGAATATAATTACTATAATACTGCCCCCTATTGTACAAGAATATAACTACTATAAACGCTCCCTATGTACAAGAATATAACTACTATAATACTGCCCCATCGGTACAAGAATAATACTCAATTAATGAAACTGCCCCCATGTACCGAATAGAACTACTATAATATGCCCCTATGTACAAGAAATATCTAATATTACTGCCCCCTAGTACAAGAATATATACTAGATACTCCCCCTATGTACAAGAAATACTATTAAATACTGCCCCTATGTAAGCAAGAATACACTACTTATAATACTGCCCCCTATGTACAAGAATATAACTACTATAATATGCCACCTTGTACAAGAATATAACTACTATAATATTGCCCCCTATGTACAAGAATATAACTACTATAATACTGCCCCCTATCTGTTACAAGAATATAATTACTATAATACTGCCTCCTATGTACAAGAATATTACTACTATAATACTGCCCCCAATGTACAAGAATATATCTACTATAATACTGCCTCCTATGTACAAGAATAACTACTATAATACTGCCCCCTATGTACAAGAATAACTACTATAATACTGCCCCTATGTACAAGAATATAACTACTATAATACTGCCCCCTATGTACAAGAATATAACTACTATAATACTGCCCCTATGTACAAGAATATAACTACTATAATACTGCCCCCTATGTACTTGAATGTAAAATAAGTACATGTACTGTTAACTCATCAACCAGTGACAAATCCCCAGTCATGTGCGCGGTGCAGATATTAATCTGTTATTTGATATAACTTGTGTCCTATTATTTCCGCTCCGTGTTTCATCCTCTCTGTCTATTATTGCGCTAGCAGTAATTACTATCGTATCGCGCCGTGTCGCTCCTCTCGCTCTTTGGTTTAGTTAGGATGCAGATCTGATGTATTTCATATTTCTATATTGTTTCATGTATTTTTATGATAATTATGATGATTTTTTGCTCATTTCTACTTTTGCTATTTATTACATCACTATCCATTATTTTTTCATCTCAATATCGCTGGATTTTTCTTTTAATTACTACAATCTGATTTCAGTTTATTTAAATGCTGATTTATGTTTCATCATCCCCTGGTATCAATTTTACTCCAACTTAGATCCCAGCATAACTTAATTACTTGTAGTCTTGCCTTTTGCAGGCTATTGTTAATTAAAACCATTTTATTACTGTAAGGTGTGAAGGAAAAAAAAATTAAAAGCTTAACCCCCTCATTCTATAGCTGTTGTAGAAATTTTAAGGGATTATAGGCAATAAATTTAAAAACATTTGTACAATCTATAAAAATTATAATAAAAAAAGCAAAATCTATCAAAATTATAAAATTCAACATATAAAATGGTTTAAGAAATATAATCTATTACTCAAAATAGAATTATATAAATATAACTTAAAAGTTGAAAAATCCAATTATTTACAATTTTCCAAAATAACACATGATGCTAACATCCGTAAAACAAAAGTTTTACGGCTAGAACTAGGGCGTCACATTACTCATCTTAATTCACCTTTGACCTCAATGTCTTTTCTCTAGGACCACATTTGTTAGATACCAACCACTAAGTACATTGCCGGATTGGGGTTAATTATGTCCAAGCATGGCAGGATTGGTGGGGGCCCCTGGGGGCAAAATCTGGTGGAGGCCCCCACTGAATGTAGCATACATACACATCCTCCTGCTCACTATCTACTATACATCTTTATACAGCCCCCCCAAGTAGTACATCTTTATACGGCCACCTACCTGCCCAGTAATACATATATATGCAGCCACCACCACCCCAGTAATACATTTATATACAGCTGCCTCCCCCAGTAATACCTCTATATACAGCTGCCTCCCCAGTAATACATCTATATGCAGCCACTAACCAAACAACAATGTACAGCTGCGAACCCCCCAGTAATACATCTATATACAGCTGCCAACCCTCCAGTAATACATCTATATACAGCCACGCCTCCCCAGTATACCCATCTCCTGCCCATCTCCTGTCCCGTAGCACGCACACACCCCTGCGCAGTAATAAATGTACAGCCCTGCATAAAATAACATTATATATACCCCCAAATCGCCCACATTTAGTGGGGGCTCCTCTAAGGACAAAGTGGTGGGGGCCCCGGAGCATGCGCCCTGGAGCCCACTGTATTATCCGGCCAATGGGTCCAACAGATTGTGTCGCATCGGCGCCAGCATGCACGCGATGGAAATTGGGGGGCGTGGCCGAGCGAAAACCCGACGGATTCGGAAAAACCGCCGCATTTAAAAGAAGAAATGTGTCGCTTGGGACGCGCTTACCTTCACTTGGTCCAGCCCGGTGAACTCCAGCGCGTTCCGATGCTTTTCAGCGCAGCAGCGCCACCTGGTGGACGGCGGAGGAACTACCTTGATGAATCCCGGACGGACCCGAATCCACCGCAGAGAACGCGCCGCTGAATCGCGAAGGGACGGGGTAAGTAAATCTGCCCCATTATCCTCAATCTTTTGTCTGGAATATTTGTTAACCTGGGATGAGCGGACCCTTTCAGGTTCATGTTTGATGGGTTTGGCCAAATCCGATCCCGAAACTTTTGTTGGGTTTGGGTAGCTGAAAACGAACGCTCCCTCCCACAATCGGTCCTGGCACCATTCGCGGGTGTTACCCCATCAAAATTATGGTATTTAAGTACCGGGGGTAGATTTTTAGGATAATTTCACCCGTAACGTCAACTGGGAATGACAATCATAGGAAACCTTAACAGGTGTTACCAGCTATGTACAAGAATATAACTACTATAATACTGCCCCCTATGTACAAGAATATATCTACTATAATACTGCTCCTATGGTATATGTCTATAATACTGCTATACCATGGCATAATAGTTCGTTCCTTACCTGCAGGTACGATCACCCTCTTTTCCTCATTGCCATTGATGTGAGTGGGTGACTCAGTCCCGTTACTCGTGGTATCCGGGTAGGTGGTCTGGTAGTGGGTGTGTGGGGGGTCATCGTCTTCTTCTGTTTTATTCCCATGTAATACCCCAACCGGGGGTAGTCTACATGAGAGAACAAGAGAAAAGCATTGTTACATTAAAGGGGATGTATGAGAGAATACAAACATGGCTGCTTTCTTTCTGAAACAGCGCCGCTCTTGTCTATGGGTTGTGTCAGGCATTGCAGCTTGTATTCTTTCAGCCCATCACCTTCAGTGGTGTATTCAGTCTAATCTATGAAATAACCAAAACTTCTAGAACTATCCATGTATTTATTGATGACCCCTCACCGGTTCCTGGAATGTTCCTCAGTCTCCTGCTTAATGTTTTGCAGGCGGTCCCCGCTGGACACCCACGTAGCCTCCGGAAGGCTCGCCCGTTCTTTAATGCTGGGTGAATATTCATCGGGCATCTCTGTCTTCATGAGAAGAGGAGAGAAGAGAGTGTGGTCCTCACTGACCACAGCAAGGGCCTCCTAGAGAAGACAAACAAAATGATGAGACATCCATCCAAATCTTCTCTCCATATAGACCAAGATGGACAAGATTTACTTATACACCATATAATAATGTAGGGCTTAAAGGGCTTGTCCAGTTTGGGAAACAAACCTCAAGACTAATCTCTAAGACTTTAAAAATATAATCCCCATGGAAATGTACACTAAAGAATTGGGTGTGTCCTCACACTGCTGTAATCTGCGCTAATCCATAGTACCTTCCCTCTTCTGTGGCTGCTGTAGCGTTCAACCAGAAGCCTGCTACATGTTATACTCCAAGAAGGGGTGTGAAGCCCTGTGGGTTTTATTCCCGAGGAGTCTTGACCATGTGAAAATGACTTTAAATTGTGCCGAAGAAATGTTCCTGGGGTTTGTGTCTAACACTGCTGTATCGTGCTAATCTACAGTACCTCCCCAATGCTGGAAAGGGGGCTGCTGTAGTATTTAACCAGAAGCCTGCTACACGTTATACTCCAAGAAGGGGTGTGAAGCCCTGTGGGTTTTATTCCCGAGGAGTCTTGACCATATGAAAATGACTTTAAATTGCAGAACTGTTCACTGGGGTTGTGTCCTAACACAGCTGTACTCTGTGCTAATCTACAGTACCTCCCCAATTCTGGAAAGGGGGCTGCTGTAGTATTTAACCAGAAGCCTGCTGTAACTTTTACTCAGAGAAGAAGGGAATGTGAAGAATCCCAGCCTTTAAAAAATATCAGAGGAGTTTCGACCATGGTAAAATTACTTTAAGGAATTGTACACTGGAATGGCATGTCCTCACAGTGCTGTACTCTGGGCTAATCCCTCCCCTATTTTCTGTAGTATTTAACCAGAAGCCTATTAGAAATTTTACTCAGAGAAGAGGACATGTGAAGCTTAAAAATAATATCATGGTTTCGACCATGTGAAAATGAAATGTCATGTCCTCACACTGCTGTACTCTCTGCTAATCCATAGTACAAGTAGTTCTCACTGGGGATGTAAAGGTGTTTTATTCTGAGAGTGAAGAGCACAGCAGTGTGAGGACCCCACTGCCCAGTGCATTTGAAGAAACTACAGCCAATTTTTTTTACAGTCCTAACACTGATTTTTTTGTGATTCCTTTAAGGGAATTCGTCTACAGTCACCAAACCTTTCATTCTAAGGAGGTCAAATGGATTAAGCCCCACCCCCCTGACTCCTCACATGACGAATGCCTGAGAGGTCTCACAATGGAGCTCTATTTTAACCTTCTGAAGTATTTGCCCCCCCCCCCCATCCGCTCTCCTTATATCTACCGCCCCTCCCACCTTAAGCCTTTTATTACTGTAAATCAGTAAATAGTCCTAAAAGCGGCCGAACAATGAAGTTTTCCCAGGGGGAAGCGGCAACAATGGAAGCTCCGGCGGCCAAGAAAGTTCTAGATCTTATTATCCAAATATAAATATATTTTATCGGAGCCTTGATTCTTTATATCTCCGGAAATTCCAAAAAAGTCAGCAGATCCTTAACTAGCAAACCCTGGACTCCTTAAAGGGATTGTCCACTTAAAGGTGAATTTTTATTATAAATGACATCATATCTATGTGGTCACATGACATCCTCATGTCATCCTATGTAGATTTTATACCTTGTCCTGAACACATAATAGCCTCTTCTTGGCTGTATCGCTTCTGTGTGTTTGGTACATTGTGCCAGCAGAGGATATTACCCCACTGACCTCAGGTTACACAAGCCGATGTTACCCCATAACTCTCATCACCAGAGAGGGTAGATCCGGGACCACACTATTGGCCATGGTGCATCCGTGCATTTAAGGAATCTGCATAGATTGTATCTTATAATTATCATCTGCACATTATCACGCAGATACCCAGCTCCGCAGAATTGTATCAGACATTTTGAGCTTAGATACACAGTGTTATATGGTAAACTGAGATACAAAGCTCAAAGGCACCGTATCACACCTTCATAAATTTAGATACATAGATCCATTGCAGATGATCATGCAGATAACTAGCTCTGCAGCAATGTATCACACCTTCTAGGCTTAGATACACAGCTCAGATGCACTGTATCACACGAGTCATAAATACATAGAGTTTAGCTGCACATCATAGCATAGATACAGTGATGCTAAGCAGTGTATCACACATTCTAGGGTTAGATACACAGCTCAGACGCACGGTATCACACAGGAAAGTCATAAATCTATAGGTCCCCTGTGCTACATGGAAAAACTATCAGAAAGGTGCTGTTGAACCGAATTCTTACAAAAATCAAAAAACTTTAATCCAAACTTTTAATTATTACTTTTGAGGGAGCCAAAAAGGCCTTGACCAAAGTATTACATATAGGCACTGGTTATTTATAAATTGCGGCATTAATGGCGGGACGACCCTGTTCGAAATTTTGCCACTGGGGGGCACAGGAACTCATGGTTAAAAAAAAAACCCATTTAAATATTATTTATAGCCAGGGGGGATATCCCAATGGGCCTAATCCATTTAGGTTGCTATGAAAAACAAACTTGAATTAAAGATCATGTCAGACCAGGGAAGTATCCTGGGCTTGCTGGCAACAGGTTCCACTTCAAAAAAGGGAGCCTATCTTAAGGATGAAAGTAAGCCCTTATGACGTTTGTCATGGTCGAATCCCAACAGGTGTCTTGGATATGGATAACTTTCAGATGCTACCATCGTGGGGACCCAATCACCTTGATTAGGGAACTCGGGGGCGCAGGTTGGCAGGAGAGGAGGAGGGCTTTGTTGGTTTTCCCGCTCTTCACTGTTTACCAGGGGGAAACCTTCTATTCTGTTCATTAATCGTTCAGTTTTTTTGCAACATTTGGTATTGTTTGTATGCGCTCGATCCCAACAATGAGGGGGGAAGTGGGACGGTTTCTGGTTAAGCGGCCTTCATGGTAAACATGGGGGCGCAAGACAAAAAAACTGTACAAGAACAAAAGATTACGGATTCTATGCGAAACACTCCAGCACAACAAGAGGATTTCAGGAAGAGGATGGTGGTGATGCTGTGAACATCATCAATGGGGTGTGAGTGCCAAGTTAGGTGAGGAGGTTAACCAGATCAAGAACTAACGTTAAGAGGGACCAACTGGACGCACAGAGGGGATTTCAGGAGGGAGGATGGGGCTGATGCGGTGACCATTCCTAATGGGATGTTGCGTCCAGTTATGAGAAGGTTCACAATCAAAGAGGATTAGAGGGAACCACTTGTTAGCACAAGAGTTATTTCAGGAGGGATGTGGTGGGCTTGCTGTTGGGTACATGCCTAATGGGTGTGCGGTCCAGTAGTGAGAGGTCACAGATTCAAGGGGAATAACATAGAGGAACAAGAGGGACCAACTGCAGCCACCAGGAGTATTTTCAGGAAGAGGAGGTGCTGATCTCGGAGTGGACATCCTAATGATGTGCGTCCAGTGACGTTTGGAGAGGGTTCACACCAGGATCCAAGGACTAACGGTTAGAAGAGGGGAAACCACCTGCAGCACAGAGTATTTTAGGAAGGAGGGCGAGTGCTGATGCGGGACCATCCTTAATGGGATGTTGCGTCCAGTATTGAGGAGGCCAAGCATCAAAGACTAACGGATAAGAGGGGACCACTGCAAGCACCAGAGTATTTCAAGGAGCGGGGAAAAGTTTGCTCAGTCTTGAGGTGATGGTCACACATAAGTTTAAAGGAGTGGGTACATTGCGTTGTACAACCAGGGGGGGTTCTAATTAGGTAAAAGAAGGTACACAGATTGGGGGGGAAATATTAGATAGAGAAACACCACTGCAGGCAACAGGTATTTCAGGGGGAGGCATTAATTGATCTTAAGGGAGGCTCACCACATTACTTTAGTAATGGGAGTTTAGGAAACACCCCCCCCCCCACCTATTCAGGGTAAAATCCAAAAGCATTAGTAGTAGGAAGACTAAGGGACCGCTGCAGCACAAAAGAGTATTCAGGGAGAGGAGGAGTGGCAATCTTGAGGGATGTTCCACAACAATAGGTAAAGGAGTGGGTTACATTCTCAATGAAAGTCCAGAAGACTGCCTGAATTATGTGGAGAGGTCACTGATTGAGTATACCCACATAGAGAAAAAAGGGAAAGGGACCTACTGCAGCAACCGAGGATTTGGAGAGGGGTGTGTATTATTTTAGAGGGATGGTGTATCAAATTCTTAAAAAGGCTTGGGGAAAAACCATCTCAATGTAAAATCCAGGGGACTTTCTATAATGTTGAGAGTCACAGATAGCGGAAAAAAAAAAACATAAAGGGAAACCCCCAATTTGCACGCCACAGAGTATTTCAGGAGAAAAACGTGTGCCGATCTTACTCCTTGGGAGGGCTTCTTCATATTAAAAAGAAAGGGATGGGGAGGTCCCTGAATCCCATCAAAGCGGGGGATTGTTGTTCTTTTGTTGAGAGGTCACAAGATTGAAAATTTACATAGAGGAAAAGTAAAGGATGGCTTGCAGACAGAGTATGTCAGGAGTTGGCTAATCTTGTAGTCCATGATAAAAAGGGAAAGCAGGAGACCAACCGCTGATATTAGATTGGAGAAGGGTGTTGGGGCCTTTGTGTGGACATCCACTAATTGGAACTTACGTGGAAGGAAATGGGGTTAAAAGCAGCACCACAAGGAGGTCAGGGAGAGGGATTGTGTTGATCTTATGGGGGAGGGTCCGCTATTTGGGGGGTAAGTTTGACCCCAAAGCAGCAGAGATTAATTCATGGAGGGGCGGATATGCAATGATTTTTTAGTATTGATGAAGGTCAATGTAGTAGGAGACCACAGGAGGGCCAACAGCCAGCACAGGCGTGATTTCAGGAGGGAGGGATGGTGCTGATGCGTGACAGTCCTAAAGGATGTGCGTTCACAGTTAGGGAAAGAGGTTTTCCACAGATTCAAGCTAAAGGTAGAGGGAACCACTGCAAGCCCAAGGAGGATTTTCAGGGAGAGGAGAGTTGCTGATGCTGTTGGGGACATACTAAAATGGGATGTGCGGCCCAGTTAGTGAGAGGTCCACAGATTTCAAGACAAATATAGGAGGGGGGACCACTGAAAGCCACAAGGAGTATTTCAGGAAGAGGGAAAGTGGGCCTCATCTTGGAGGATGTTCAACCACCATAGTTAAAAGGGAGTGTGTACATTTCGATGTAAAATCCAGGGGGTGTTCCTATTATGTAAAGAGGTCCCCACGATGAAATTAGATAGAGAAAAAAAACCAATGGCAGCACAGAGGTATTTAGGGGGGAGGCAGATTGATCGTAAGGGAGGTCACCCAAAACATACTTTAGTTAATGGAGTAGGGACACCCCCCCCCCCCTATTCATGTAAATCCCAAAGCATTAGAAGTAGGAAGGATAAAGGGGGACCGCGCAGCCAACAAGAGGATTTCAGGAGGAGAGTGGCTTCATCTTGGGGATTTCCACCACATAAGTTAAAGGAGTGTGTACATCTCAATGTTTACGTTACCAGGAGGAACTGCCTTTTTATGTGAGGGGTCACTGATTGAGGTATCAACATAGAGAAAGGTAAGGGACCCATTGCAAAGCAACCGAGTAGTTTCAGGAGAGGGGGTGTGGCTTATTTGGGGATGGTACCAACATTGTTAAAAGGCATGGGGGGGAAATCTCCAATGAAATCGGGAACTGTCTAGATTGTGAGAGGTCCACAGATAGCGGAAACAAAAACATAAGGGAAACCACTGCAGCACAAGAGTATGTCAGGGTAGAAAACAACCGTGTGCCGGATCTTAAGGGAGGGGGGCTTTCTCATTTTAAAAGAAGATGGGGAGGTCATGATCTCCATCCAGGGGGATTGTGTTCTTTTTGGTGAAGAGCGGTCAACAGATTTTGAAATTAATAGAGGAAAAAAAATAGGGATGGCTTGCAAAGCAAAGCGAGGATTTTTCAGGGAGTGGTGGATAATTCTTGTACGTCCCATGATAAAAATGGAAGCAGGAAAACCTCTGATTATAATGGAGACGGTGTGTGTTTGTCCTTTGTGTGTGACATCCTAATTTGAAGCTTTACGTGGAGGGGAAATGGTCCCAGCAAGGCCAAAGAGGATGTCAGGAAGAGGATTGTGGTGTGGAATTTCTCTGGGGAGGGTCGCTATTGCGGGGTATTATGTTGGACCCCAAGCAGCAGAGATTTAATTTCAAGGAGAGGGGAATTGCAGATTCTATGGAGGTTCCTCTCTGTAGGAGGCAGGAAAAAGGGCCAAACAGGCAGCACAGGAGTATTTCAGGGAAAGCTTGGTAGCGGCAGGGCCAATGAACCTGGGACAAGTAAGACACAATTAAAAAAGGGAAGGGGGCGCCATGCAGCCACAGAGGATTCAGGGTTTAGGGTAGGGAAAGCAACACAACAATAGCAGCACAAGAGGGATTCAGGGTTTAGGGTAGGGGTAGAAACATATCACTGCAGCAAGAGGATTTCGAACCTTGGCTAGCCATTGTTTTGACTGGGGAAAAAAACCCCAAAATGTTGGGCAGTGTTTGTAAGTGTAAGTTCACCACATCATCGCCAACAAATTGTACAGGGATGATAAATACAGAGCCCAGTTCATTGTGGAAACTGCAAATAATGAGGACCGGGAAGGCCCCCTTTCCTGCTTCACAACCCTGAAAGGATTACAAGGCGATAAATGCTTTATATTCCAGGATTGTAGGCTCCTCTAAAGGGCATTAGGAGGTGTTCCTCACCCACTGCGTGGTCTAGCTCTCTTGCAGTATGCTGGCACCCACAAATCACTCCCTTTCATTCTGAGGACAAGGTGACGACAAAGTCTTCAGGTTGGGATTACAAAAGGTGCAAGTCATAAGAGCAACGAAAAAAAGGACGCTGCAACAATGCAGAGCCACTAAGAAAGAAAAAAACAGACCCCCATGCACATCCGAGAAAAGCTAACACAAATCATGGAATATAAAGCCAGTTTTCAACAGCCCTGATGCTGCTACTAAACAAAAAACACACAGAGGAATTAAAGCACATTTTGCCATAAAATAAGTATGGGTGGTTGTTGATTGGGTATTGGCAGTTGCGCACCATTACTGGAATGGGAGAGTGAGGAAGGTCATGTGACAAAAGTATATGTGTAAGTTCAAAATGGCACTGACAGAAAAAAGAGCTAAAAACATACCACAAGCGCAGAAGGCGGGGCAGGGGTGGGTCAGACCCCTGCTGATTTTCCAAATTGATCACCATGTCCTAAGGGATAAAGTGAATCAGTTTTAAACGGACCAGGAACATCCCTTTAAAACTAAACACCACCCTGCACGTCTCAAATGGAAAAAAAAAACTCCTGGAATGGACCCCCGTTGGATTTGTTAGGGTTCACCGCCTGCATCCATCAAAAAAATTCATAAGGGAAAAAAATTATTGTTTCCAAACACAAACCAGCAGAAATTGTGAATTGCAGGCTCTGGGGTACAATATAAATATATTGGCATATAACCAGGGGACGCGCCAATGCAAAGATTGGATATTGGGAAAAAACAGAAAGTATAGGATCTAAGGATAGTCAAAGAATTGTATATATTAATGTCAGGACATACCAGGCAGTCCACCCAGCGTTCCCAGGAAGTTGATTACCTATTCAGTCCTTGTTCATTGTGTGATCTAAGCCGCGAGCTTTGGCATTACTGTGTAGCTGAGCTGTGTATCTAAACTCCCACCCTGCGCATCTAGCCTTGTCAAAACTTAAGCATATATGTGGCGATAACAGTGTGTATCTTAAGTTTAATCGTGAAATAAATTAAGGGGGCCCCGTTGCCCAAACATATAAAACATATCAGTGGCTAATCAACGGGCACATTGGGCGCCAAAAACAAAGATAATATTAAGACCTAGACCAAAAATAATAAAGTGCCCCCTAGTATTCTAAGCTATTAATGGTGTTATTCAGTGCTGCAAGAAGCTGGTTATTTTCTGCGGGGGTTACCGTGCAGGTGGACCGGGTCCAAAACCTATAAAATGTGTTTGATCGTGGGCTTGGCTAGCAGTGTTCTAGGGTTGGATGGGGAAACCAACAGTGTCTAAAAGGCCCATTCATTTGTGATTACAGCGGATTGCAGAAGTTTGGGTATCAGTAAAAACTGTGTGAAACTGTCTGCTGGACCCTGGGTATCTAAAGTTATAATGTGTTGATACCAAGTTTGGTAATGCAGAAGTGGGGATTCCGTAATTGTTTGAAACTGTCTGATGATCGTGTATCTAAGTTTATTAATGTGTGTACCAATGTGAGGGGCAAAAGCTAGGTGTGAGGAATATTTATGACTTTCATGTGTGATAGGCGCAGATTTTAATCTATCATGGTGGATAACAGTGTGTCTGAGGCTGAACCTAAAATGTTTGTGATACAGTGGCAGACAAAGTGAACTAGGTATCGGCTGATAAGGGAAGCAGTGAATACGTGTATCTAAGCATAAATGTATTCAGGTTTTACCATATAAAAAAAGGTATCTAAACCTAAAATTATTGTGGGGAACACTACTTTAGCATTAATGGATCTATGCTATGAGGTTGCAGATCAAAAGGCTTTCTAGAATTTATGGGACTCTGTGATACAAATGCATCGGAGGCTGGTATTTCTAAAGCCGGAATGTGTGATAACAGTGCTAGCTGAGCGTGTATCTTAACGCCTAAAAATGTTGTGATTACAGTGTTAGCCTTTTACTGTTATCATGCTATGGATGGTGCGACTTAGCTCTGTATAGATTTATGGAACTTGCCTGTTGTGTTAACCGTGCGTCTGAAGCTGTGTATTCTACACCCTAGGAAATTGTGTTGTTAAAAGGCATCGGAAAGCTTGTGTATCTAAGGCCGAAAATGTGTGAACAGTGGCTTAGGCATATTATCTATGCTATGGATGTGCAGCTAAGCTCTATGATTTATGGGACTTCTGTGTGAACCGTGCGTCTGGCTGTGTATCAACCTAAGGAATTGTGTGATACAGTGATAGAGGGCTGTGTATCTAAGGCCTAGACTGTGTGGAACAAGTGCTTAAGCATTACTGTATCTTGCTATGATGTGCACTAAGGCTCTATAGATTTATGAACTTTACCGTGTGATACAGGGGGTCTGAGCTGTGTATCTAAACCCTAGAAATGTGTGGATACAAGTTGGGCATCTTGAGCTGTGTAACTAAGCCTAGAATGTTGTGGATGACCAGTTGCTTAGCATTAATGTATCTATAGTTGCTATGGATTGCAGCTAAAGCTTTATAGGAATTTATGGGGACTTTCCTGGGTGTACCGTTTGCGTCCTGAGCTGTGTGATCTACACCCTAGACAATGGTGATACAGTGCATCTGAGCTGTGTATCTTAAGCCTAGAATGTTGTGATACAGTGATTAAACACGACTGTATCTAGGGCTATTGGATGTGCAGCTAAAGCTCTATTAAAGATGTATGACTTTCCGTGTGATTGACCGTGGCGGTCTGAGAGGTGGAATTACCCGGAAAGTGTGGGATTAACAGTGGCATCTGAAGAGTGTAATCTAAGCCTAAGGATGTGTTGTACCAGTGCTTAGCAACTGTATCTATGCATGATGTGCAGATAAAAGCTCTATGATACACAGCTCAGACGCACGGTATCACACAGGAAAGTCATAAATCTATAGAGCTTAGCTGCACATCATAGCATAGATACAGTAATGCTAAGCACTGTATCACACATTCTAGGCTTAGATACACAGCTCAGATGCACTTGATCCCAGCTAATGACTTTACGGAGGCCGGATGAATTATGGGGAGGCACCTAATAACAACACTGACCACATTTGTACCCCATGGGCTCCTAACTAATGCAAAAAGGGGCCAGACCGTCTGTCGGAGAGCCGTAATATCTCTCTTCGAATTCTCCCCTGCTTTTGCCGCATACTGCGCCACCTTCAATCTGAGCAAGTGCTTCCTAGCTGAGGGCGGGCCACAAGTGATCAATTTGGGGGGAGTGAAGGTAAGGGGGTGGGGGTTGTGCTGGCGGGAGGGGGAGGTTGAGGGTGTGGGGGGAGAGTGGGGGAGAGGGGGGTGCACGGGGTGGGATCGCGGGTTCATGCGGGGCAGTCTGGATGGGGGATGGAGGTAGGATGGGGGGGGGGGATGGTCGCTGGGGAGGGGGGTTGCAAACATCGGTTCGGTGAAGGGGGGGCATGGGTTGGGCGGTCACTTTTGGGGGGGCGAACGAACCAGAGACGTTAGGAAAACCTATGCTCAGCTAGTTCTCAAGTTAAGGAGAGATGTCGGTCCTGTTAATGAGCGTTCTACAACAATGGCCGTGTTTTACTCCCTTACAACAAATCTTGAGTCAACAGAGCCGCCCGCTTGGTGAGGTATTATACTAAATCCTCACACGCCTTTAAACCCACTAACAAAAACCAAAAAAACCACCCAACTTAAACCCAGGAACTTTACCACACATACAATTACTTAACACCAAAAACATAAAAAAAACCACCCACAGTTGACCCCTTAACCCCTCTCCTAAAAAAACAACAAACCTTAAAAAAACCCCCACAAAAAACTACCAACTACAACTTAATAATTAATTACCCTAAAAAAGACAACTAAAACACACCCCCCGGCTTACACAGAAGGTTGTGTTACTGCAACCAGACCCCTTCCCGCTGGATTCTTAACTTAAGGTATCTAACTTGTTACCTAAAATACTTAAAGGTGGTGGTTACCCCCACACAAAATGCCCATGCCACGTGAATGTCTTGATATCACTGTTCTGGAAACCTGATGTCGCATTGCACCCCAACACAGATGTGATAATGGAAATCCAGGGACCAAAGAATGCTTATATACGTCATTCCGGACCTCACTTCTGCTTGCTTTCTGCGCATTCTACTTCCTGTCTAAATTTCTGTATCCCTTCTCACTGATGCTGGGTTCACAGTCCCTGTCTTACACAAAAACAATTTCCGATAAAAGTGGGACTGTAAATTTGGTTTACTCGGCACAGCTTGGTGCTTTTAGAACACACTTTTTTTTTTGTGTTTGGGGCCCCCTTCACATTTTATTTTGAGTAAGTCTTCCGTCAAAAATGTGTGCGTTTTTTGATCTATTTTCACACAACAAGCAACAATTTTTTTCACAAACCCACACATCAATCAAGATAATGGGGCAAAATCTGGTTAAAAAAAAAAAAACCAAAAAATAAAAAAAAAAAAACCGCAGTACGTTTCGTGTCAAAAAAAAATGCCGAGCTGTTTTTTTTTTCTGATCCATCACGACTTTCCGGTCTGAGTGGTTCGTTTCTGTTTTAGCTTTTTGTAACTTTTTCCTGGGGTTGAAGCGATTTTTTTGATGACTGCTTAAAATGGCCAAAAACGCCCAAAACGGTGCCAAGGTGGGCCATCCAACCCTATAATAATAATTCTTTTTTATATAGCTCTTAACAGATTATGCAGCGCTGCACAAAGCATGACAATTGTTCCCAATGGGGCTCAACAGACCTCTAAAACGTAAATTTTTTATTTATATGAAAATGTGGGAGGGAAACCTGGTGTAGAGGACCCTGTGGAAAACCACCATCGCAAGACACAGAGAGAACATTTGCAAATCTTTGAGTTGCATCTGTGGTGGGATTAGAACCCAGGACCCCAAGCGCTGGCAAAGGCAGAGTTGCTTTTGCCGACCACCATCAGGCCCACCATGCCGTACGTTTTTTCCATCTGGGCATAATCCTTGGTCTACACCTTTAAAATAAAAAAAAAAAAAATTAACACAAATAATTTTGCTTTCCTCTTATATTAAAGGGGTTGTCGTGAGGTTAAAAAAAACTGGCTTCTCCCCCCTACCAAAAACAAGAACAACATACCATGGCTTTGTGCTGGGATTCGCAACTGCCATAGAGATGAAATGGAGCCAATTGCAATACCGGCATAACACATGTCAGGTTGTGCGCTGTTTTTGGAAAGCAGCCATGGCTTTTTTTAACTCTCCAAGACAAACTCCCTTTAAAAAAAAAAACCTTTCCATCCATAGATTTTTTGGGTGGGAGTAAATATCACTAGCATGTTATTGTGGTCAAGATTTACAAATCAAGCACTTTATTTTGTTGACCCATCCCAGAATTTATTTAGTGACTACTGCTATGGTTGTGCATCACTCAGCCGGGGGGGCAGCAATAGCATCAGAATAAAGCTCCTCCCGCAGCATGAAGAGACCAGGTATCTATTGATCCACCCACGTATGAATGTCACAGATTGAATTTCCCCTGAACAGATTAAAGTTTTTATTTTTGCCTAAAATTTATTATCGATGTGGGTTTGGAGCCTTACTTCTACATGACACTCATGACATGTGTAGAGTGATAGCCACACTGTCTTGAATCATTTTGGTTGGGTCCGGTTAGGTTGGGGGCTCCTTTAATGAACATTGCCCCTTGGCCATATCTCATTAACTCACAGATTATCGAATGGATTCCCCCTCACTTCTGGGAATACTATATTTTTAATAAAAGAAACGGATTTTTGCAAAATGTAGGCAAATATTCAATATGTGTTGTGGGAATCTCTCGACCCCTTGGGATTGATAGACACTCGACAATACTTTGTCGGCCCACAGCAAGCCTGATATTGATCTCAAGACAACTTTCACAGCCTATGAAAATACTTTATTTTATTACAGTTTAATTAAAAAAATTTAAAAGATTCCTCTGCTTAGCCCATGGTCAAGAATAAGAGGTAAAAATAATGAATTTTTTTTTAAAAAAAAAATTCACATGTACATTTCTATTAGGTTATAGGTAGTAACTTTCATCACAGTCAGTCAGAGGTTTGTTTTAAATTGCCCAATCTCATTCCTGGACCTAAATCACATACGTTGTTATTCTCCCAGATTGTTCTATAGCCGGGATGTGGGACAAGTTACTGCAAGCACAACTTGCAGCTGTGGGAGATGTATTAGCCTCTTGTACAGTTTCCGACCTTTCGAGTAAATAGGAGAATCTGGCCTTTTCACAAAGGTTAAAAGTAAAGGATCTAAACTTTTAATAACATACTAGTCCCCCGCTCTCAGACCCTGGGGTGCTGCGTTATGCGGATGGCTGGAGCTGGGTGATGGGAACCTGGAAGTAAAAATCAAAAACTTTGTATGGAGTCTTTCTTGCACACTTTTAAAAAAAAAAAGTGATTCACCTCCCTTAAAGGGTGCTGTAGTAGGGTCGATAAATTTTACTGAGCTGTTCCCCGTAGTTGGATTTACTGTATTGTATTGGTAACTTATAAATATACTGTTTAAACCTCATACCCCAATACCTTTATACGCGAGCCGCGTGCTCAAGAATTTACATATAGCGATTGCTTTAAGAAAAACAAAAAAAAAAAGGGAGCGGGGCTGTGAGCTACCGATTCTGATGCAGCCAATTTTTGATTTTCTTTTACCGTCTTGCGTGACTTGTATTGTTATGGAATTCCAGCTGGACCGCGCCGCACATAAGTGAATGGGTAAGGTAATCGTCCTAACCGTTGGGCCTCTGCAATATAGTATATAGAGCATGGGTCAGATATCATATAGGAGGCGTGTGAATCTACTTCCATGTCCAGAATCAGGCCGGCAGGCCATCACTACCCGACTTTGACTGGGTTCCCCTCCTGGTCCCTCGGGTCACGGGATGACCGGAGCAGCAGGGGGCGCAGAAGATGTGAAGGCCCTATGGAAAAGTGCCTGTGAGAATTATATTCAAGATAATATGGGTAATACATGAACAGGAAGGAGAATGGAATTTGCTTTTTCTCCTCCTGTCACATCTTCAATTTTTTCTTCACCACACGAAAATTATGCCCTGACAGTTGGGGTACATATACTTTGGGCCGGCAGGAATGATGATAGGTGTGACATAAATCACAGTCATTTTCGGGTAACGGTAAGCCGGATTGCCATCCGTATGAAGTTCCTTCTCCCGGTCATCCCTGGCCCAGCTCTTTTTCCTTTTCTTCCCCATCTACCTCACTTCCATGCATCAATTGAGGTGTTTCACATCACGAGACCGTACGCCTTCCCCGCCCAGATCCAACCATGGGCCCCCCGTGCTCCTTGCGTTCCAAGCCAATTGGGGTCTTAGTCAGAAAGATATCTTAATAACTCCTAAAAAGCGATGCCCACCTTTTGGAGACAGATGTGCCCAAAGTTACAAATCACCCATAACAACCCACTTTATGTTCCAAAAGTGCCAACGTGAAAGTTAAGCAGTAACTTATTAATCCCTGTGTATAACAGGTTTAAATTGTAATTGGCATCAATGATTCAGCAATACAAATAGAATAGATTGGAGAACCTTTTGGATTTTATGGCATTCCTCCCCCCCACATCCAGGGTTCCGTGGAAGAGGAAAAAATCCAAGGGTTCCCCTCACAGTCAGAGCTAAACATAATCTTGTTTCTAAGTCTCATCTTCTAAATATCCACACCTTCCCTTTCCCCTTTTCTCCTGTTTTTCTGCTGTATTAAACAAAAACCAAAATCACCCCCCTGGCGCAAAAATGTGTTGCTTTAAAAAAATGGTGCTCGAGCCGAGCATTCCTTAGGCTGTATGGGGAACCTATCAGCAGGAGGAAAAACCTTGGTTCCTTCCTGGCAAAACTCACGATTGACTTGTGGGGTGAATGCCTGGGTAACCCTACAGAAACGGGCCCAGCTGCCCCCCGCCTGCAGCCTGTGGCCATCTATTCAATATTTTTCGCCAACACTGTGCTCTTAAATAAAACATAGAATTGCAAACGACTATAATACTGCCATCGGATGTCCAAGAATACAACTACTATAATTACTCTCCCTATGTAGCAGGAATACAACTACTATAATCCTTGCCCCCTACATGTACAAGAATTAACTACTATATACTGCCCCCTATGTACAAGAATTAAAGCTGAACATAATACTGCTCCCCCTAGGTTAAACCAGAATATAACTACTATAATACTGGGCCCCCCTATGTACAAGAATATAACTTACTTATAAAATACTGTCCCGTGTACAAGAATATAACTAAAACTATAGACATACTGGCCCCCTATTTACCAGAATATATACTACCTAAATACTCACGCCTTCCCCCTATATATATCCAAGAATATAACTACGAGAGTACTTGCCCCCTATGTACAGAATCAACTACATAATACGGTGAGCCCCTATGTACAAGAATATAGCTACTATAATTACTTGATGCCCACGATACTGTGTGCCCCCCCTATGTACAACCGAATACTCAAACTACTGATAAAATACTGCTCCCTTATTTAACACAGAAATCTAACTACGTAGAATCTGCCCCCTATGGTTACAGGAAGATAACTACTATAATACTGCCCCCTGGTGTACAAGAATTCAATCTACTATAATCCTGCCCCCTTATGTACAGGAAATATAACTACTATAAATAACTGCCTGCCTCCCTGTGTACAAGGAATATAACTACTATAATACTGGCCACCCCATGTACAAGAATATAATAACTAACTAGAATACTGCCCCCTATGTACAAGAATATAACCTACTAATATACTTCTGCAACTGCCCTATGAATCAAGAATATAACTTACTAATAAACTCTCCTTCCTATGTACAGAATATAAATAACTATATATTCTGCCAGCCTATGTACACAGAATATAACTACTATAATACTAAAGCTCCCTATGTTACAGAATATAAATAACTACATTAAATATCTTTCCCTCTATGTACAAGAATATAACTACTATAATTACTGACCCCTAGTACAAAGATAAAACTACTATACATACTGCCCCATGTAAAGAATATAACTCTACTACATAGATGCCCGATTAAAATTACTTGACAGCTCCCCTATACACAAGAATATTAAATACTATTACTAGCCCCACTATGTACAAGAATATAATACAATGCCCCTATGTACAGTATAGATAAACTGCCTCTATGTCAAGAATATACGCTCTAGCGGATTAACGCATACGCCCCGATGTACAGAGAATATAACTACTATAATACACCTGGTACGACACCTCTATCTGCCCCTATGACAGAATGATAACTACTATAACACTGCCGCCCCTATGTCAGAAATAACTACTATAATACTGCGCCCTATGTACAAAGAATATAACTACTATAATATGCACTTGAGATTAACAAATACTGCCCCTATGTACAGAATATAACTACTATAAATAAATACTGCTGCTCCTATGACAAGAATAAACTTACCTCATATGTAAGAACTACAATCTTGCCCCCCTATGTAAGCGAATATAATACTATAATACTGCCCCTCCTATGTACAGGAATTATAACTACTATAATACTGCAATCCTAGTTACAAGCAATTAATCTATAATACTAGCCCCATATGTACAAGAATATACACTGACTATAATACTGCTCCTTTTGTATGTTACAATAATAAACTACTATAAACGCCCTAGTACAAGAATTACCTTTAGCGTCCCTATGTACAAAACAGATATAACTACTATAATACTTGCCCCCTATGTAAAGGAATTACAACTACTATAATACTACTGCCCCTATGTACGGAATATAACTACTATAAATAACTGGTGGGGGGGCCCTCTAGTGTACAAAGAATATAACTATCTATTAATACTCCCTAGGTACATTGCCCCCCTATGTAACATACTCTAAACTGCATATACAGGAATATAATTACTATAATAATTCGCCCCTTGTACAGGGAATATAACTCGCTATAATACTGCCCCCTATTGTACAAGAATATAATAACTATCATATACGCTACTGGCCCCCCCCCCTAATGTACACAGAATATAACTACTATAATACTGCTCAACCTATTTGATACAGAATATAACTACTATATATACTTGCCCCCCTATGTAACAAGAACATAACCTAACTATATATCTGCCCCCTATGTACAGGAATATCTTATATACTACTATAAATACTGCCCCTCCCTATGTACAGTAATAAACTTACTATAATAAACGCCCATGGACAAGAATATAAACTACTATAATACTGCCCCCGTTATACACGAATATAATACATGATAACTGCACCCCTATGTACAGGAATATAAACTACTATAATAATTGCCCCCTATGTAAGGAATATAACTACTATAAATACGCCCCCCGCTATGTACAAGAAATAACTACTATAAACTGCACCCTATTACAAGAATATACACTACTAAATGAAATACTGCAACCGTAGTATACAAGAATATATAAACTACTATTCAGACTGCCCCCTATGTACAGGAATATAACTACTATAATACTGACCCCTATGTAACAGAAGAATCAATAACTATATAATACGCCCCCTATAGTACAAGATATATACACTATAATATGCCCATAAGACTCTAAGACTGCCCCCTATGTTAGCAAGAATATCACTATTTATACCCCTATTCAGGATATACTACTATGCAATATCTGCCCCTAATGTACACAAAATATAAACTCTATCATATCTGCCCCCCTATGTCCAAGAATTAATATCTATATAATATTGAACCCTCCATCCTACAAGAATAACCTACTCATAATCTGCCCCCTATGTACAGCGCAATATAACTCTAATCCTAATACTGCCCCAGTATGTAACAAGAATTAACCTACTATAATACTACTCGTCCCCCCTATGTACAGATATAAACTACTATAATTACTGCCCCCTATGTACAAGAATATAACTACTTATCACAACTGCCCCCCTATGTACAAGATATAACTACTATACATCAACCTAGTAAGGTATATCTCCTCCCATGTACCAAGAATATAACCTCTATAATACTGCCCCTATGTACAGATATAACTACTATAATTACTGGCCCCCTATTGTACAAGAATACGATACAATACTGCCCCTATTTACAGAATACTAACTACTATAATACTGACCCCTAGGTACAAGAATATACTACTAAATACTGCCCTTGACAGGAATAATACATATAACGCCCCTATACTAGAATATAATACATACTAGTGCCCCTATGTAACAGAATATAACTACTATAATACTGCCCCTTTGTAACAAGATATAATCTACTATAATACTGCCCCAGTAAGGTATACAAAATATGCCATGACAGATTAATAAAATCGCCCATGTACGGAATCACAAACGCCTAGTACAAAATAACACGAATATCCCCACTAAGAAATAACCTACTATAATCCTGCCCCCTAGTACAAGGAATATAACCTCACGTATATACTTGCCCCTATTACAAGAATTAAGCTACTATAATATGCCACCCCTTGTAACAGGAATTAACTACTTATAAATACTGCCCCACTATGTACAGAATATATAAACTAATAATATTGACTGCCCCCTATGTACAAGAATATAAACATATATAAACTGCCCTCAATGTCAAGAATCATAACTACTATAATACTTGCCCCCTATGACGTAACTATATAATATGCACTTATGCAGAATAGACTATAATACTGCCCCTATGAAAATATAAACATAAAATGGACCTATGCAGAATAAAACTACTATAATCGCTTACTGCCCACTATGTACAAGATTATAACTACTATAATACCTGCTGCCCCTATGTCCAAGAATATAACTACTATAATACTGCCCCTCTATGTAACAAGAATATATACTACTATAATACTGCCCGCTATGTACGGAATATAACTCCTGCCCAGTAAGGAAATATAACTATTAGATACTGGCCTCCCTATGTCAGCAGGAATATAACTATATAATACTGCCCACCTATGTACAGGATTATAACTATCTAATATAAATAAAGATAACACTACTCTGCCCCTGTACAAGAATATAAAACTACTATATACTTGCCCCTCTAATACAAGAATATTAAACTACTATAATACCTGCCTCTCTATGTACCAGAATATTAACTATATAATATGCCCCATGTACAGGAATATACTAATATAAATACGTTGCCCCCTGATGGTACAAGAATATAACTATCTATAATACACTGCTCCCTTATGTTACAAGAATATAACTACTATAATACTTGCCCCCTATAGTACAAGAATATACACTTAATAACTGACTATGACATTATACTTACTAATACATGCCCCTATGTACAGAATAAAAAACTACTATAATAAATCTGCACGCCAACCTATGTACAGAATATAAGCTACTCTATAATACTGCGCACCCTATGTACAAGAATATAACTACTATACTACTTAACTCTTGCCCCCTTGTACAAGACAATATAAACTACTATAAATAGCCACTATGTACAAGGAAATATAACTACTATAATAATCTTCCCCTCTAGTTACAAGGAAAATAACTACTAAATATGCCCTTGTAAACGAATTATACTCACTCCCCATAGTGACAAGACCTATAAACTACTATAAATACGCCCCCTATGACAAGAATAGTATAACTACTATTAATACTGGCCCCCTATGTACAAGAATAATACTAACTATACATACTGCTCCTATGGTATAATTTCATAATACTGCTGATACCTGCATAATAGTTTCGTCCTTCCTTACCTGCAGGTACGATCCCCTCTTCTTTTCCTCTTCCATCCTTGCCATTGATGTAGGGGTGACTCTCGTCCGTTACTCCGCACACATTCGGTAATCGGGTAGGTGGTACTGGTAGTGGTGTGTTGGGGGGTTCAAACCGTCTTATTTTTTCTTGTTTTACTTATATGTCTTCCATGTAATACCCCAACCGGGGTCGTCTACACTGAGAGAACAAGAGAAAAGCATCATGTCATTACATTAAAGGGGATGTATGAGAGAAATAACCAACATGGCTGCTTTCTTCCTCGTGAAACAAGCGCCGCTCTTGTCTTGGGTTGGTCGGCCCATTGCAGCTTGTTCTTCACGGCCCATCACCCTTCAGTGGGTGATTTCAGTCTAATCTATGAAATAACGCCAAACTTCTAGAACTAATCCATGATTTATTGATGACCCCTACCCGTTCCTGGAATGTTCCCTAGTCTCCCCTGTCTTAATGTTTTGCAGGCGGTCCCGCTGGACACCAACGTAGCCTCCGGAAGGCATCGCACCGTTCTTTAAATGCTGGTGAATATTTTCAATAATTGGGCATTCTTGTCTTCATGAGAAAGAGGAGAGAAGAGAGTGTGGTCCTCGACTGACCACAGCAAGGGGCCTCCTAGAGAAGACAAACAAATGATGAAAATCATCCAAATCTTTCCTCCATAAGAACCAAGTGGACAAGATTACTTATACACCCATAATAATCGTATGGGCTTAAAGGGCTATAAGTCCAGTTTGGGAACAAACACTCAAGACTAATCTCTAAGAACTTTAAAAATACTATAATCACCCATGGGAAAGTATCACTAAAGAATTATGGGTGTGTCCTCACACTGCATGTAAATTCGCTAATCCAATAGTACTTCCCTCTTCTGGCTTGCTGTGAGCGTTTCAACCAGAAGCCTGCACATGTTATATCTCCAAGAAAGGGGTGTTGAGAGCCCTGTGGGTTTTATTTTTTCCCGAGAGAGTCTTGACCAGTGAAAATGACTTTAAAAGTTAAAATGCAGAAATGGTTCACGTGGGGTTTGTGTCCTAAACAACTGCTGTAGTCTGTGCCTAATCTACAGTAACTCCTCCCAAATGCTGGAAAGGTGGCTGCTGTAGAGTATGAACAATACCAGCCTGCTACAAGTTATACCCAAAAAGGGTGTGAATGCAAGCGCATGCCTGGGTTTATTTTTTATATTTATTTATCCCGAGGAGTCTTGACCATTGACAATGACTTTTTAAATTGCAAACGTGTACACTGGGTTGTGTCCCTAAACACAGCTGTACCTCTGTGCTAATCTACACGACCGTCCCCAATTCCTTCGGAAAGGGGGCTGCTGTAGTATTTAAAAAAACCAGAAGCCATGTGTAACTTTTCTCAGAGGAAGAAAGGGAATGTGAAGAATCCCAGCCTTTATAAAAAAATATCAGAGGAGTTTCGACCATGGTAAAATTACTTTAAGAATGAAAAGTTGATACAACTGGAATGGCATTGTCCTCACAGTCGTGCTGTACTTGGCTACTCCCTCCCCTATGTTCTTCTGTTAGTATGTTAAACCAAAGCCGTATTAGAAATTGTACTCAGAGAAGAGGGACATGTGAAAGCTAAAAAATAAATATCATGGTCGACCATGTGAAAATTGAAAATGTCATGTCCTCACACTGCTGTACTCTATGTAATCTCATAGTACAAGTAGTTTTCTCCACTGGGGATTGTAAGGTGTTTAATTTGCTGAGAGTGAAGCAGGACCACAGCACGTGTGAGGACCCCCTGCCAGTGCATTTGAAGAAAAGAAACTACAGTCGCATTTTTTTAAACAGTACGTAACACTGATTTTTTGTGATTCCTTTAAGAGGGAATTCGTCTACAGCACAAAACCTTTCATTCTAAGGAGGTCAAAATTGAGAATTAAAGAAGGCCCCACCCCCCTGACCTCCTCACATGAGAAATGCACCTGAGAGGTTCTCACATGGAGCTCTATTTATAAAAAAAAAGAACCTTCTGAAGTATTTGCCCACCCCCCCACCATCGGACTCTCCTTATATCTACCAACATCACCCCACCAGCCTCCCACCTTAAGCCTTTTTTAAATTACTGTAAATTCAGTAATAGTACCCCTAAAAGCGCCGCAGCCGAACAATGAAAGTTTTCCCAGGGGAAGCGGCGGCGACAATATGGAAGCTCCGGCGGCCCCAAGAAAGTTTTCAGATTCTGTATTATCCAAATATAAAATATTATCTTATTCGAGCCTTGATTCTTTACTATCTCCCGGAATTCCACCAAAAAAGTCGAAGATTCCTTAACGAGCAAACCCGGACTCCTTCAGAGGATTTGTCCACTAAAAGGTGAAGTTTTTATTATAAATGGGACACTCACTATCTAGTGTGGTCACACATGAATCTCATGTCATCCTATGTAAGATTTTAAATACCTTGTGCATGAACACATAATAGCCTAGCCTCTCTTTGGCTGTATCGCTTTCTTTGAGTGTGTTTGGTTACATTGTGCCCAGCAGGGATACCCCAGATACTTACCACCCCACAATACCCTACCCCCGGACTCAGGTTAACCAAGCCGATGTTACCCCATAAAACTAACCGTCAATCACCCAGAGCAGGGTAGAATCCGGGACCACCACATGGCCATGGTGCATCCGAGCATTAAGGAATCCGGGCACTAGATTGTTCTTATTAATTATCATCTGACCATTAATCACGCAGATACCCAGCTCCGCAGAATCTGTATCAGACATTTTGCAGCTTAGATACACAAGTTATATGGTAAACTGATAATACCCAAGCTCAAAGGCACGTATACACACACACTTCATAAATTTAGATACATTAGATTCCATTGCAGATGATACATGCCAGAATAACTAGCTCTGGCAGCAATGTATCACAACCCTTCTAGTATACTTTGAATACAGAGCTCGATGCACTGTTATCACACAGTAGGCCATAAACATAGAGTTAGCCTGCACACCATAGCACTAGATACAGTGATGCTAAGCAGTGATCCAAATTCTAGGGTTAGATACACAGCTCAAGACGACGTATTCCACACAGGAAAGTCATAAATTCTTATAGAGCTAGCCTGCACATCATGATAGATACAGTAATGAGCTAAGCATGTAATCACCCTTCCTAGGCTTCGTAAAAGCTCAGATGCACTGTATCACAACATTCTAGAGCCTTGGATACAAGCCAGGATGCCACTGTATCACACATTCTAGGGTTAGATTAACAACACTCAGAGCACTGATCACCACATTCTACAGGGTTTAGATTCATTCACAGCTCAGATGCACGTATCACACAAGTCCATAATCTATAGTAGCTTATATCTCTTGCACATCATAGAAATAGATCAGTAATGCTAAGAAGCCACGTATCACAGATTTAGAAGCTTGATAACAAGCTCAGCCGCAACAGAAGTATATCACTATAGAAGCTTATGACTCAACATATAGCAGCTACTAGCTAAATGCATAGATAGCATAACTTGTAAGCACGTAACACTATTAGGCTTAAGCATAGCCACAGCTCAGATGCACTGTATCGCACACATTCTAGGCTTATAATTAATACACAGTCAGATGACTGTATCACACAAGTCATAAATCTATAGAGCTTAGCTGTCACATCATAGCATTAGATCCAACGCTATGCATAAGCACTGTATCACACATTTAGGATTAGATTACACAGCTCAGATGCACTGGTATCACAACATCTAAGGCTTTAGTTACACAGCTCGATGCACGGTGAATCACACAAGTCATAATCTACTAGACTTATCTGCCATCCATAGCATAGATACAGTAATGCTAAGCCTTACAATCGAGTGAGTACACAGCAGTGACCTTCCACTAGGCTTAGATACACAGCTCAGATGCACTGTATCACAACAAACGTCTTCAAGCCTTCAGATACACAGCCAGGTAGTGCAACTGTTTCACACAAGGTCATAAAATCTATAGAGCTTATCTGCACATCATAGCATAGATACAGTAATGCTAAGCAGTGTACCACATATTTTAGGTTTATATACAGTTTTATATGGTAAACTGAGATACAAAGCTCTGCAACACTATATCACCTATTTATAAGCTTAGATACATAGATACACTGCTCATTATCATGCAGATACCTAGTTCTGTCTGCACTGTATCACACATTTTAGGTTCAGCTCAGACACACTGTATCACACATGATAAGATTAAAGCTGCGCCGTATCACACAGGAAAGTCATAAATATCATCACACCTAGCTTTGCATCACTGTATCACACATTATAAGCTTAGATACACAGATCAGCAAGACAGTATCAAACAATTACTGATACCCAGCTCTGCATTACTGTATCACACATTATAAGCTTAGATACACAGGTCAGCAGGACAGTATCACACAGTTACTGTTACCCAACTCAGCATCGCTGTATTTTGATGGATGCAGGTGGTGACCCTAATCCTAGAGGGGATCAGTCAGGAGTTTTTTTTCCATTGAGACATGCAGGTGGTGTTAGTTTAAAGGAATAGTCTGGGTTTTTAAAACTGATCAATTATCCTTAGGACAGGTGATCAATTTGGGAGCAGCAGGGATCTGACACCCTGCGCCCCTGCCGCTGTGGTTGTAGCGCTTCTGTCAGTGCCATTGACTACACATATATATGTCACATGACCTGCTCACTCCCATTCAGGTAAATGGTGCGCAACTGCAATACCAAGCACAACCACAATACTATGTATGGCAATGTGCTTTAATCTATGTTTGTTGTTCGTAGCAGCAGGGCTGTGAAAAATGGATTTATATTCCAGGATTGTAGCTTCTTGGAGTGCACTGTGCTCTTAGCTCTCTGCATTGTGCAGCTCCTTTCCTTTGCTCTGAGTGTCTGCTGTGGTATCCAACCTGAAGACTTCTGCAGCATTTACTCAGAGTAGAAGGCAGTTACTGTGTGGCAGCATACTGCAGAGAGCTAAGAACACAGCTGTGTGAGGACACAAACCTCCTATGCACTTAGATAAGCTACAATCCTGGAATATAAAGCATTTATCACCTTGTATCTTCAGGTTTGTGAAGCAGAAGCTTCGGTCTCATATTGCAGTTTCACAATGACTGGGACTCTGTATCTATAGATCATCCTGTAGATTGCACGGTGATGTGTGAACTTACAGGCAGATCGATGCAACACTGCACATTTTTGGGGGTTGCTAGTAAAATAGTGGGCTAGCAAGGGTCTGAAATCCTCTGTGCTTCTAGTGATATGTTCTACCCTACCCTAACCCTGAAATCCTCTGTGCTGCTGGTGCCCCCTTCCTTTTTTATTGTATCTTACTGTCAGGTTATTGCTCTCTACAAGAGCCTTTCCCTGAAATACTCTGTGCTGCAGTGGTTCCTTATGTTTTTCCGCTATGTTATACTCAATCAGTGACCTCTCACATGATATAGACAGTCCCTGGATTTACATTGAGATGTCCCAACAACTTTAACAATGTGTACCATCCCTCAAAATAAGCACACCCCTCTCCTGAAATACTCTGTGCTGCAGTGGTCCCTTATCCTTTCTCTATGTCAGTGGTTCTCAACCTTTCCAATGCTGTGACCCCGCAATACAGTTCCTCATGTAGCGGTGACCCCAAACAATGCGATTTGCAGTAAAAATGCAATAAAATTGTTGCTCCGATGGCTTTAGACGACCCCCGGTTTTGGTTGTTCGACCCCCGCTGGGGTCGCGACCCACAGGTTGATGTCCCTACTCCTTTAACTATGTGTGACATTCCTCAAGATGAGCACACTCTTCTTCTGAAATACTCTGTGCTGCAGTGGTCCCTTATCCTTCCTATTACTAAGGCTTTGGATTTACATGATAGGGAGGGTGGGGGGTGTCCTACTCCATTAACTAAAGTATGTGTGACCTCCCTTAAGATCAATATGCTCCCCCTGAAATACTCTGTGCTGCAGTGTTTCTCTATCTAATATTCAATCTATGACCCCATACATAATAGAGACACAATCCCCTGGATTTACATCGAAATGTACCCACTCCTTTAACTATGTGTGACATCCCTCAAGATGAGCACTCTCCTCTCCTGAAATACTCTGTGCTGCAGTGGTCCCTCTATCCTCTTGATCTGTGACCTCTCACTAACTGGACGCACACCCATTAGGATGTCACAGCATCAGCACCATCCTCTCCTGAAATACTCTGCCATTTGTGAGCAATAGTATAAAAGCAGACTGCGGAAAATGTGACGGACGTTTCATACCCTCAGGGCTTCTCTCTGCACAAAAACTACTTGTGATTAACTGCAGGGACTAAAAGTGCAGAATGTAAAAAATCAAAAACAAATATTCTCGTACAGAAATGAGTCTTGCCTTTTTTCTATAATTACCGGGATGGCGTCTGATAATATTCTCATAATCTGTACAAGTTGGCCAATAATACACTCCAAAGACTGATCCCCAATAGACAATGTATTAAGTCGTTACAGAGTAGTCTGAGGAAATTTTACATTAGAACTGCTCCCGGAGTCTGACTGTCAGTTCCATGTTGCATAGGAGGTTATTCCTTTCATTTGGGAACCCTAAAATGTATGTTGGTAAATGAAAATGCTTTTTTTTGGAAGTGCGCTGCTTCAGATAGTGCATTTTTGCACCTATTTTTGTTTGCCTTTTTAGCGCAAATTAGTGATAGATCACGTGCAAACATCTGTATATCACCGCTCACTATGTCAGATAAGGCGCAGGGACTCAAACCACTAGTGTCCCGGACGTTGCGGTGCGCCAGAAATGGGGCGCTATACGCGCCAAATTAACGAGATCTCCAGATTTTTTTTGCGCCTAAAAAACGCATCAAAACACCACATCTACATCAGACTATGGACGTAATTCTGCCAATTTGGTACGAAAAAAAATAAATACAAAATACTGTATATACTGCGGTGTAGTGTAGCAGGACTCCAAGTATAAGCCGAGGCCCCCTATTATAAGGTGGTTACCAGCACAAAAAACCATATATTTTTTTTAACTGGAGTATAGCCGAGTTGTCTTTTCAGACACTTTTTTTGTGCTGAAAATAGCTTATCCTCGAGTAATACACACTAACATCAGTGTGTGGCCATAAGCACACTTCATAGCGTTGAATAAGAGTCTCATACCTACGTGAGATGAAACTGCACATAGGATATGGAATAAAGACACCCATCGTTTGACTACTGCACCAGCCGAACTGTTAGTGACTGCCTATCTTGTGGACTTAATACACTTATTTCTCGAGTAAATATGGTTCATATAGTTTTGTCCTCTTACTGATCATTCTAATTCAATTCTTCATACCGTGCTGTACGGAGCCCGGTGAGGGGTCATCATCATTGCAATATGAGCTCACGTTTTCATATCAGCTACGCGTTAGTTAATCGGACTAAGACTTCATGTTGACTTACTTGATGGTCGACTTTTTTATAAATTGATGTTTCATATACTTTGTTGCGCGCTATTCAGGTTCAATCCGTCCGCGGAATAACGTTTTATATTTTGAATATACGATAACTTCTGTATGTTATTTGGTCATTTTTACAGTTTTTAGTTTACATAATATGAGTTCTAGGGAAAAGGGGGCGGGGTGTGTTGGTGTATATTGAACTCTTTTAAAAAATTTTTTTGTTTGTTTCCACCATATCTTTTTTTTTGGTTTTTTAAGCCAGTATTTAGAACTTCTCAGGGTACTTTAACCCTGAGACCAGTGTGGCGAACCTTCTAGACAGGGGGTCAGGAACCTTTTTGGCTGAAGAGCCATGAACGCACTCTTTTAAATGTTATTCATTTCCGGAAGACCGACAATATGCACATGCCCCCCGAGGAGATAGGTAGTCCTCAGTGTCATGGATGGGTGCCCCTGCGATCTACGTCTCAGATCCAGGCACACCCGTGCCCCTCTCTGTGGCGACGCCCATCAAGAGCTCACTCACGTCCTCCATGGTGACGCTCTGCGTCTGGCTGCGCGTGCGTACACAGATTTAACTGCCAGCGCGCTGCTGATTGGCGCTACCCACTTTCTTGGTTCCCCCGCTGGATCTAGTTCTTCATGGATATTAAAGGAAGCTTCTGTTGACCCCCGGGCCTGTTCTTGATCTGCCAGCCCTGACCTTCTTGCTCCGTCCCCTTTCTCGCATCGTGCAACCTGTGTTGACTGCCTGCCTGTTCCTGAACACAGACTTTCTAGTGATCTGTACTCAACCTTGGCTGCCACCGCAGACAAGTCGTGTGCCTGTGGAACGACCAGGTGGTACCTTACTGCAGCAAGAACATCCTACTTTGGCGGCGGCCTCTGGTGAGACCAGGTGCCACTTAGATTCCGGTCCAGGTGGTTCTGCTTAATCTGTCCATGGGGTCCGGGTGTTATTCACACTCAAATCCTGACACCCCCCACATGCCTCGCAGTAAGATAGGTAGTCCCACACGTGCCTCCAGTGATGGTAGCCGTCCCCCAGCACATACCCTCCATTAATAAGGTAGCTCCACAGCACATGCCCCGAAGTAAATAGGTAGCCCACAAGCAACATGCCTCCCAGGAGATAGATAGCCCCAGGATTTACCCCCCAGTAGATAGGTAATAAAAAAGAATATTCACTTCCCAGCGCTCCCGCAAGCCAGCTCCCCATTGGCTCCCACGCTCTTATCTTTTGAACCATCTTAGACGATAGCGGCGGTGGCACCTGGGCCGTTACCAAGGATTTAGGCAAGCGTTAACATCGCTGCGTGTCCAGTAATAAGTCTAAGAGACACACATCACCATCAATATTTAGTAAAGATCTCCAGATGCAACCACAACAGAGCCCATATCTGGCTTCCCGAAGCCATAGGTTCCCTACCCCTGTCTAGAGACTGAGTGCCCAACAAAACAAACTCCACTTTTTTACCAATTAACTGCCATAGGTTTTGCCACAATCTGCCCTAGATGGTCAGATTGTAATCTACTGTATTGCAGTATATTTGTTGGCGTTTTACATAGGATTCATTACATGGGCCACTGGCTCATTGTAATGAATCTTCAGAACCGTGCAGCCTCGGTTGATGAAGACCCAAGGCTATCTGGCAAACTGATCTTGCGCTCTCCGATGACATCATCAAAGGAGTGCGATCTCCAACCAAGACGCGCATCCAAGGGTTAAGACCGTCACGTGCGTAAGCGGTGGGTTGTTTGCTTCATATGCAGCAAACCCATATCTGGTATGAAGAGGGCTCAGCCCGTGAGTCTCTTCATACTCCTGAATAGCTTCATGACGGATAATCCGTCAGTGAGTGTTAAGGGTTGGAAATTTACCATGAAAATCCATCATGATAAACCGGAACTTCTACTTTTAGATCAAGGCACTGTGGACTGTGGTAATATTCTTTATATTAGTCCTCCCGTGCCTCCTCCTTCTATATTTCACTTTTAAATTATGTAAATGAGCTGAGGAGCTCTTGGGGTATACCAGAGCCCTCTTTGCAAGCTGTTACAATGCGCAACCCCCACCACCTGCTTCTTTAGTACTTCCCACCCTCGCCTCTTCCTGTTATATTCCTCATACATGTGGGAAGGGGGCAGTACAGAGTGTGAGACAGTGTAACAGCCTGTGAAGGTGCAGCACAGAGGGCTCTGTTAAACACCCGCCCCCCCCCAATACACCCTTCCATTGGTCCATTACCATGCTTTATTAGTAATGAAGGTCAGTGCCATGGCATAACAAATATAAAAAGTCCACAGTCCCGTGTGCCCTGATCTATGAGTAATGTTTCCTGTTTTATCAGATGGATTTTCATAGATTTCTTTAATATTCTCTTTTATATCTCATTAGTTCAGTATTTTCCCCCTGGAAACCACCCAGAAAGCTGTCTGTATCAACACCTACTATATGCATTCTTCTCTTCTTCACTCTTTATACAGAAATATCACAACCCATCACCTGTAATGTGTCCTCATAGATTTTAGTTGTTTTTTCAATTATTAATTCAGGTTTTACATTGTCATACAAGTACGGAAGTCCGCCGTTGGCTACAGGAAACATCGTAATGATGCGGTTTGACAGCCTCTTAAAATAAATCAAACTTTAATCAAACTTTTAATTTGACTTTGAGTGAGCCATAAGCCTCCATGACAAGTATTACATATATGCACTGGTATATATCATACATCTGGTGGCTGCATCTACATGCGGACGACCCTGTTCGTGTGAAATTTGCACTTTGCGGGTGGCACCAGAACCTCCTGGTTAACCCTTTAAAATATTATTTAAAGCCTCAAGATTTCATGGCTTAGAAGTTCGATCATTGCTATGAAAACAAACTTCAATTAAGATCGTCAGCGAGTTATCCTACTGCTGACAGTCCGCTTTCAAAGAGCCCATCCATACTAGATGAAGTAGCTTGTCTCAAGTCGAAATCCACAGGTTCTTGATATGATAAATTTCAGATGCTACATCCGGGACACAATCACCTTGATATGACTCGGGGGCCGCAGGTCTGGCGGAGTGAGAGCCTGTGGTTTCCTCTCGTCTCTTCCTGTTACCAGGGAACCTTCTATCTGTTCGTAATCGCGTCAGTTTTTGCACATTTTGCTATTTTTGTCTGCGCTGCGATCACAATGAGGGAAGTGACGGTTTTTTCTGTAAGCGGCTCCTGTGCCATGGGGCTGCCAGACTGTACAATAACAAGATACGATCTATAACGACACTCACAGCACAAGAGGTATTTCAGGAGAGATGGTGGCTGCTGCTGTGACAATCTCTAATGGATGTGGCGTCCCAGTTTATTGAGAGGTCACCGATCACGACTAAGGAGAGATGAGACGGGAGTGGCCGCGGCAGCAACAGAGTATTTCATGAGATTGATGGTGGCTTATATCTTATACACATCCTAACATGATGTCCCAAAATAACTAGGGAGCAGTGGTCCCTCATAAGTTAGTTTGATCTGTGGACCTCTCACATACGGAGCACATCCTTAGGAGTGTCACGCATCAGCACACATCTCTCTCCTGAAATAATCTGTGCTGCCCCCCCGTGGTCCTCTATCCTCTATGTTAGTCGTTGATCTGTGACGTCACTAAACGGGACGCAATCCCATAGGATGTCACAGACAGCACATCATCTCCTGAAATATCTATGTGCTGCAGTTGGTCCCTCTATCCTCTATGTAGTCTTGATCTGTGACCTCTCAATAACTGGGACGCACATCCATTAGATGTCACGAGATCAGCACCATCCTCTCCTGAATGTACTCTGTGCTGCAGAGTGGCCCTCTAATTCCTATATGGTACGTCTTGATCTGGGACGTCTCACTAACGGACGCAACATTCATAGATGTCACAGATCAGCACCACCTCTCTGAAAATACATCTGTGCTGCAGTGGGCCTCTACCTCTTATGTAGTCTTATCTGTAAGTCTCACAACGTGGAGCCAACATTCATTAGGATGTTTTTTTTTTCACAGCATCAGCACCCATCCTATCGGAAATCATCTTGCTTGCAGTGGTCCCTCTTTCCTATATGTTAGTTCTGATTGTGACGTTCACTAACTGGACGCACATCCCATTCAGGATGTCACCACAGCAATCAGCACCATCCTCCCCTGGAAATACTCGGGTGCAGCAGCCCTCTATCCTCTACTTTAGTATTGACCTGGACCTCTTCATACACCTGGACGCACAAACCCATTAGGATGTCACAGCATCAGCACCATCCTCCCTGAAATACTCGTGCTGCAGTGGTCCTCTATCCTCTATGTCGTTGATCTGTGACGTTCTCACTAACCTGGCGCACAATATTCACGGATGTCACAGCATCAGCACCATCCTCCTCGTGAAATCAATCTGTGCGCAGTGGTCCCATCTTTCCTCTATGTGTAGCTTGATCTGCGTACGTATCACTAACTGGACGCACATCCATACGGATGTCACAGCATCAGCACCATCTCCCCTGAAAATACTCTGTGCGCGCAGGTCCCCTATCTCCATACTTTAGTCGTGATCTGTGACCTCTCACTAAATGGATTCTGTCACACATTAGGATGTCACCAGCGATCCGCACCTCCTCCCGAAATGGACTCGTGCTGCAGCGGCCCTCATCTCTACTTAGTCTGGATCTGTGCCTCTCACTAAATGACGAACACTCCATTAGGGATGTCACAGCAGCAGCACCACCTCCCCTGAAATGACTCTTGCTGCAGCGGCCCCTATCTACCTACTTAGTCTGATCTGTGACCTCTCATAACTGGGCACTTCACCATTAGGATGTCAACACGACATCAGCACCCATCTCTCCTGACAATCCTACTGTGCTGCAGTCCTCGGGTCCACCCTAACGTTAGTCTTGATCGGTGACCTCTCCATAACTGGACGCCCATCGTTCGAGAGAGACCGCAAACAATCCTGCACACCTACTTAGCGATCGCTAAGTAGGTGTGCAGGATTGTTTGCGGTCTCTCTCGAACGATGGGCGTCCAGTTATGGAGAGGTCACGATCAAGACTAACGTTATAGAGTGACCACTGCAGCACAGAGGATTTCAGAGAGGATGGGCTGGATGCCGGTGGACATCCTAATGGTGAAGTGGCCATTAGTGAGAGGTCACAGATCAAGAACTAAAGTAGAGATATCGGGGCCGCTGCAGGCACAGAGTCTTTCAGGGGAGAGTGGTGCTGCTGCTGTGACATCCCTAATGGATGTGCGTCCATTTAGTGAGAAGGCACAGATCCAGACTAAAGTAGAGATAGAGGGCCGCTGCATCCAGAGTATTTCATGGGAGGAGGGTGCGGATGGCTGGTGACATCCTAATGTGTGCGTCCAGTTAGTGAGAGGTCACAGATCACGACTAAAAGTAGAGATGATAGGGGACCTGCGCACAGCGTATTTCAGGGGATGATGGTGCTGATGCCTGTGACATCCGTAATGGATGTGCGTCCAGTTAGTGATACTTACAGATCAAGACTACCACTAGGAAGATGGGACAACTGCAGCACAGATTATTTCATGAAGGATGGTGCTGATGCTGTGACATCCGTGAATTTGGTCCCAGGTTAGTGAGATACTCACAGTCAACTACCATAGAGGATAGGGACCACTGCAGCACGAGTATTTCAGGGGAGGATGTGCTGATGCTGTGACATCCTAATGGGTTTGTGCAGTCCAGGTGGAGAGGTCACAGGTCAAGACTAAAGTAGAGGATGAGGGGCTCTGCATCACCGAGTATTTCCAGGGAGGATGGTGCTGATGCTGTGACATCCTGAATGGATGTGCGTCCAGTTAGTGAGACGTCACAGATCAAGACTACATTATAGGACAGAGGGACCACTGCAAAGAAGATGATTCAGGAGAGATGGTGCGATGCTGTGACATCCTAATGAATGTTCTCCAGTTAGTGAGACGTACAGATCAAGGACTAACATAAGAGGTAGAGGGGACCACTGCAGCACAGATGTATTTGCAGAGAGGTGGTGCTGATGCTGTGACCTCTAATGAATGTTGCGTCCAGTTATGAGACGTCCCAGATCAAGACGAACATATAGGATAGAGGGCCACTGCAGCACAAGAGTAATTTCAGGAGAGGATGGTGCTGCTCCTGTGACATCCTAATGGATGTGCGTCCCAGTTTTATTGAGAGGTCACAGATCAAGACTACATAGAGGATAGAGGGACCAATGCAGCACATAGTATTCAGGAGAGGATGTGCGTGCTGTGACATCCTAATGGATTGCGTCCCGTTTATTGTACGTCACAGATCAAGACTAACATAGCAGGATAGAGGGACCACTGCAGCCAGAGTATTTCAGGCAGGAGAGGATGTGTGTCTGATGCTGTGAACATCCTAATGATGTGCGTCCATATGAGAGGTCCACAGAGCAATACTAACGTATGAGGGACCACTGCTCCCTAGTTATTTTGGATTAGGATGTCACAGCATCAGCACCATCCTCTCCTGAAATCCTCTGTGCTGCAGTGGTCCCTCTATACGTTAGTCTTGATCTGTGACCTCTCACTAACTGGACGCACATTCATTAGGATGTCACAGCATCAGCACCATCCTCTCCTGAAATACTCTGTGATTAGGATGTCACAGCATCAGCACCATCCTCTCCTGAAATCCTCTGTGCTGCAGTGGTCCCTCTATACGTTAGTCTTGATCTGTGACCTCTCACTAACTGGACGCACATCCGTTAGGATGTCACAGCATCAGCACCATCCTCTCCTGAAATACTCTGTGGGAGCTGTATATAGTTATTGCTGGGGAGCTGTATATAGTGGTTGCTGTGGGAGCTGTATATAGTTATTGCTGGGGAGCTGTATATAGTGGTTGCTGGGGGAGCTGTATATAGTGGTTGCTGGGGGAGCTGTATATAGTGATTACTGGGGGGCTGTAATACGGCCCTGTCTGGATTACATAGGAAGGTACAAGAAATGGGAACAGTAACACATTTCAGAGTTTTGTGCTGTGTTGAAGAAGAGCGCTGTACAACAGGGCAAGGAATAATCAGGAATCCTTGTGTCAGGGAATACAAAGGGTGAGGATCTGATTATTACTTTTGTTTCACAGGGGAAAAAAAGAAATATATTTGGGTTATTATGAAGAGGATCCAACAAAAATGTGGGTATTATAAATGGGTGCAATATAAATAGGGGCTCTATAGGAAAGAAGTCAGGGGGCTTCCGAAATCCAGGCAGTGTAGTGAGGGGGGCACAAAGATGTAGCTATCATAAATGGAGGTGTTACAGGAAAGGGGCTCAGAAAAAAGGGGACATTATAAATTTAGGCCACGAAGAAGCCAGAAAGTGTCGGGGAGGGGTTTCTCCACCAGAAAACTAGTGCAGAAGCCATAAGGAATCTCACCCATTGGCGGTCATTTACTAAGGGCTCGAATCGCGTTTTTCCGTCGTGTTACCTGAATATTTCCGATTTGCGCCGATTTTCCGTGAATTGGCCCAAGTTTTTGGCGCACGCAATCAGATTGTGGCGCATCGGCGCCGGCATGCGCGCGACGGAAATCTGGGGGCGTGGCCGTAAGAAAACCCGACGGATTCGGAAAAACAGCCGCATTAAAAAAAAAAAGTGTCGCGGGACACGCGCTTACCTTCACCAGGTTTAGGATGGTGGATTCCGGCGGGCCTCGGAGAACTTCAGCGCAGCAGCGACATCTGGTGGACATCAGGGGAACTACCTTAGTGAATCGCCGGAAGACCCGAATCCACCGCACAGAGCGAGCCACTGGATCGCGAATGGGCCGGGTAAGTAAATCTGCCCCAATGTTCCCCATCGGGTCGGCTCATCACTAGAGAGGATACAATGTAGATTTGCTTCCCTACTCTATTTGCGGATTGCGCCACGGCGAGATCATCTAAGCTTCTCTTCATCCATCCCATTATTATAATATTTGCCGTGATACAATGATACAAAAAAGTGAATTCCATATTTACATTTGGAATATTTGGCGTCCAGACGACGATTGTTTTATCTGTGAAAAGCCTTTTAATTACATTAATTACAGACATTAAATAATAACCATCGGACAAAAGATCATTATCCGCTAATGAGTAAACGGCGCTGGAGTTCCGTGTGTCGGGAGGAAATCATGAATTAAAGGCCCCATCGAGCTTTGTAATTACCGATTCCTCTCTTTTCCTGCCGTCCGTGTATTTATAGACCTCATGAAGAGGTTATTTTGAGTAATGAACAATATTCGCCATTATTCACTGTGGCCTAGAAACTCGAATCCTAAGGACGAGGGATAAACAATGGCGCCTGAGACGCTGATTAATGGATTTATTTATATATTTATCTCCTAATAATCCAATCCTTCTTCTTCTTTTGACAATTACAAAACGCACCCTGAAGATATTGTAGTGAGAGCGACGAAAATCATGGAACAAAATAAAAATCACTTTAAATGGAAGCTATCATCTTGTTTTTTAAATTTTCAAAAATTTTTTATTAATTAAAATTATTAAGTTATTGATAATTAATATATATATATATTTTTTTTAAATTATATATTGTATAGATAAATTCTACATTTCATCCTATTTTCGAACCTTGATAATGAGATCGGCCATCTTGTCTCAGCTGGGGAGATTTGAAATTATACGGACTAACAAATCACTGTAATTAATTATCACAGTATTGAGGCTTCAGAAATTTAGGACACCTCCCGAAGACACTGGTCTGGACCCTCTATGAGTTCATTAGAATCGAGCACCTAATTGTGCAGCTCTGCACCCAATGGAGCTGAGGTATAGGGTGCAGTGCTACTTAGAACAGGAGATCATAAGAAAATAGGAGAAGATTCCTGATGAGGGGGGTGTGGCAACTATAATACGCCGGTGCAGGGGTGTCGGCATATGATAGTGACCACGCCCCCCTTGTCATGCCGAATACATCAATAGGCTTAAGCCTCTTGATATATCTGGTGGGTGGCGCAGCCAGTGAGATCTGGCATAGTTTTGCATAAAAACCAGCGAACGTACCCGCCCCTCCATCGGTTGTTGCGATTCTCTACACCCCCTCCACGCCAGCAAGAATTTGCAATTAATCCACTGCTTCTATGCCAGAAAACTGGCGTAGAAGCAGTGTTAATCTCTCACAAAGATGCATTGGGGAATTTGCACGTTTTTCAATCAGTTTGCCGGAATTCGCCGTGTAGCAGTTTCCTAGTTTGCGCCTAATTCGTCTTTGTATTTCTCCTGCTTCCAGATGTTTGCACTTTATTTAAACTGACTTGCACCTAAAAGGGTGCAAATAATTGTCAATAATTGTCAATAATCAATCCAGTCGTGACCATGAGTAGAAAATCCAATGGAATGAATCTTTTAAAATCTTAACAAAGAGCTGACACTACACAGACAAATGAGGTGCAAAAAAGCCCAAGGAAAGGGGGAAAAAATGGACCCCCAAAGTCTCTACACTCACCGGCCACTTAATTAGATACACCATGCTAGTAACGGGTTGGACCCCCTTTTGCCTTCAGAACTGCCTCAATTCTTCGTGGCATAGATTCAACAAGGTGCTGGAAGCTCCTCAGAGATTTTGGTCCATATTGACATGATGGCATCACACAGTTGCCGCAGATTTGTCGGCTGCACATCCATGATGCGAATCTCCCGTTCCACCACATCCCAAAGATGCTCTATTGGATTGAGATCTGGTGACTGTGGAGGCCATTTGAGTCCAGTGACCTCATTGTCATGTTCAAGAAACCAGTCTGAGATGATTGCAGCTTTATGACATGGCGCATTATCCTGCTGAAAGTAGCCATCAGATGTTACAGGGTACATTGTGCTCATAAAGGGATGGACATGGTCAGCAACAATACTCAGGTAGGCTGTGGCGTTGTACCAAGGGGCCCAAAGAGTGCCAAGAAAATATTCCCCACACCATGACACCACCACCACCAGCCTGAACCGCTGATACAAGGCAGGATGGATCCATGCTTTCATGTTGTTGACGCCAAATTCTGACCCTACCATCCGAATGTCGCAGCAGAAATCGAGACTCATCAGACCAGGCAACGTTTTTCCAATCTTCTACTGTCCAATTTCGATGAGCTTGTGCAAATTGTAGCCTCAGTTTCCTGTTCTTAGCTGAAAGGAGTGGCACCTGGTGTGGTCTTCTGCTGCTGTAGCCCATCTGCCTCAAAGTTCGACGTACTGTGCGTTCAGAGATGCTCTTCTGCCTACCTTGGTTGTAACGGGTGGCAATTTGAGTCACTGTTGCCTTTCTATCAGCTCGAACCAGTCTGCCCATTCTCCTCTGACCTCTGGCATCAACAAGGCATTTCCACCCACAGAACTGCCGCTCACTGGATGTTTTTTCTTTTTCGGACCATTCTCTGTAAACCCTAGAGATGGTTGTGCGTGAAAATCCCAGTAGATCAGCAGTTTCTGAAATACTCAGACCAGCCCTTCTGGCACCAACAACCATGCCACGTTCAAAGGCAATCAAATCACCTTTCTTCCCCATACTGATGCTCGGTTTGAACTGCAGGAGATTGTCTTGACCATGTCTACATGCCTAAATGCACTGAGTTGCCGCCATGTGATTGGCTGATTAGAAATTAAGTGTTAATGAGCAGTTGGACAGGTGTACCTTATAAAGTGGTCGGTGAGTGTAGTGTTCCTAGAGGTGTAATGGCCCGCAGGATGAGGCATTACATACCAAACCAGTTCCATTTGGCTTCCTGTCTAGTTAGCAGAATGTGCACAGCTCTTTATACTAATTCAGGTAACTTTATTTCTACTGGACACCCCCTCCCCCCCTCTTTCCTTATCCTTTACTATAATTTAGTGGTATAAAGTGATATTACATCTGCCATATGCTGTGCATTAGTTGAGAGGATTAATGTTTTTACTGTTTATATTAAATGTAATTATTTTCTGCAGCCCGAGATCAGCCATTGGTTGGAGCCTTGGAATTCCCCCTAGAATGGCAGTCTATATATATTACCTCCGACAGGATTTCTGGGTCTTTTCTTCAGTGTCTAGAGAGTGAGTCTGCAGAGACTCTCAGCCTGGAGCTACAGTCTCCCTTCAGAGGGCTATCCCTCTCCCAGACCAGCAGCTCTGTGCCTGCACTCCACAGAGCCTGCGTCGGATTGCTGCCCAAGAAGCCTAAGCTACTGCGTTAGACTATTTGCCAAACCAATTGTGATTATTTTCCCTTAATCCGCCACCTTCACGCCAGTAGGGTGGGAAGAGCGCGGCACTCCCTGCAGCCGGCAAATTTTCACATGTGAAAAGTCGTCGGCTGCGTATGGATAAGCTTAGAGATAAGCGCTGCCCTGGACCCCACCGGATACATCAAAAGACTGAAGCCTCTTGATGTATTGAGCTGCGCCAGAGCAGCAGCGGGGCTGTCATAGGCCGCCGGTGTATGATAAATGACCCCCTGTGAGATTATGTTCATCATCCCTGTCTCCACGTGTGTTCCCTAGTTGCGGCTACCATCACATGTCTTCCCTTCACCATCTACCTGGGGATACCTTCACTACACATACACTGGGAATGGGGGGCGTATATACGCCATATATACGCCCCCCATACGGCAGTGTGAATATAGCCTAAGAACTATAGCAGATATTAATCAGGACCACTTTGCTTGGTTATTACAAGTAAACACCAAACTATTAGGCTACATTCACACTGCCATTGCCAACGGCAGCACGCGGGGAGAGGAGGAGGAGGTGAGCGCTGCTCACCCACGCCCCTCTCCATAGGGATGTATGGCGCACGGTGCCGTAATACGGGAAAAGATATTGCCGTCTATGGGGGACGTATATCGGCCGTATATACGTCCCCTTTGCGGCTGTGTGAATGCAGCCTTACAGTGATGCTACGTGTGGCGTTTTTGGTCCGTTTTTAAGCATGCATTTTCAGTCTGTTTAAAAAGAGACGCATTTTTAAAACACATCCGTTTTTTACTGTTTATCATGCGTTTAAGCAGCCAAATGCATGGTAACCGGTGCGTTTTTAAAGGGACTAAAAACACATGCTTAAAAATGGACCAAAAACGCCATGTTTGGCATCAACCTTATGCTGGCGGCACACGTGGCATTTTCAACCTGTTTTTGGGCCATTTTTAAGCAGTCCATTAAAAAACACATGCGTTAAAAATGCATCTGTTTTTGATCTGTTTTAGGCCTAGCGGTACGTGTGACCGCGGCCTTAGGCAGTGGCTCCTAATTGAAAGACATAGCTGCAGGTGCCTGTAGTTTGTGAGCTGCGAAATAGTCCGGTGCCTCAATCGCAAGTCACACAAAGACTTTCTGTAGCTGTGCAGTGCTCCTGAGTGTGAGAGAACATCCAAGTAGATGACATGTGCTCTTCGAGGAGCTGAGATAGAGGGTACAGTGCTCCTGAGTGTGGGGGGACACCATAGCAGGTACTACCTGCCAGTTTTGGAATTGAGGTACATAGTGCAGAGCTCCTGAGCATGTACTGCCTTGCCCTAATAAAACTAAATATAGGTGAAACATATGTGGTACAGGTGAGATCGTGGTCAGAAATGGTGATACAATTCCAAGTCAAAACCCACCAGGAATTAAAGGGACGCGTTACAGTTTATTGTCTCTTTTCTTTCTATAAACCTTCATATAAAGTCTATAAGATATCAGATCTATATGGGTTTCAGGAGTTTATAGGGGGATAACAAGGCTCCAGCGGTGGCTCAGGGGGAAGCGTCGCTACTATCACTCTTCAGTACACAAATCCATAACATATTAATGGTAAATACTTCAGAGGAATATCAGGGAGGCAATAACATCCATCAACTTTTATCGCTCAATGCGAGAATCTTGTCACATTATGAAACAAGCTTTAAATCTCAGCCACCATAGTGCATATCACCGACGCGTTGTAGGAGGTGACTGAAAGATAGATATACTGTGTATTGCTAAGATTTTATCTCTGGCCATATATCTGCACTGTCCTATAGAGTCTATAATCCTGATGGTGGGGGAGGGCTATATGGAGCATCCAAATTCACATGAAGATCCTACAAGGCTGGGGTCAGTTTAGACAATTTGTAAATTCTTAAGGAGGTTTAAGAGGAATTCTGGGTAGGGGTGACCATAAAAAATGTATTTATACTGCTCAAACACTCTGACTACTCTGAACACTCAGCCAGATGTGATGGAGGTCATGAGTTGTCATGTCCACAAGTGACGTCTTATTGTTCTACTTTGGTCATTGATTTGGGTCAGAGCTGTTGGTGCGTCTGCTATGATGAAATGATGACAAGGTCCTGGTAAGTCTCCAAGGGAAAGATTCCATTAAGGCACTGAGAACGAGAGGATTCTGCTCCAGTAGGACCTGGCTCCAACACAATCATGGACCCCACAAGTACACTGAAGTCTTTTTTTATTCTGTTGATGGAGGGTGTACCCAAAGAACCCCAAGTCCAACAATGGCCATATTGCATCCACCAGAAACTGGCTGTTATCTCAAAAACTTGTGGGCTATATGGAGCATCCAACTTCACATGAAGATCCTACAAGACTGTGTTCAGTTTGGACAATTTGCTAATTCTTAGGGAAGTTTAGGATGAATTCTGGGCCGGGTGACCATAAAAAAATGTACTTATACTGCTCTAACACTCAGTTCCAAAGTTGTAGCAATCGTCCAGTCTTCAGTAATGACTACTCAGCCAGATGTGATGGAGGTCATGAGCTGTCACATCCACAAGTGACGTCTCATGGTCTACTGTGGTCATTGATTTGGGTCAGAGCTGTTTGTGCATCTGATATGATGAAATGATTAAACAAGGTCCTGGTAAGTCTACAAGGGAAAGATTCCATTCAGCGCCTGAGAACGAGAGGATTCTGCTCCAGTAGGACCTGGCTCCAACACAATCATGGACCCCACAAGTACACTGAAGTCTTTTTTTATTTGGTTGATGGAGGGTGTACCCAAAGAACCCCAAGTCCAACAATGGCCACATTGCATCCACCAGAAACTGGCTGTTATCTCAAAAACTTGTAAAGGTGGCCCTATTGTGGCTGGAGGTACCACGCCTAGTGATCCCCCCAATGACCCTCTCCTGACCCACCCACATTTACATTTTTCTTAGTGATCTATAATTCTTCTGTGATAAATATGAGAGTGATGATGACTTTTCTCCTGGCACACAATCTAATTAGAAGCAATGGGGCATCTCCTACCAATGTCTTCTCGAGGCATCCATGCTAGATGACACATTGGCATCACTCTGCATGAGGAGGTTTCACTGCCAGGGACGGGGGTTCACACTTTTTCTCAGTTGGCAACTTGGCTTTACCAACGTGAGCTTAATGGAGAGTTTCAGGGAAATATTACTGTTAACATTGTGGGGAATGCTACAAATTTTTATGGCTACAAAGGATTAGAGGACAAAGTGCTACATCCAGTGCTCAGTATCACTTACCACCCCGATCCTGTGATCACATTGGGGCTCATTTACTAACCCGGTCCTGTTGCGATCCTGCGGAGCGTTGTCCAACAAGGATGCGGGCTCTGCCGGGATTCACTAAGGTCGTGCACCCGATATCCACCAGGTGTTGCTGCCACGTCGAGGTCTGCCGGAGTGCACCTTCTTCTCCTCGGTGCATGTAAGTGCTGAAATTGCGACACAATTTTTTTTTTTTAAATACCGCGGTTTTTCCGAATCTGTCAGGTTTTCTGACGGCCACGCCCCCCGATTTCCGTTGCATGCAAGCCGGCGCCGATGCGACACAATCTGATCGCGTGCGCCAAAAACCCGGGGCAATTCAAGGACAAACGGTGCAAAACAGTAATATTCGAGAAACCTGGCGATTCGGCCCCTTAGTAAATTAGCCCCATTATGTCTAGGTAACAACAGGAGCTCTGTAGTGTTTTTAAAGATTCAAAAGTTGGAAAGCATGGCTGCTTACTTTCAGCAAACAGAACAACCCCCCCCCCCCTGCCCATTCATAAGTTGTGTCTACCCTGTTCATGAGTTGTGTCCCCTCTGTCTATGAGGATGAGGGGGTGACACAAGAGCTTACAGTCTATGAGGATGAGGGAGTGACACAAGAGCTTACAGTCTATGAGGATGAGGGGGTGACACAAGAGCTTACAGTCCATGAGGATAAGGGAGGCACAAGAGCTTACAGTCTATGAGGATGAGGGGGTGACACAAGAGCTTACAGTCTATGAGGATGAGGGGGTGACACAAGAGCTTACAGTCTATGAGGATGAGGGGGTGACACAAGAGCTTACAGTCTATGAGGATGAGGGGGTGACACAAGAGCTTACAGTCTATGAGGATGAGGGTGACACAAGAGCTTACAGTCTATGAGGAGGAGGGGGGACACAAGAGCTTACAGTCTATGAGGATGAGAGAGTGACAAAAGAGGTATAGGAGCATGTATAATGGTCCAGCCATTTTTATAAGATAACGAAAAAAAATAATTGAATTAATAAAAATGTTGCTGCTTGAACCAGCCACCAGCCGCCATCTTATATACAAAGTCCAAAGTCATTGAGACTGCAGCAAAGCATTTTTACGGATAACCGATAAGGGGAGTACCCAGAGTTATAGACCTGCCTAAGGTAATGAGTAAGAGCACGTTTGAAGCATTGGGGGTTGGGTATCAGTCTGATAGTCCGTGAAAGGGCATTCCAGAGAATTGGTGCAGCTCGGGAGAAATCTCTGAGACGTGAGTGAGAGGTTCAAATTAACTAATAGAATAATCTAATATCTCTGGTGGATCGAAGAGCACGGGTTGGACAATAGAGTGAGATGAGAGAGGAGAGGTGGGGAACATTGTGCAGAGCTGTGTGGATGAGGGTTAATCATTTAAACTGTATTTGAAAGAAGACGGCCATCCAATGCAGTGACTGGCACAGACTAGGGGAATCCGTGTAGCATTTGGTGTGAAAGATGAGCCTGGCTGATAGTTTGTCCAATGAGGACCTAGGACTGAGCACTGAGGAACCTGACACTGAAAGGAAGAAGGAGAAGGAGGCACTAAAGGTGCGGTCAGAGAGATAGGAAGAAAACCAAGAGAGTGCAGGGTCCTTTAGGCCAATGGAGCGAAGGAGCTGGTGGTCCACAGTATAAAACGCTGATCCAGAAGAACGAGGAGAGAATAGTCAGCTTTGCAGAAAGTCTACAGATGTGCACGATTTTCTCCCCAGACGTTGGACACCCCTGGAGTACTGCCGAAGTTAACGTGTTTGGGGCGTGTGCCAAGGTTGAAGACGACTGTGTTAAAATGTTAAGACAAACTACTTAAAAGTTATTTTTCATACATTTATGTAAAGTGAAGTTTTCCAGATGGTCATTTACAGGGTTTTACCAACATATAGACCTTACCCCAGGACCACCAACCTGACAGTAGAGATACTAATTAGCATAATGGGGGTCATTTACTAAGGGCCCGAATCGCTATGTTTCGTCGGGTTTCTCAAAAATTACCGATTTGCGCCGTTTTTCCCTTAATTTCCCCGGGATTTTGGTGCACGCGATCGGATTGTGGGGGTGTGGCTGTCGGAAAACCCCACGGATTCAGAAAAACCTCGGAATTTAAAAAAAAAATGTGTCGCTTGACAAGCGATTACCTGCAGCAAAGATAGGACGGTAAACTCCAGTGAACTCCGACAGACTTGAGCGCAGCAGCGACACCTGGTGGACATCGGGGGAACTACCTTAGTGAATCGCCGGAAGACCCGAATCCTCGACGGAGAACGCGCCACAAGATCGCGAATGGACCGGGTAAGTAAATCTGCCCCATTGTGTACTGAATCAGCCATAAAACAATAGTAATTAGGCTCCATACTGTCAGATGGGAGGTGTAGGGCTGGGAGTGACCCCTCTGGGGTCATTGTTGTAGTGACAAGCTGGCAGGTCTCCCCGTTGTCCTTATGACAGGTGTAATCCCATGTGTCGGCTCCTGTCTCCTTTGTATTTTCAGCAGCAGATACTTTGCACCTGATAATTTGCCTTTTTGGAGTGGAGGCGATGAATCATGTAATTCCGCCCGGTTATATTGTTCCGAATCGTTCCTGTTTGCTGTTTCCAAACTGCGTCCTTAGCGGAATAAATATGTGTAGACGTTGCTGTCACCGCGCTCTTTGTTCTTACGGGAAGTTTCAGAAGTGAATTGAATGTTATATGGCTTTATTGTTTGCTGAGCTTCGTGTATTGATTCCAGCTTTGTGGAGGATTTGTGATGCTCCTACACTTGGCTGATACCTGGGGAGGGGGACATGAGGTTACACTCAAGAGTCACATGGTCCAGGCCTAGAATTTTGGGATGAGCTTAGCCGTCCTTTCTGCTTTCCCCAGACCATATGGTTATATGGGGGGGCTTTATCAGTTGGTGAGGCCTATAAGGGGACATTAAATTGGGGGCGTACCAATATACTCCACTTCCACTCTCTCACTTCTCTAGGTTGTCCTTATAGCGTCAACCACTGTATCCCTATCCTCACAGTTCATCTGCACTGACAAGAGACTGGGAGAGGAGGCGGGAGGGAGGATGAGTCTTAACTCTCCTGCTACAGGTCCTCCTATTCCGAAGAGCTCAGACATGTAAACAAAGTATCACAGAGAGTCTTCACACAGAACAAAAGTAAGTAGCAAGATTTCTAAATCACTTTCAGGGATTATCCATAAGTGAAGGCACATGGGCAACTTATGTAAAAGAGGGGCCAACCCCTTTAATCTCTAGCCCAACCTAGCCCTCCGGGGATTTTAGGTGTTACAGCAGATGTATTGCTTTCTAACCTCTTACAAAACCTTGAACACCAGGGATTTTACTTCTTTATCTCCAACCTGTCCTAAACCTTCAAGAAAATTAACTGTCAACCCCCAATCCACTTCAGCCCACCAGGAATGTGAAATAATAAGCTTTTACCCTTGGTAGACCACCAATGATGTTACATCATAATAGCTAACCCATTAGAGACCACCATTGATCTTGCATCATAACATTTAACCCACCCTCGACCGCCAAGGATATTGCACCATAATCTTTTACCCACCCTTGAATAACAGGAATGTTAGGTCTTTCTTTATAACTCATCCTAACCCACTTAGGAAATTAATTGTTAACTTCTACTCCTCCCTAACCCACCAGGGATATTGAGTGTTAACCAATACTACATACATCATACCAGGCAATTCAGCATAGACTTTCCATCACTTCTAATACACCCTCACTAACATTGGATATTAGACTTCAACCACAATATACCCTACATTATTTAGGATTTATACCAGTAAACCATTTAAAATGTCAGGAACAATGGGGCTTATTTACTAAGGTCCCGCGGCCGCATGTTCATCGGGTTTCCAGACTTTTCTGGGATCGCGACGGGGATTGTGTCGCACACGACCGGATTGCGTCACAATCGTGCCAGCTTTCACGCAACACAAATCGAGGGGCGATTCAATTTGTGTCGCAAGATTCAACATTCAAATTTGTGTCACAAGCGCTTATATGCCCCAGGAAGAAGATGGTGAACTCCGTCGGACCTGAGCCGGGAAGCGACACATGCAGGATATTGGGCGCACTACATGGATCTACGCGGCACAGGGCATCTACGGCAGGGAACGGACCTCGGGGATCGTGACTTGGACAGGTAAGTAAATGTGCCCCTATATGTATAACATACAGACAAACTTTATCCTGCCAAAGGAAACACAATGGGGCAGATTTACTTAATCGGTCCTGTCGCGATCCAGTCTAGGATTCGGGTCTTCCAGCGATTCACTAAGGTCGTGCGCCCGATGTCCACCAGGTGTCGCTGCTGCGCCGAGGTCCACCATCCTATCCTGGGTGCAGGTAAGTGCGTGTCAAGCAACACATTTTTTTTCCGAATCCTTCGTGTTTTCTGGCGGCCACGCCCCTGGATTTCCGTCGCATGCATGCCGGCCCGATGCGCCACAATTCGATCGTGTGCTCCAAAAACCCGGGCTAATTCAGGGAAAAACGGCGCAAATCGGTAATATTCGGGAAACCCGACGAAACATAGCGATTCGGGCCCTTAGGAAATGACCCCCAATATTCAAAAATATAAGATTTATTTTGGGGGTAAAAGGATCCTGTATGTGAAGTGAATCCTCCCGGGACGTCGCCTTTAATTAATAGTCGTGATCCGATCCCGCCGCGACTTATTACATAATTCCTGGTTTAGTGACAAATATAATGACAACATATTATTTACTCTGGGGCCAAGTCCTCTGCTTGTCCTTTACACTGGCATTATATCATGTTCGTCAACACACCCAATCATTCCCAGCCTGCCAAGAGAAAATGTTAAGCAGCCCCTCTTCAGATGATGTGCCAAGGATCACAAATTTATTGTTAGCAATTAATATAAATTGAACCGTGGAAGGAGAACATTAGCAGAATAGGATGTGACTGTGCAGGAGCAGCGCAGGATTGCAGTTGCCCGAATCTGTGTCACTGGAATAGAAATTGAGAGGTATGAAGATATCGGAATATACTCTGTATGGCACTTCTTCCTCCTAACCAGTAGGTGGCACTGTATTTTGCTATCTGGTGGTCAGGGAGCTCCAAAGGTCATATAGAAAGTAAACTTCCTCCAGTTCTCAGCTATTAAGCTTCATGTTGTCACTCTGAAAGGGAACCTGTCAGCAGTTTTGGCCAATTCACGCTTAAGATGTAACTTCCATGATGGGTCAGGTGGTTAGGAGTTTAAAGGACATCTACCACCAGGATGAAGGATTGTAAACCAAGCACACTGTCAATGGGAGACTCGAGCATTTTTCACTGAAAGAACACATTGAAAGAAGAACACTAAAGAAGAACACATTGCAGATGTTTCCGTACAGCTGCTAACTTATTGGAAGACACGTGTGCAGAACGATGTTCTTCACAATAGTATATGAAGAACAATGGGGCAGATTTACTTACCCGGTCCATTTGCGATCCAGCGGCGCGTTCTCTGCGCAGGATTTGGGTCTTCAGGCGATTCACTAAGGTGTCGCTGCTGCACTGAATTCTGTCGGAGTGCACTGAATTTCACCGTCCTACGCTGGGTGCAGGTAAGCGTGTGTCTAGCGACCCTTTTTTTTTTTTAAATGCAGCGGTTTTTCCGAATCTGTCGGGTTTTCTTATGGGCACGCCCCCCGATTTCCGCCGCGTGCATGCCAGCGCCGATGCGACACAATCCGATCCCGTGCGCCAAAATCCCGGGGTAATTCAGGGAAAATCGCACAAATCGGAAATATTCGGATAACCCGTCAGAAAAACGCGATTCGGGCCCTTAGGAAATGACCCCTAATATGTGTTCTTCACACATATTGTTCTTCATATACCATTGTGAAGAACACCGTTCGGCACGCGTGTCTTCCGATAAGTTAGCAGATGTATGGAAACATCTGCAATGTGTTCTTCACTGTGTTCTTTCTGTGCTGTTGGTCCTGCTCCAGCGCGCTCTGCTCCAGCCTCCACTTCAGCCTCCGCTCCTCCATGCCCGCTCCAGTCCCGCTCCGATCCTCCATGCCCGCTCCAGCCCCTGCTCCGCTACTCCATGCCCGCTCCAGCCCCTGCTCTGCTACTCCATGCCCGCTCCAGCCCCCACTCCGATCCTCCATGCTCCCGCTCCTGCCCCAGCTCCGCTCCACTTTAGCCTCCGCTCCTGCATGCCTGATCCAGCGTTGGCGCTCGTGTCTTCGGCTAAGTGAGCTGATGTTTGGAACATCTGTAATCTATTCTTCACTGTGTTCTTCACTGTGTTCTTCACTTAAATGATCCTGTGTTCACTGTGTTCACTTTTTTCATTGTATTCTTCACTGTTCTTTACTGTCTTTTCTTAATTAAATGCTCAATCTCGAGCAGGGGAAATACTCGTCCGAGCAAGGAGCCGTTCCGAGTACTCTAATACTCGAACGAGCGTCAAGTCTCTAGTTATTGATGATTTTAGTTTGAAGCGGATGTAAAAGGAAGGACCTCTATAATACAGATACAGCTAATACATATATATATATATATATATATATATATATATATATATATATATATAATACAGGCAGCTAATACATATATATATAATACAGACAGACAATACACGCACCATACATAATACGCAGTAATAACCCCTGGATTTGGCGTGTCTGTACACGGCTGTACCTCTGTTCTGCGCTCCTGTACATGTACAAGCGGCTGATTTTATTGTTTTCCTTTCCCGACATCCACATCAATATCCGGAGTAATTAATGGAGTGCGGCTCCGCATGGCAATTATTTCTTTATTGTGACATCTTCAGCAGATGGTTAATTCAATATATCGGATAAAGGACAAGGTCAAAAATAGCTTTACAAACCCCACATAATGTTCCCATCCACAGGGTGATGCGTTATCATCCAGATCCTGAGCTGGTAACTGATAGAACGTGTTACCGAGTATAGAGGAGGGTGTGATATATTAATATATACAGAAAAATATCTATCTACTGTATCTATTATTCTATGTCATATGTACCATATATACTCGAGTATAAGCCTAGTTTTTCAGCACAAAAAATGTGCTGAAAACCCAAACTCGGCTTATACTCGAGTAAAAAAATATAGGTTTTACCAGGTTTTTGTGGTAAAATTAGGGGCCTTGGCTTATACTTGGGTCGGTTTATACTCAGGTATATACGATATCTTTTCAATATCTAGTCTAATATCTATCTACCGTATCTACCTATCAATCTGTCTATTATATATCTCATATCTATTCATCCATCAATCCATCGTAGTATCTATCTCCTATGTCCGGCTCCCTCACCAAGCACCGTGACATCAGCGTGCCCAAGGCCACATAAGCCAGCCACTCCGGTATTCTAGGCCCCGGCTGCCTCCAGGCCCCAAGAAAAGGCTAGGCCCCAGTGGGAGATGTTGCAGGTGCACCACAAAAAAGAAGGTGAACTCTGTCGGACCTGAGCGGGGAAGCGACACATGCAGGATATCGGGCGCACAATCTTAGTGATTCGCGGCACAGTGCATTATAGACGGAAAATGCCCTTTCTGTGAACTTCAGTGACCGGGTAAGTAAATGAGCCCCAATGGGGCACATTTACTTACCCGGTCCTGTCAAGATCCCGCGGTGCGTTGTCCAACGTGGATTCGGGTTCTGCCGGGATTCACTAAGGTCGTGCGCCCGATATCAAGTGCACCGTTGTCCGCCGGAGTTCACCTTCTTCTCCCTGGTGCATGTAAGTGCTAGATCTTGCGACACATTTCGTTCTTTAAATTCCGCGGTTTTTCCGAATCCGTTGGGTTTTCCGAAGGCCACGCCCCCCAATGTCTGTTGCGTGAAAGTTGTCGCGATTGCGCCAAAATCCGATCGCGTGTGCCAAAATCACAGCAGAATTCGGCACAAAATGGAAAAATTTGTGAAAGTGCGGCCGTGGAGCCCTTAGTAAATGAGCCCCAATGTGTTACCACTGAAGGATTTAACAAATCACTTTTTTCTAAACAATTTTTATTCTACCATTTACCCTTTCAGCACATAGTGACATAACATGGTAGATCATTGCTGGGCATTGTAGTCCGTGGACATTGGTTATGTGGATGGGTGGGTCACGCTCGTACATGACGGGTGTTTTGCCCTTCGGTCCGGTCCGGATGATAACATTCATCATTTTGCAGGTATTTGAGAATTCCCAGGTTCCAGGAGCCCTCGGCCATTACTTATGCAGGAGCGGAGGGATAATGGGCTGCAGGCAAATCTTCTAGAGTGAAAAATAGTAAATGTTCAGGAAGAGAAATTATTTACAGCAAGGAAAGCTCAAGGTCAGAGATGTGAAGACTTGGGGTATTTTGCACAACAATTAAAGGTGACGCGGCGCAGCGGAGCTCTGCATGGTAATGAAGCCGCTCCTCAGCTTTACAGGACGGATCGTATTATTCCTCTGCTGAAAGTGAAGAATTAAAGGGACCACAGCTTCAGGCGTCTATTATATATTTCAAAAACACTTGAAGGATAGACCAATATATGAGCGGTTTAACCCTGGATCTGCCATAACAGGTCAGACGAAAAATTGTGGCCAAAAATTCATTGGCCTCAAAACCCCCGGGGCCCTGCAGAGCATCTCTCCTGCCAGATACTGTAGGACAGTCTGCAGCTGCCTCGTGTGACCCAGTGATACAACCCTGGTACCCAAGGTCATTGCCTGGGTCTTAAAAATGTAGAGCGTAAAAAAAAAAGAAATTACTATACTCGCATCTTAGATACAGCATCTCAGCTCTATAGACAGTAGATAGATCTGAAATAACAGTTAAATATAGCATCTCCGCTCCTATATATATTGTACATAGATCTGCAATGACAGCTTAGATACAGCATCTCAGCTCCACATCTGGTAGAAACCTCTACAATGGTAAAGTTACAGCAGCTGAACTCTTTTTATGGAAAAAAAACTTTTATAATGGCAGCTTAGATACAGCATCTCTGCTCTAAATACAGTAAATAGATCTGAAATGGCAGCTTAGATACAGCAACTCAGCTTTATATACAGCAGATAGATATGAAATGGCAGCTTAGATACAGCATCTCAGCTCTATATACAGTATATAGATCTGAAATGACAGCTTAGATACAGCATCTCCGCTTTATATATGCAACATCCCCCCGCCGAACCTAGCCTTTTCTTGGGGCCTGGAGGCCATCGGGGCCCAGAATACCGGAGTGGCTGACGGTTGCGACCTAGGCACGCTGATGTCACGGTGCTTGGTATGGGGACCGGAGGGCTGTCCTACAGCCTGGCAGGTCTCCAGCGGGTGGTGTCTGCAAGAAATAAGGAGGGAGAGGCTGATGTACTGGATCTCCCTGGGGCAACCCCTGGGTGTCTGTAAGAAATGTCCCTGGGTAATGGATGGGGAGTCCGTGGTGCTAGACAGCCGCATCCAGGGATCAGACAGAGGCAACTTTGTGCAAATTAACTCATGGTTCTTTATTTAACAGCAGGCAATGGGCCTAAACGGTCAGCAGCAGATTCTGGTACTGGAGTGGTCGTGGAAAGTGGTCCTCAGGAATAATGCACCGGCCTGGTAGCAGATGCAGGCTGGGGGAATGGAGATAAAGCTGTGTCCAAACTGTGGAAGCTGCAGCTCTGGATTAGAGTCTCCTGACTCAGTTCCTGGGATTGGGTTCTGTGACAGCACTGAAGGAATACTGTACACTGTCTCCTCACTCTGACCATGTGCTCAAAGACTTTGAAGACTGGACCAAGACCATGAAGTCAGAATGCTGACAAACTACCCTTTGCCTATACGTTGGCAGGGGTGTTGCATATACAGTAGAAAGATCTGAAATGGCAGCTTATATACAGCATCGCCATTCTATATACAGTAGATAGATTTAAAATAGCAGCTTAGCTCATTATACAAAAGAAACTTCTATAATAGTAGATTACAACTTTTAGAGTTTGCAGTAGCTTATTCTTTACTGTAAGAGCTGTGAATCTGTGGAATAGTCTCCTCAGTAGCTGGTTCTTTACTGTAAGAGCTGTGAATCTAATAGCTTAAAGGAAATTAACCATCTAATTCAAGCATGGATAATCCAGGGCCATTTATTCATAGATCCAGGCACAGTGACTGTGGTGATCTTTTTATATTTATTATCAATGGGCTCCTTACTTATAAAATCAACTTTTAAAATGATGGTAATGATCTGGGAGGCATTATCAGCTCCCCTCCTTCCTGTAGCTTCACAGGCTGTTACATGGTCTCAGCCTCCCCCCTGCCACCTCAGCATTGCCCCCATCCCAGGGTGCAGGGGGAGATAATGGGGCAGATTTACTTACCCGGTCCATTCGCGATCCAGTGGCGCGTTCTCTGCGCTGGATTCGGGTCCGGTCGGGATTTATTAAGGTAGTTCCTCCGCCGTCCACCAGGTGGCGCTGCTGCGCTGAAAAGCATCGGAACGAGCTGGAGTTCACTGAGCTGGGCTGAGTGAAGGTAAGTGCAAGCTCCGCAACAGATTTTTTGTTTTAAATGCGTCGGTTTTTCCGAATCCGTCGGGTTTTCGTTCAGCCACGCCCCCCGATTTCCGTTGCGTGCATGCCAGCACCGATGCGCCACAATCCGATCGCGTGCGCCAAAATCCTGGGGCAATTCAGGGGAAATCGGCGCAAATCGGAAATATTCGGGTAACACGTCTGGAAACCGCGAATCGGGCCCTTAGTAAATGACCCCCAGTGTATCAGAATGGGAAGTTACAGCTCAGAGGGGCTCTAGTAGAGTCATACTGACTCATTAGCAAAATTTTCAAAGTTAAGTTAAGAAGGAATGAGGCCATAGATAACAAGTATAAGGCAATTACCACAGTCATGGGGGCATATTTATCAGGACCTCTGCGCACTGCCACTGGCGCAGAGGCCATGAAATAATCGCAAATGCTAGCTTATTGCTAGCTTTTGCGATTATTTTCCCCAATCCGCCACCTTCATGCCAGTGGGGCGTGAAGGGGGGGCGCGGCCGGACGGGAGTGGGCCGGCGCGGGGCGAATTTGCAGCGGCGGGGCCATCATACGCATATGATAAATATCCCCCACGGTCCCTGGTTTTTTATGATGGATTTTGATAGTAAATTTCCTTTAAGACTTTTCCAGTCCTAACTAGTATCAATGATGTGGAATCTAATATTCCCAGTGTACCAGTGTAGTTCCTCTTAAGCCCCTTCCACACTGGCGTTTTTCACGCGCGAGTTCTGCGCGTGCATTTGACGCGCAGAACTTGCATTGCACTCTGTCCCATTGTATTCAATGGGTCTTTCTTCATTAGCGTTGGTTTTCACGCGCGCGCTTGCGTTCGTTTTCACGCACTAATTAAATGATCGTTCGCGAGCAGGGGAAATAATGTTATTCTGGTCACCTAGCAACCCTTACGTTTAAAACGCATTGCACTCGCATTGCACTTGCAATGATTGCGAGTGCAATGCGTTCTTGATGCATCTCCATAGACTTGAATGGGGCGTGAAAAACGTGCGTGACCTGCAAAAATAGAGCATGCTGCGATTTTGACGCGCGTGCAAACGAACGCAAGCACGCGCGTTAAAAACCACGCAAATGGAGAAAGACCCATTGAATACAATGGGACAGAGTGCAATGCGAGTTCTGAGCGTCAAATGCACGCGCAGAACTCGCGCGTGAAAAACGCCAGTGGAGAAGGGGCCTAAGGGTTAGAATTAGGGATAACATAAGGGATAGCTTTAGGGTTAACATTAGGGTCGGAGACAGGGTAAGCATTAGGGCTAGGGTTACCATAAAGGATATCTTTAGGGTTAACATTAGGGTTAGCATCAGGGTTAGCATTAGACATAGGGTTCACCCTACTGCTAACCCTAATGGAAAGAATTGTGGCAAATGTACAGAGAGAGGACATTTGTACAAATAAAAACATCCGTTTTTTTAGAGAACGAGACGGGTTTTATCCCAATTTCCAGAACAGTTGGAGAAACAAAAAAATTCTGATTTAAACCGAATCTATAATCAATGAATAGATTCTCTCACTTCTAATAATCTGTTATCTCATCTGTCATTGTCTGTGGACCTTCTGTTCCAGATTGGGAATGTAATATCCCAATAATCCAGAATATTTGATAATCCGGCATCTCCCCTTATTAGCCACGTTCCTTCCCTGATAGAGTGACAGTAATGATGCTGCAGCGCGGGGATTGTACAGGAATCAGCAGATAATTGATGCGTCCCTTTAATTCCTGGATGTGAGTTGTCAGCGCCGGTGGTGGCAGCCTGCGAGCAGTGTGGATGAGGTGCACTCACTATCCTGCCATGAATGCTCGGCTCCTGGGAGGAGAGCTGTCATCCCTCTTCCCGCTGTTGTGTCTGCTCAGCGATGATGTCACGCGCCGCAGCTCGCAGTCACATTCATCAGACGCTTCTCCGGAGAGGCTCGTACCGCTGTGACAGCGCAGGGGATGATGTCCCGACCACAGGACTGTAGTGTTTGCTCCAGTACCTCAAACATGATTGTAAGCTCTCCAGGCGACTTTACTCCTGACATACACAGAAGCATGATTACACATCTCTCCAGGGACAGCACATAACGTTTTTAATACTCTAGGAAGTATGAAACATTGAGGGTGATTTCCATTGACATGAACTGCAATAATCTCATTACGCTGTGTGGAAGTAGGGTCTTAGGTAGTCTCCAAGGTCAGAGGTTAACAATGACTACCAGGAAGGGGCAGATGGCTGTGGTGGATACAGATGGCCCTAAAAATGATAGATGGGACCATCTGTGAAGGAGAGGTGACGCCTGGGACAATTACATTGACTATGTAGATTTCTTGACACCCTAATCCATGACGAGTCTCTCCACTCCCTCTCCAACATCTGACGTACATCTGTATCTCCAGAAAGTTTTTAAAGAAAAATAAAATTGCCCCCTTCCCCAGTCCCTTTACATAAATAGAAAACCTAAGGAGTACAAAATAAACGTAAACAGTATCGGTGCATACAAATAAAAAATGTCCTTATGTGAAGATAGTTTAGCATAAAAGTAGCCAAGTTGCCCCTTAGAAAAAATTTAGTCGCCCCTGGATACGACCACCCCCCACTCTTCCAGCAGGGGTCACACATGCGCTATTGAGCTCTTCCTGAGATCCAGGGATCCTCACCAAAGGACGACTGTGGGACATGCAGTAACTCCCCGACATTTCATATACAAAAGCTATTTGTTCTTTGTGCAATCACTTCAACAGAGGTGGTCGTATCCAAGGACAGCAATCTTATTTCTTATGTACAACATAACTTAATTTTTTTGCAAGACAATGCACTTACATGCACCAGGAAGAAGAAGGTGAACTCTGTCGGATATCGGGCGCATGATCTTAGTGAATCGCCACGCAGCGCATTATGCATGGACAATGCACTTTCTGTGAACTGCGGGGGGACGGGTAAGTAAATGTGCCCCATGGTGCCCATAAAAAATACAACTAATTCAACAAAAAAACAAGTCTGCAACTGTGGGAACAAAGAAGGCAAGGAGGAAAAAGTAAAAAACAAGACCTTTAATAACCTTGTGACACCACTGCAGGTTTATTAAAGGGAATCTACCATCAAAATCCGACTGTGGTATCTTCTTATATTTGTCATCCATTGTCTCCTTCCTTCTAAAATCAATGGTTAAAATTATGTTAAAGATCTAGAAGGGCTCTGGGGGTGTTACCAGAGTAGTAGAAGTCACTTGATTTTGGATCATGAGCTCTCCAGACATGACTCCTATCAGCAGGGGGTGTCCAATTTCTGACCAATTTTTGGGAATTGATGTGCTCCTATCATTTCACATTTGTGCTCCACTGATTAACCCCGTAAGGCAGGAGTGTAACTACAGCGGTAGCCGGGGCAGATTCTGGCCTTTTCTCTGCCTGACACGAGAATTGAAAATGAGACCCCTATATACAGGTTCCCCATAGACAGTATATAGAGACACAGTACCCCCAAAAGAGAAAGCCTCCCCAAGTATACACAGCCTCCCCCAATGCCCCACAGTACACACAGCCTCCATCCAGTGGTACACAACTGCCCCAGTATACACAACCTTTCCCAGTATAACAGTCTCCCCCGGTGCCCCACTATATACAAAGCATCCACCAGAGCCCCACTATATACAGAGCCTCCCCTGTGCCCCAAAGTATACACAGCCTCCCCTGTGCCCCAAAGTATACACAGCCTCCCCCAGTGCCCCAATGTACAGACAGCCTCCCCCAGTGCCCCACTGTACACACAGCCTCCCCCAGTGACCCACTGTACACACAGCCTCCCCCAGTGCCCCACTTTATACACAGCCTCCCCCAGTGCCCCACAGCCTCCCCCAGTGCCCCACTGTATACACAGCCTCCCCCAGTGCCCCACTGTACACACAGCCTCCCCCAGTTTCCCACTGTACACACAGCCATTAGGATGTCACAGCATCAGCACCATCCTCTCCTGAAATCCTCTGTTGTGCTGTGAGTGTCGTATAGATCCGTATCTTGTTCTTGTACAGTTCTGCAGCCCCATGTCACAGGAGCCGCTTTACAGAAACCGTCACTTCCCCTCATTGTGGATCGCAGCGCAGACAAAAATAGCAAAATGTGCAAAAACTGACGATTACTGAACAGATAGAAGGTTCCCTGGTAAACAGGAAGAGCGAGGAAACCACAAGCGCTCCACTCCTGCCAGACCTGCGCCCACGAGTCATATCAAGGTGATTGTGTCCCGGATGTAGCATCTGAAATTTATCATATCAAGAACCTGTGGATTTCGACATGAAAAGGGCTACTTCATCTTAGATGAGGCTCCTTTTGAAAGTGGAAACTGTCAGCATGTAGGATAACTTCTGCTGACAGATCTTAATTGAAGTTTGTTTTCATAGCAATGATGACTAAGCCATGAAATCCTGGCTTATAAATAATATTTAAAGGGTTAACCAGGAGTTCTGTGCCCCCCAAGTGCAAAATTTCGAACAGGGTCGTCCGCCATTAATGCGCAATTTATAATACCAGTGCCTATATGTAATACTTGTCAAGGAGGCCTTTTGGCTCCCTCAAAGTATAAATTAAAAGTTTGATTAAAGTTTGATTTTTTAAGATCTGTCAACAGCATCTTACTGATTGTTTCCATGTAGCAACAGGAGGACTTTCCGCTTTATGACAATGTAAAACCTGAATAATAAAGTAAAACAACCTAAAAATCTATGAGGACACATTACAGGTGATGGGTTGTGAATATTCTCTGTATAAAGAGTGAAGAAATGAATATAGTAGGTGTGATAACAGCAGCTTTCTGGTGGTTTCCACAGGGGGAAAATACTGAATAATGAGTAAAAAAAAAACTATTAAAGGAAATCATGAAAATCCATCCTGATAAACCAGGGACACTTACTCATAGATCCAGGCACCGGGACTGTGGTATCTTCTTATATTTGTTATCCATGGCTTCCTTCCTTCTAAAATTATGGTAATGACCAAGAAGGGTTCTGGGGGGTGTTAACAGAGCTCCTCTGTGCTGCACCTTCACAGGCTGTTACACTGTCTCACACTCTGTACTTGCCCCCTTCCACTGTATGAGAATATAACAGGAAGAGGGAGGTGGGAAGTACTAAAGAAGCAGGTGGTGGGGGTTGAGACATTGTAACAGCCTGCAAAGAGGGGCTCTGGTATCACCCCCAGAGCTCCTCAGCTCATTTACATAATTTTAAAAGTTGATTATAGAAGGAGGGAGGCCACGGATGACTAATATAAGAATATTACCACAGTCACAGTGCCTTGATCTAAAAGTAGAAGTCCCTGGTTTATCATGATGGATTTTCATGGTAAATTTCCAACCCTTAACACTCACTGACGGATATATCCGTCATGAGCTATTAAGGATGTATGAAGAGTACTCACGGGCTGAGCCCTCTTCATACAGATATGGGGTTTGCTGCATATTGAAGCAAACACCCACCGCTGACGCACGTGATCGGTCTTAACCCCTTGATTGCTGCTGTCTTGGTTGAGATCGCCACTCCTTGTGATGTCATCGGAGAGCGCAGATCAGTTGCCACGATAGCCTTGGGTCTTCATCAAACCCGAGGCTGCACGGTTTCTGAAGATTCATTACAATGAGCCAGTGGCCCATTGTAATGAATCCTATGTAAAAACGCCAAATATACTGCAATACAGTAGATACAATCTGACCATCTAGGGCAGTGGTGGCAAACCTATGGCAGTTAATGGTAAATAAGTGGATTTTTGTTGTAGTTTGGGCACTCAGTCTCTAGAACAGGGGTAGGGAACCTATGGCTCGGGAGCCAGATATGGCTCTTTTGTTGGCTGCATCTGGCAGATCTTTACTAAATATTGATGGGTGATGTGTGTCTCTTAGACTTATTACTGGACACGCAGCGATGTTAACGCTGCCTACATCCTTTGTACGGCCCAGGTGCCATCGCCGCTATCGTCTAAGCCTGGGTCAAAGATAAGAGCGTGGGAGCAATGGGGAGCTGGCTGCAGGGAGCGCTGGGAAGTGAATATTCATTTTTTATTACCTATCTACTGGGGGTATATCCTGGGGCTATCTATCTACTGGGAGGCATGTGCTGTGGCTACCTATTTACTTCGGGGCATGTGCTGTGGAGCTACCTATTTACTGGAGGTATGTGCTGGGGCTACCTATCTACTTGGAGGCAAGTGCTGGGACTACCTATCTACTGCGAGGCATGTGGTGGGTGTCAGGATTTGGAGTAGTGAACCCCCTGGACCCCCATGGACGATGATGTAAGCAGACACCTTGGACCGGAATCTAAGTGGCACCTGGTCTTCACCAGAGCCCGCCGCAAAGTAGGATGGTCTTGCTGCAGTAAGGTACCACCTGGTCGTTCCACAGGCACGACTTGTCTGCGGTGGCAGCCAAGGTTGAGGTACAGGATCACTAGAAAGTCTTGTGTTCAGGAACAGGCAGGCAGTCAACACAGGTTGCACTGATGCGAGAAAGGGGACGGAGCAAGAGGTCAGGGCTGGCAGATCAAGAACAGGCCCGGGGTCAACAGAAGCTTCCTCATATCCATGAAGAACTAAGATCCAGCGGGGAACCAAGAAAGTGGGTAGCGCCAATCAGCAGCGCGCTGGCCAGTTAAATCTGCGCACGCGCAGCCAGGACGCATGGAGCAGTCACATGGAGACGTGAGTGAGCTCTGAAAGGGGCGTCGCCACAGAGAGGGGCACGGGTGTGCCTGCGATCTGAGACGTAGATCGCAGGGGCACCCATGACACTGAGACTACCTATCTCCTCGGGGGCATGTGCATATTGTACGGCTCTTCCGGAATAACATTTTAAAATATGTGGCGTTCATGGCTCTCTCAGCCAAAAAGGTTCCTGACCCCTGCTCTAGAAGGTTCGCCATCACTGGTCTAGGGTTAAAGTACCCTAGAAGGTCTAAATAATGGTAAAAAAAAAAAATAGGTGGAAAAAAAATTTTTTAAATTCAAATCCCCCCCCCCCCCCCTTTTCCCTAGAACTCATATAAAACTAAATAAACTGTAAAAATCACAAACATACCAGATATTTATCTATCAAAATATAAAAACATTTATTCCCGGCGGTGAACCTCATAGCGCCCCAAATATCTGAAACATAATTTTATAAAAAGTGATCAAAAGGTCACATAGTCCGTAAAATGGTAGCAATGAAAACGTCAGCTCATCTTGCAATGAATGACCCCTCACACGGCTCCGTACAGCAAGGTATGAAAAAGTTATTAGCGTCAGAAGATGGCAAAACAAATTACCATATATACTCGAGAATAAGATATAATTCCACAAATAGGCAGCACTCCAGGGTAGTAGTCAAAACGATGGGGTGTCTTTATTCCATGTGCAACGTTTCAGCTCACGTAGAGCCTTTATCAAGCATAGTGTGTATGGCCACACACTATGTAGTGTGTATTACTCGAGTATAAGCCTAGTTTTTCAGCACAAAAAAAGTGCTGAAAAGACAAACTCGGCTTATACTCCAGTAAAAAAAATATAGGTTTTTGTGGTAAAATTAGGGGCCTCGGCTTATACTTGGGTCGGCTTATACTCGAGTATATACAGTATTTTTTATTATTTTTTTTCGTACACATTGGGGGACATTAATCATAGTCTGTTAGATTGTTTTGAGCGTTTTTTAGCGCAAAAAAATCTGGCGCATCTCGTTCATTTGGCGCGTTTATGCGCCATTTTCTGGCGCACCGCAAAGTCCGGCACTTAGTGGTTTTGAGTCCCTGCGCCTTATCTGACATAGTGAGCGGCTGCTATACAGATGTTTGCACGTGATCTATCACTAATTTGCGCCTAAAAAGGCACAAAATAGGTGCAAAAATGCACCTCCTCTGAGCAGCTGCACTTCCAAAAAACTTTTCATTACTAAAAACATACATTTTAGGTTCCCAAATGAAGAATAACCTCTATGCAACATGGAAAATCCTTCGGAGCAGTTTTATAATGTAAAATTTCTCCAGTAACGACTTCATCATTGTCTATGGGATCATCTCTGGGAGTGATTATTGCCTTATTGTACAGATCTGAGAATATTATCAGACGCCATTCCCTGTACATTATAATAAAAAAGGCAAAGACTCATTTCTGCAAGAATTTTTTTTTTTTTTTTTTACATCTCTGTCACTTTTAGTCCCTGCAGTTACATCACAATGATAGTTTTTTGTGCAGAGATGAAGCCCTGAACGTTCTGTCACATTTTCTCAGTCTCCTTTCATTATTGCTCACAAATGGCGCAAATTTAGGTGCAAATGAATGGGACATGTGACAATTCGAAAGTGCATTTACTAAGGCAGAACTAGATCCATCATAGATCAGGAGCCAAAAAGAAGAGCAAACCAGGCGCAAAAACAGGCGAACCTGAGTCCCACTATGATTAATGTCCCCCATTGTTTTAATGTGTGAAAATGTATTAAAACACAATAAAACCTGTATAAATTTGCTATCACTGTGATCATACCAAACCAAAGAATAAAGTACACGTATCATTTGGAACGTACATTGAAAGTTGTAAAAACTGAGCCCACAAGAAAGTGACAAAAATGCTTTTTTCCACCAATTTTACCACATTTGGAATTTTTTTTCCAGCTTCCCGGTACATGGCACGGAATAATAAATAACGTCATTGAGAAGTAGAATTTGTTAATTTGTTACGCAGATAATAAGCCCTTAGGCTATATTCACACTGCCGTTGCCCGCCCGTACCGTACCGTAGCGGGCAACGGCAGTGTACGGGGAGAGGAGGAGGAGGTGAGCGCAGCTCACCCCCGCCCCTCTCCATAGCAACCTATGGCGCACGGCGCCGTATTACGGGAAAAGATAGGACATGTCCCATCTTTTTCCCGGGTACGGAACGGTACGGTGCCGCACGTGTGCTGCACCGTACCGCTCCCGTAGGGTGCCGTGCGCCCATAGGAGTGTAAGGGGGACGTATATCGGCCGTATATACGTCCTCCATACGTTCGTGTGAATGTAGCCTTACACAACTCTGTGCACAGAAAAATGTAAAAGTTATAGATTTTTGAAAGTGTGGAGCGAAAAATGAGCGAAAAAAGGCTGTGTCCTTAAGGGGTTAAAATAAGTGAAAACAGCAACAAAGCACTGGAAATGTGTTACAGCAAAGACAAAATGATGACATTGTTATGTCCATCAACAGCATCTTACTGACAGTTTCTAGATAGCTGAAGAAGGGCTACGGTAATGTACAAAGTGCACAAGAAAGTGAAAGAACAAACTAAAAAGGCAAAACTTAACATAGATGACGGATTAGTAATCCGTTCTCTATAAACAGAGACTAAAGTAAAAGTATGTGACCACAGCAAAGGGAGATATACTGTATAGAGTAAAAAAGTAACTTAAAATAAGTTAGAATGATGCAAAAATATATCACAATTATAGCAATTATGTATTAGAGATCCATGTGATTTTCAGATCCATCAGCAGCAACTTACTGACGGTTTCTATGTAGTAATACGAGGTCTTTCTTACTTTTGATGGGGTAAAAACTAAATACCATATACACTCGAGTATAAGCCGACCCAAGTATAAGCCGAGGCCCCTAATTTTACCTGGTAAAACTTATATATTTTTTTACTCAAGTATAAGCCGAGTTTGGGTTTTCAGCAATTTTTTTTGTGCTGAAAAACTAGGCTTATACTCGAGTATATATGGTAATAAGCAAAACAACATAAAAATGGATACATGTGATGGATTGTGTATCTGATCTCAATAAATATGTTAAGTATAATACTGTAGAAAAGATGGCAACAGAAGCTTGCAGGAAGTTTCCAGAGGGAATGCAGGCAGTTCCCGGGTTACATACATGAAAGGTTCTATAGGTTTGTTCTTAAATTGAATTTGTATGTAAGTCGAAACTGTATATTTTATCATTGTAGAACCAGACAAAATTTTTTTTGCCCCAGTGACAATTGGAGTTTCAAAATTTTTTGCTGTAATGGGACCAAGGATTATCAATAAAGCTTCATTACAGACACCTGACAGCTGATCATTGCAGCCTGGGACTATAGTAACATCCAGAGAGCTTCATTAGAAGGGGTAGAGGGGTCCGTCTGTAACTAGGGGTTGTCTGTAAGTCGGGTGTCCTTAAGTAGGGGACCACCTGTATACTGAATAGTGTGAAAAAAGTCATTGAAATAATATAAAATAAAAGCGAAAAAAATGTATCAATAGCAGAAATTAGAAATACGTGTGATATTTAGACCCATCAAACGCATCTTACTGATCTGATCGTTTTTACATATACAAAGGAGGTTTATGCAAAAACTGAACAATAAACTAAAACAACAAAAAATAGCAATGAAGACATAATACAGGTGGCGGACTGTAAATCTGCTGTCTATAAGGAGAAGACGGGTACAGCGGATGTGGTAACAGCAGATTGCTGATGGTTTCCAGATGGGAAAATTCTGGACAGAATAAAACAAGTAGCTAAAAATATGTGAAAAAAGTAAAAAAAAAACAAAACAAAACCCACAGACATCAGTTACAATGATGCAAAATTTTAGGCAAACTACTAGGACCCCTCTAGCAGGTGACTGGGGGAGGCTCAGGAGGTGGATGGTGACTTATGGGAGATTTTTGATGCTTATTCAGAAATAAGAATCAATTCTTTGTATCAGCGATCTGGAAGGAGACCAGACATCATGTGACCCAGCTACGAAATCTGAATAACCACAAGAGGCGCCGCACCCGAGCCTCACCCTGCCACAACGACATCTGCCTGATGTCACCCATAGCAAGGGTTGGAAGCAACCGTAGCCATGGACATGGACTGATTCATATCGCCCCATCATACTTATATCACCCCAAGCACCCCGTCACAGGGAACATTCTAAATTAGAATTTGGAATTTTAGAGATTCCAATTTTCATGCAGAAAACTTGGATGATGTCACCCAAACAACTCAAACTACTATTTGGAGTTAGAAAAATTATTTAGGAAGTTTGGTGTCAAAATTTTTAATTTAAAATATTAGAATTTTGAATTTAAGAGATAAAAATTACAATTTTTATCATGACCCGGCATAATGTTCAGTGAGGTTGCGCATATGACTCCTCTTTCCCAGGTAGTGACCTGTTACCTGAATAAAAATGTGGAATTTTAGAGAAATCAAATTTAGAATTTTAGAGATTAAAATAGAATTTAGAATGTTTGAGACTAGTATAAGAATTTTCAGCAAGACCAGCAGATTAGACTTTGAGAAAGTAAGTTGAAGTTGCAGATATCACCCAGCTTACTGACCTGTCACCTGGATTTTATATGTATCATTTTAGAGATTAAAGGAAATCTAACACCAGGATGAAGGATTGTAAACCAAGCACACTGATATAGTAGTGGCAGGATCTGCTCTTCTTTGAGCTTCTTATGTCCTTTTTTTTAAGAAAAGCTTTACACATTATGCAAATGAGCCTGAGGGGCTCTATTAACACCTATGGAGCCCGTTGCCCCTCTGGCTCATTTGCATAATTAAAAAAATTAAAAAATTAACCAAGGAATAAAAAGCTAAAACAAGATCCTGCCAGAGGGGACACATACCAGTAAGTCATAATGCTTTGCATCCTGGTGGAAGATGTCCTTTAAAATTACAATTTTGAGCATAACCAGACAGGTGAAACTTTGGTAAGGTCAGGTGATGTTGCCCATATAAATCCGCTTTACCAAACACTAACCTGCCACAAAAAAACATAATTTGGAATGGTAGAGATTAGAATTAGAATGGTTTTTTTTCAGATTAAAATTAGAATTTGGAATTTTGGAGTGCAAAATCAAAAATCCTTTGTGTGTTGTTAGCCAGTGGTTAAATAGTTAAAAAGCTGGAATCCTCAGTTGTTGATACCTATTATTGGTTAATGATTTCCAAGCTTTCCAGACTTCATCAGGCATCGGGTATAATAAAACATCTGAATAAAACACATTGGGGCTTATTTACTAGGGGTCTGCAGATAACACTTTTGGTCGGATTTTCCGACGTTTTTGCCCGGCTGAAAAAGGTATTTAACAAGGGATTGTGTCGCACGCGATCGGACTGTGGCGTAGCTGCACCGGCTTTCATGCGACAGAAATCGGGGGGGGTGGCCTTGGACAATCCGACAGATTCGGAATGAGCGCCGGATTTAACTTACAAAATGGGGCAGATTTACTTACCCGGTCCATTCGCGATCCAGCGGCGCGTTCTCTGCGCTGGATTCGGGTCCGGCATTTAATAAGGTAGTTCCTCCGCCGTCCACCAGGTGGCTCTGCTGCGCTGAAAAGCATCTGAACGCACTGGAGTTCACCGGCTCGGGCTGAGTGAAGGTAAGCGCGTCCCGAGCGACACATTTTCCGTTCTTAAATGCGGCGGTTTTTCCGAATCCGTCGGGTTTTTGTTCGTCCACGCCCCCCAATTTCCGTCGCGTGCATGCCGGCGCCGATGCGCCACAATCCGATCGCGTGCGCCAAAATCCCGGGTCAATTCAGGTACAATCGGCGCAAATCGGAAATATTCGGGTAACACGTTGGGAAAACGTGAATCGGGCCCTTAGTAAATGACCCCCACTGTGTCGCATCCAATGCACTTACATGCACCGGGAAGAAGAAGGTGTACTCCGGTGGACCAGAGCGGGGAAGCGACACATGCAGGATATCGGGCGCACAATCTTAATGAATCGCGGCAGAGAGCATTATCGTCGGACAATGCACCTTCGGGGAACGTGTCAGGACAGGTAAGTAAATGAGCCCCGTTTTATACACAGCAGGAGGCAGTATTAGTATGGATGATGATAGAACACAGAACGATCCATGTGAGGAGAAGAGTAAACACTAATAGTAGTAAATTCTGTAGAACATTAGGGGTGTGATGGGTTTATTGCTCCATGGCTGTGATGTTATTAGTGTTTACTTATCTTAGGCTAAGTTCACACTACCATGTCAAGCTCCGTTCCTTAGGCTAAGTTCACACTACCTTGTAACGCTCCGTTCCTTAGGCTAAGTTCACACTACCGTTCAAGCCTCCATTCTTTATCTCCATTAAAAATAGTAAAGCACGGAGGTTTAACGTATCAATTAAAAATCCCATTGACATCAATGTAAATATTATGTCATCCGTTATGTTCCATTTAGACAGGTATCCGTTATCCATGCGTTCTATTTGGACAGCAAAAAAAATAAAAAAATTTGAAAAACACACATGGATTATGGATACTTGCCTAATTGAACATATCGGATAACGTGAAATTTACATTGCCGGATACGTTAAAACTCCTTACTTTACCTTTATTAACGGAGGTAAGGGATGGAGATTTGAATGGTAGTGTGAACCTAGCTTTACCTCCGTTAAAAAAGCAAACAACTAAGGTTTAAGGCATCAGTTGTCAATTTTACATTTTGTCAAACTGAAAAGAAGACGCATGGATAACGGATGCTATTACTTTTACATTGAAGTCAATGGGAGACGGATAGTCAGAAACCGTATCAGTTATTACATGAGATAGAGAGATAGAAGAAGTTGTCTTATACCTGACACCTGATGAAGAGACCTGAGTAGTCTCGAAATTTTGTAACTATCACCAACCTGTTTAGTTAGCCAAACAGGGAACTAAATGAGAATTGTCATTTTTATTTAGATATTACAGTAACCATTTAGAGTCTGAGAAAGTTGGACGATGTTGTCCCTTTTACTCAGCTTTCCCATATATTGATACTGAGTCAGAAATTACAATTTTTAAACATTTTGGTTACCATTAATAACAGATCAATTTTTCCCTTTGTTTTTAATGGACTTATAATGGTGTCAGTATCTGTTTTTACCTTCCGCTAGGACTTCCACGATTGAGTGGATAGTTGGATGTGAACGGCTGAAATGTCTTTTTTCATCTGAAGTAACGGAAAGCTAACGGAATACTCATTTCCTTTCTATTTTTAACATTGCTTTCAATTGATGACAGAAAGAACAAAAAAAGAATGTTTTATTGTTACTGAGGGACATCATTCTGACTACTGGTCATTTTTGGAAATCTCAGTGACTATTGGCTACTGTGGGACATCACTGTGACTACTGACTATTGTGGGACATTACTGGCTGCGGATACTGGGGCATCATGTGACAACTGGTACTGGGGCATCACTGTGATACTGGGGGCATCACTGTGAACTAGGCTGCTGGGAACATCACTGTGACTGCAGGCTATGGGGGAAGCAATGTAACTATAGGCTATAGGGGGGCATTACTGGAACGCTAGCTATGTGGACATCACTATGATTGCCGAAGGCTAATATGAATATTCAGGGATCTGGGAAAGTAGGGTGACATAGTCTGTGATCAGCTGTACGGCCGCATCACCCAGCTTTCCTTTAAACCAATATACTATGTTATAAGGAAGCACTTTCTATGACATCCTGGGATTGGACACAAAAATGGACAATCTAGTTGAATAAAGAATAAATGAAAGTTTCTGGTTGGGGGATACTTATACGTGTGTGCAGATCCTGCCTTCATCTGGGTACAGGCCTCTCCCTGATTGTGTGGAGGGGGGTGATGGGTGAGGGGGGGGATACTCCGGATAATGGGACGGAAATTCCTACCGTCTGGAGCTGCAGATACGGAGCGGTTATCACAATGGAACACAAACTCCTGTGCTGGGAGAAGATGTGGTGGTGAGAGCGCCCTCCAGACTGGGACACAAGTCTGATAAGGGGGGCAGCAGAGAGCCGTGCACTACAATCCCAGCAAAATAATAGTAACAGACGGGCACCCTTAAGTATTCAGCAATTACCTTATGGCAATTCCCCAATATAATTGTTTGAAATTGATGTACAATTTTATATACAAGAGTGGGGTTCCATGGCCCGGGACCACAAAATCATAAAGAATTGCAGTCAACATTTCAGGATCTCTGCTTGCTGTCAGTTCATAAAACAATTCTTGTCCAATGGCTAAAAAGGTCTGGAACCAAACTTGTCACAGCTAGGAGATTGTTACATTGCATCCAGTCCAGATGCGACATTGTACTTCACTGATACATTCTAACACAGGAGATACGATGGCCTAACTAGCATAACTGTAACAAAACCTCAGCTGTGAAAGAATACTGAATAAAAAAGGAAAATCTACCAAAGCCTGATTTGCACCAAGGTGTGAACAAAGGTCCTTCAAAGTCACATCACTGTACATATAGAACCTGGTAAATTATGTGTACTTGGGGCAGAAACCAGTTAACACCAGTGTGACCAAGTAGATGGGACCCAGACATCCTATTAGCACAGATCCGAAATATTCTGCTGACTGCAGCAATGCAGGGGTAAAGGAGAGGGGAAATAGTTAATAACCTGGAAATGCACTGTGAACTGAAGGTGACTACAATCCTCTATCATCTTCATGTTACTGTGTGATGTATCTAAGCATGTGAGTTAAAAAAAAAAACAATCTTGAGCCCTGTATGCGCCCAAATATGTGTAATATAAACGATTAAATTGGTATTATACTATCAGTTGGATACTTGTCTGTAAAGCGTGTTCTGTTAAGCCTATCATGTGTGATACTGTCTGTAAAGCTGTGGATCTAGCCATCATGTGTGATACTGTCTGTAAAGCTGTGTATCTAAGCCTATCATGTGTGATACTGTCTGTAAGTCTGTGTCTAAAGCATCAATGTGTATACTGTCTGTAAGTGTGTATCTAAGCCCATCTAGTGTGGCAGTGTTTGGTGAGATGTGTATCTAAGCCTATCATGTGTGGCACTCTATGGTTAAATTAGTGTCTAAGCCCTAACATACAGGGGTATAACTACAGTGGTTAGCAGCCAATTGCAGCTGCTCTGGGCCCCCCCCGTGTCAGGGGGCCCCAGATCAAACCTGCCACAGTAAGAATGGAGGATGTGCACCATATACACATTATACTGCCACATGTAAGATAATATGTTATAACAGTGCACATCTTCCAAAGTACATGAGAAATGTTGGGGGAGGGGATTGCGGAGGTTGATCTCTAATCTTTCCTTAAAGTGTGTATATACTGGATGTATATGGTGGGGTGTAAGGAGTGTATATAATGTATGTGGCGTATATGGTACTATTTTGGTGTGTATGCTACATGTGTGTATATCTGCGGGTATATACATATGTTGGTTTGTTTTTATGCTGTATGGTATATATGGTTGAGGGTGTATAATAGGTTGTTTGTGTAATATACTGTAATATGTGGATATGGTACTGATGTTGTGTGTAGTATGATGTGTGTATATATGGTTGTTGTATAACATGTATGTATGTTTGTTTATTGCTGTATGGTGTGGAATATGGTGTGTTAATACTGTATACATGTGTGTACATGGTGTGTTATACGAATGTATACGGGTATAAATTTATATATGTGTGTTTTAAATGCGATGTGTTAAGAATGTATAAATGTGTTGTATTGAGGGTAGAACTGTATTGTGTGTGTATATAAGTGTATAAATCTGGATGATTGTACACATGGTGTTATAGAAATAAGCGTCCCCTAGTCACCACCCCTGTACAGGAGTTCAATACTGTCTGCTAAGTGTGTGAACTGTATACGAGCTTCTGTACCTGAACCGTTTTGAGGGAGAAGTTGACAGAAATTTGGAGAATTCCTTCTTTTTAAGAAGTAACACAGAAAAGCAATTCACTTTAGTCCATCAAGCACGTCTATACCTGAATAACGTTACCCACCTATGCCCCGCCCTGGGAGCACAGCAAATACTCAGTCAGGATTCTAACCAGCAATATCAAAGCAATAGTCTTCATTAAAGACTATACATTTCTCAGATCTCGTGCTCCCTGCAGTGAATGAGAAGAAGTGCAAACCTAATACTTCTCACAGCTGAGGACTTGTTTTACAATTGAAGCCCATATTGCCCGGACTACGACATTAGCAAATGATTATGATAACTGGGATATTTCTTTGTGCTTAAGTGTTCTAAACTAGATATAGAGGTCTTAACTACAATGATCGGGCAGCACGGTGGTCAGTGGTTAGCATTACAGCTTGCAGCGCCGGGGACATGGGTTCAAATCCCAGGTCAACATCTGCAAAAAGTGGTATGTTCTCTTGTGTTTGTGTGGGTTTCCTCCAGGTCCTCCGGTTTCCCCCACACTCCAAAACATAACTCGTAGGTTGATTAGATTGTTAGTCCCGTTGGACCGATTTGGCAAGCTCTGTGCAGCGTGCATAATCTGTGTGCGTCTCAGGGGGAGATCCAGTCATCTACTACGTTCTAGTAAAATATGAAAAAAGGAGGACAATTGAGTCCAAAATAGCACTGACCAGTGCCAATCATTGGCAGGGAAAGAGTTGCTCCGCCCCATGACTCCTCGAGGCTCCTCCTTCTTGGGAGTCAGGTTTGCACCGTAAATGAGAATCTGTGACGCGACAAGGAAAACTGCCGTTCACAAAAGTTCTCCAACCAATATGACTGAGCTAGAAGCGATGCTGCAAGCAGGAACTGGGAAGAAATCCAGCCTCTAGAGTGCAAAGCTACTAGAGACATCAACAAAAGCAGCTTAAGGTGGTCCTGCAAGTACTGACTCAGGGGGATGAATAGTGAACGGATCACACAGTTTCTGTGCAGCTCCATCTAAATTTCGGTATATATGCCCGAAAAAAAATCCCACCACTCACTATTCTTCTATTTGCTAAAGTGTTTAATAGCTGTTCACACAATAATACAGAACGTGTTTGGTCTAGAGCATCAACGCGTTTCGGCTTATGCTTAAGCCTTTATCAACTGCAGCACGGTATAAGCCGAAACGCGTTCTGTAATATTATGTGAAACAGCGATTAAAAACATTCAGCAAATAGAAGAGAAGTGAGTGGCGGGATATTACTTCGTCACTGATTATTTGGCGTTTTATTCGTCTCTCGCGGTGCACCAACAACCGACCTTGTTACTTGTATATACTGCCCTGCAGCAGCAGAAGGGTTAACGTCGCCGTCTTGAGTAAGCAGTTTCAGTTAATGGGAGGAGGTTGTTTGATCGCGGCGTGAGGTTACACAACCCAATCCACAAGTATAACACACAACATCTGGGGCAGCACTAACGAAAGCGGCCACAGTGCGGGGGTTGTAAATAGATATCTATGGACAAATTGGCGCACTATTGTACATAAACCGCCATGTTTGACTTACTACATAGGACGTACACCTGCTCATGTTGTGGCAGTGATATAGAGCTATCTCTTGTTAAGTACATCCATTACATAGTGATATAGCTGAGCTGAGTGTGTCGTGATACAGATAGTGAGTGTGGTCCTTTTTTTGTGAACAACCCAAAGATATCAGCACTTATATATGGGTTAACACAGCACTGCATTAATTACATAGTATGTAGCTGAGCTGAGTGTGTCTTGGAGTACACCCAAAAGATTCAGCAATTTATATCTGGTTATAAACACAGCACATGCATACTTACATAGTGATGTGTAGCTGAGCTGAGTGTGTTCTGTGATACAACCCAAAGATATCAGCCACTTATATATGGTTATACACAGCACTGACATTAATACATAGTAATGTAGCGTGAGCTGAGTGTGTTCTGTGATACACCCAAAGATATCAGCACTTTATATATGGTTATACACAGCACTGCATTAATTACAGGATGTAGTTGGGCCTGAGTGTGTTCTGTGACCTAATCCAAGAGATTCAGAAATGTAATAGGATATAATAGACACAGCACTATGCATCAATTATTGAGTAGTGATAGTAGCTTGCTTGAGCTGTGTACCTGTAACACAACCCATGCTAAGAGTGTTATATATCGTTCTATAACATACTGCAATCCTATCCCAGATATGTAGTGGGTTGAGTTTCATGTGACAATACTCAAAATCAGAGCAATATAGGTGATACAAATCACAAGCTCAAAGCACGATCCAGCTCTGCTACACTGTAAATCTATTTTATTATAGTTAGTAGTTTGAGACACAGTTCCAAAAAATAAATGACAAAGCTCTTTATTAACTGTAGCACATCCTGCCCTGTAGAAATTGAATAAAACAGATATATGTGTTTGATACACTCTCTAAAAATAGATATATAAAAGTGGAGATGTAGCAGTGCTGAGTTGTAATGCCTCCACATCTTTCAGCATTATATGCAATATAGTATCTACAGAGTGCTGAGTTTTTGTCATTCCCGGACACCAGTTCCAGGTAGGTAACAGGTAAAAGTAAAAAAGTTGTATATGTTGTATGATTTATGACACACACATCTGTATGATCCACCTCGCCCTAAAGGGTTAACCCCTCCCTTTCGAACTTGCTGCACTTTGCGGAAAATAGCAGCTTCCTAACTACAAACTTGGCAAAAATGTTAACTAAGTAGCTTTTCTCTTAAAACAAGCCCCAACCCAAACCAGCAGTGACCCCAAAAAATCACCGCAGAAATGTGGATCCGATATAGAATATTGCATCAAGTTCCTTTAGTGCTCACTTCTACTCCTTTCTATTACAGCCGATTAATATCTACCTTACTATGCATCTATCTATCTCATACCTTATCTATACTCAACTCTATCTATATCTATATATCTATCTACTATCTATCTATCTATACGATCTATCGCTATCTATCTCATATCTATCAAAGAACCAGTGGCCTCCCTATTTTGAGGCGTACTACATCTCCAAACTGCCTCGCCAGGGGTTAGTTTTCCCCAGCAAAGAATCGTGAATATATCACGTCATTATGATGATAAAAAGAGGTCGGTTTTATCTATTAAATGGTTACAATAGATTGTTTTTCCCATTAAAACATCGAATAATATAATAAGGTTAAATAATAAACTATACAGATCCATACCGAAAGAATGAAATAACACCATGCTCAAAATTATAGAAAAAAATAAAATGAATCATCAAACCTGAAGAAACTGTGCTATGAATAAAAATCATCGAATAGAATAAATGTAATAAAAAGTAAACAAATAAAAAACTGATAAAATGACGGGATAATGAAGATAATAAAATAATGGAATAGTAGAAACGTATTTGTTTAAAAAAAAATTGAGTAGATTTAAGATGAAATACTAGCAATTTTTTTATAAGAATGGTATATATTATTCATAGAAAACAGTAATAAACAATATAACGTGTAGATAGATGATATATGTAGTTAATTAATTGTTCAAATAAATATATGCCGTAACACCAAATTATTGATGAAATTAAAATATAATATACAAATGATAGATATATAGTAAGATAACAATGCTCAATAAATGCCGACCCGAAGCTCATAGAGGATTGTACCGCGCCCCAAATCATCATCCTCATTATATAGATAAACTTTAGATTGCTAATCTTTTAATGTAACCAAAAATTACAGCTTCATCCAAAGTATTAACAAACCATGAAAAACTGCTCTTATGTAAAGACGATTCCACATAGAAGAAAACTGCACGTATAATAATAATAAGAAATCAAAATACATAAAATTATATAGAAAAAGAACGGCAAAAACAAGTGTAAAAACTGAATACAATGCAGAAGAATCTGAGAAATATACTGAACACGTGTAATCTGTTCCTATCTATCTACCTATCTATCTATTTATATCTATGTTTCTTTATGTATTTTTATATGTGTGGGGTAGTTACTATTACACACAATATTCTGAATATCGATAGATAACAGTAGTATATTATGGTTTTATGATATTTTACTACATCCATCTATATTATATCTATAAACAAACACTATCTGAGATTGATAGCAAAAACTGTACAAGTTCTTCCTTTTTTCAATATATATTATTATTCTAATTCGATATTAATACGTTGTTGTTTATCTACCTTACTATCACTATAATATGATATATAAAATTTTTCATATTACGGGAATTAATTGCATGAATAAATAATAAAAATAATAATACTATACATTGGTATAGTAGTAGTAACACATATTATTCCTGTCATATCTTATTATTCCGTTAGGCCTGTAGGAAATTTTATATATATATACTTCTTTGTTTATTATTATATTATTATATATTATTTCATTATATATTTTTAATAATTGCCACTAAAAAATCTAGATTTAGGAAAATTTCAAAAAACGGATAGCGATCAAACTATTTATGCAATAACTAGTATCTAGTATCATAATCATATGAAATAATTATGCAATATACATAGACAAGAAACTCATGTATGAAGTCATTGATAATAGACAGTGTAGCTCCATACTGTGACCCTCCCTGTAGACCTCACATGTAAGGGGTGAGGGTCCTGTGGGTACTCACCTGGTGTCCTGATCTTGGCCTCCTCCATCCCTGATCCTCATCCCCACCTGTTTGCCCCCAGGATACTCGATCCCACCTGGACTTCTCCTCCCTTTGCGTCACAGTTGGGCAGCAGGGTGGTAGATGCAGCCCCCCTTCCATGTTGCCCCCATTGTGTCTGTGTGTGGGTCCCCCCAGCTGCTCCCAGGTCCCATGCTTGAGCTCTAGTCTGGAGGTTTTGGCTTGGTTGTTCTTTGAAAGCTGAGACACTGAACCCTAAATGGCAGAGGAAATCTGGTACAAAAGGAAGAGTGGGGGCCCCAGTGCTGAGTGTAGAGGGGAAGAGGAAGGGGTGGTCGTGCAAAGTCTCTGGTGTGTTCCGGCTCCTGGGGGCGCCCCCCTGCAGCCCCAGCATCACCTAACCTTGAGGCTTGCAGTCATGTCACAGGGTGGGTGGGGCTGGAGGAGCCGCAGGAGGAGGCCATGTCCTAGGTAGATCTTGTGCAGTCCAGAGCTGGACCGGAGCTGGGTGGTGAGGCTGTTGCTGCTGGCTCTCTCAAGTGTCCCCTCTTTGGGGAGAGTGAGTCACTTTGGTTTTTCCTTCTTGGGACAGAATGTTCATGAAAAAATAACTTCAGCTGCAAAATGTCAGTCCTGAAGCAAGCTCAGGAAGAGGAGAAAGCAGAGGAGAAGCAGGGAGGAAGACAAATCACCAAAATTTGCCAGCGAGGTGGAAAGGAGAGCCCCACAAGGGGATGGTGTGTGGAGGGTGCTGTGAAGGAAAGGGGTAATGAGGGTTCCTACATCAGCTGCCCGCACTCAACAGCAGGGAAGGGATGGGGCTGCAGGTGTTGGGGGGTCTTTGGACCCTTAACTTCTACAGTCTCTGGGCTATGGTAATAAATCATATTATTACTGACTATGCAAAAATATAGCTACTACGATTATCACTATTAATACTATTGATCATATGCATATATGTACTACCGACTGAACATAACTCATTGCGTACAACAAATACTATAGTAAATACCTATTATGAGAGTACCTCAAACTGATTACCATATATACCACTGAACATACTATAGTACTCATAGTACTAACAATCTCATATTGCTACTACTGAAATAATACACTATCTTATAACACTCATTTACTACTATTACTGAACACGTCTCTATTCTACACTACTGACTGTTAAAAATAGGTAAAATAGTACTGATAATACTCATTACTAATAATACTGCTTGCTCATTATTTGTACTACTGATATCCAACAGTTCTAATCATATTACTACTTCTTAAACATAATCAGTTTCACTCAAAATTTAGACATCACAAAATAATAATAGTTACGATTAGTAATTAATGTATATTAATATTAGTAATGACTAATAAATAACTATATTGTACTAATAATTATATTATGTTCATAAGATTAAACAATTATTTTTCAAAGTACTTCTGAGTTCTACAAGACTTTAATGGCACTATACCACTTGGCTAGGTCACACATGATAAATACTCCTGTTACGAACTACTACTTATTGGCCATTGAAGATACGTTTCATTTGTTATTATTACTACTGATAATACATCTATTAACTACTACTCATATTTATAAGAATACCCCCACAATACTACAGTTTAGACCTACTACCACATAACTACAATAATAATGTTAATATAATACTGCCTGATAATCTATTTTAAAAATACACTTAAATCAATATAAACAAAAAACTTTATTACTGACAAATGTTCTACATATTACCATTTTAAATATTAGTGAATTATAGCACAATAATACTCATTTTACTATTGATACTAATTTATACTCATATTAAATAACATGGTATACCTAACCAAGGCAAGGAGGCTACGATATACTATATTACTACGGTATTTAATATATTTTATGTTAATATATTTTAATACTATAGACGTGCAACAGCTGCTACACATATAAGTGGACAGTAATAGTGGTGTAAAGATACAGAATTCTATAATATTCACTGCTGCTAGTAATTATATCTTCTGTTATTCCCAACTGATTACTACTGTATAAGATATTACTACTGTTGCAATCTATTCTGTACTAATACTACTGATGATGATATACTCCACTAATACTAATAAAAGTATTATCATAATTACAATTCTAATAATATGGCTGCTACTATAAGTAATGTACTAATGCTATTATAATACAAACTACTACTATAATGTGTATACTATATGTGAATAATCTTATTACTTTTTCCACAACAGGTTTTTTTTTTTTTTTTTTTTTTTGTTATACTCCAAGACTAAATAGTTTTATATACCCTTCTACATAGAATGGCTACATACAATGTAGTACTTATTACACCATTGTTACATTCATGTTACTTTACTAAAACTATACATTAATGCACTAATGTTACACAAATTTTGTTTGTGAACAGTGTTTGGAATTTGGAAAATTTCAATTCAACAGCCAAACACTTATACTACTACTGTTAATAATCCATTGTTTAGCTAAATTTGATGTACTTTATGGTGCCAAAACATATAAACAATAAGAATAAAAAGGCACAGACTTGTTATATTTACATTGTACTGTATTCTATGTTCTTTTATTCATACCACTGATAATTTAGACTGTATTAATCATATTATTTGTTACTGGTACTTATAAGAACTTACTACATCGGAACATATACTACAGTACTCCGGATTAAAAAAGAATCCTATTACAAATCTGGATTTATTAAATCCCAATATGGATAGTAAGTATCAGAAAACAACAGTGCAATCGCGACACCCCACTGTCACACACATCAGGCCACTACCTGCCAGTTCTTGGGCGGGGCTTTCCTATTACTATAATTAAGGCTACAGTTCACACACCCTCCTAACCTCCTGTAATTAGAATTTTAAAGCGGAAACTTTAACGTATCATAAAATCCCATTGACATTAATGTAAATTTATGTCATCGTTATGTTTAAGGCAGGATATCCGTTTATATATTGCGTTTTCTGGACGGAAAATGACGTTTGCTTCAGTGTCTGTTGGAAAAAAAAAACACATGAGATGATAATATACCACCTAAGTGAACATAAGGGATGACATACAAAATGAACATTGATGACAATGACTTTTATTGACACTTTAATGTTTCTGATAAGTTACTGTTGTTTACTGATACGTTGCGTGTCCGATATTAAGGAAGGAGGTTGTATGTTGACTGCAGTGTGAACTTAGCCTACACTTCTACTTTACCAACTTACACTTAAGTCCAACATTCTACACGATTCTATTCGATAGTGTGCTACTCTAGTAACAATTCTAATTAAATAATCAAGTTAACCAGCTTTTCATACCTACTATAATAGTTGGATTACAGTAGTAGTGGTAGATTGTAAACCATGAGTACTGATAAACATCTATTACCAATAAACACAGATTCTAATATTTATGTTTGCACACTGCTGCTGTCACTATTACCCTCGATAACATCTATAATACCAATTAGTTCTGGGTGCCTCAGTTCTATTCGGCCCCCACCCCCGCCTCCTGTTTGGGGGTGACTCACAGATTTCCATGGTTAATGACATTTGGTTCAGGATGTATCACAGAGTGAAGATAAGTTCTTTGTTACTTAAACCGCTATATGATAATCTACAGCTAAGCCGCGCTAGTGAATCGAGGGGGGATTGCTGGGGGTGCTGAGGGTCTGCTGGAACAGCTCCATTAGTGAATGTCTGCACAGAGGGTGCAGGCTTTAGGGGAGCAGAGAGGAGTTGTTGCCGCTTAGCTATCTCTCTCTCTATCTGTCAGTCTCGATAGTAGTTTCAGAATTTACTTATTGAACCAAGGAGCTCACGGAGAGACACAGAATAACCGACTTCTTTTATGCCAGTAAGCATGTGATAGCAGTCCTCAAACCATGTCTGAGATCTCTGCTATTGTCATGAATGGAGACATTCATTTTTCATATTCAGGCCCAATAAGCATGTGCTCCACTTCAGAGGGCTGTCTACATGCTGGCAGATACAAAATGTAAATTCGTGTAAAGAATTAAAAAAAGATATTTACCTACAATAAAGTAACAGGAAGCAAGCGGTGACATAAAATCTGCACAGATACAGCAACACACAATGCAAATTTACTATTGCTTGCGGGAAATACACTGCGAGTCACATACAGAAGCATAATACCACGTGATGTCATACAAAACGACACACAGTGAGATCACAGTACGACCTATACTATACACTAGGACACAGTGAGTGAGTACAGAAGGATGTGCAGTACAGAAACACCATGATTCACGTACAGGGATCATATCATACAGCTGATGTCACAGTCAGGGATTAGACACACAGTGATGTCACGGTCAATACTAATACACATAGGGAATGTCACATATACAAGATTCACACACGTGATGTCCCAGTACAAGATAATATACACAGTGATGTCCACAGTACAGGTATAATACACACAGATGATGTCACAGTACAGAGATAACCACCACAGTGATGTCAACGTACAGGGATAATACACACAGTGATGTCCAGTAACAGAGATGTCAACAGACACAGTGATGTGACGTACAAGACATACATACAATAGTGACGGTCACAGTACAAAGGATATACACACAGTTGTGTCACAGATACAAGGATAATAAAACACAGTGATGTTCACCAGTACAGGGCATTAGATATCACAGTGTGTTACAGTACAGGTATAATACACACAGTGAGATCACCGTTACAGACACAATGATGTCACAGTACGTACATATACATACTACAGGAGAGACACAGTGATGTACAGTAAACAGGATAACACACGTGATGGTCAAAGTACAGACATAATACCACATGAGTGATGTCACAGTACACAAGGATAATAAAACACAGTTGATGTCAGCAGTACACGGAAAATAATACACACGTGATGTCACAGTACCAGGATTCATACACACAAGGATGTCACACACAGAGAAATACACACAGTGTGTCACAGTGCAAGAGATACATACACACCGTGATGTCACAGTACAGAGATACACACCACAGTGATGGTCACAGTAAGGGATATACACACAATTGATGTCACAGTACAGAAGATAACCCACCAGTGAGTGTGACAGTAAGACATAATACCATATGATGTACAGTACAAGGACTATATACACACAGTTTGTCATCAGTACAGGATAATAAACACAGTGATTCACAGTAACAGGGATAATACACCAGTGATGTTGGAGTAACAGATAAGGGCATTAAAACACAGTGAATGTCACAGCACAGGATAATACACCAGTATGTCCAGTACAGGATATACACACAGTGAATGTCACAGTACAGGGATAATGCACCATTGATTCATAGAACAGGGGGGTAATACCCACATGATTATGTACACGGGGTTAATACACACAGGGTAAGTAAGTACAGGGAATAAACTACAGTGAGTCACATTACAGAGATAATACACACAGTAAATTCACAGACAGAGATAATAACAACACAGTGATGTCACAGTGCAACGATAAATACATACCGTGATGTCAAGTAACAGGGATAATACATACAGTTGTGATTGGTCACAGTACGGATATACACACAGTGATGCACACGTACAAAAGGTATATAACAAGTGAATGTCACAGTACAGAGATATATACACCACGTAGTCACAGCAAACGGGATAATCACAACAGTGATGGTCACGGCCACAGGGATGAATACACAAGTGAATGTCACAGCACAGGAATACTTCCACGATGATGTCACAGACAGGGTATACACACAGTGATGTTCACAGCAGAGAATAATACCACGTGATGTCACAGTACGAGAGATAATACACACAGTGATTCACAGTGCAGAGATTTACACACAGTGACTGTGACAAGTAAGACATAATACACATGTGATGTCACAGTACGACATATACACATAAAGTTTGGGATGTCACAGTAAAAGGATACATACACACAGTGATGTCACAGCTACGTACAAGGATAATACACACGTGATGTCAAGTACGGGATATAACACCCAGTGTTCCAACAGCACGAGAAGTAATAACACACGGATGTCACAGCACAGAATAGCTATACAACCAGTGATGTCACAGGTGCAGAGATAAACACACAGTGATGTCACAGTACAAGAGATAACACACATAGTCCGATGATTTCACAGTACAAGATACGTCAACACCACAGTGATATGTCACGAGTACAGGGATATTAACACACCGTGATGTCACGTACAGGGAAATAAACACACAGACGTCTACGGAATACCTGCAGTGATCAAGCCGGATAATACACACAGTAGTCACAACAAGGGATAATACACTTTACAGTAGGTATACAATTGATGCACAGTACAGGGAATCACCAGTGATACCACAATTACAGAGATAATCCACACACAGTGATGTCACGTACAGAGATAATACACACAGTGATGTCAAGTTAAGGATAAAAACACAGGAAGTCACAGTACAGGGATACTAACACAGTGCAGTACCACAGTACAGGGATAATACACAACGGTGATGTTCACAGTACATGGATAATATACACAGTGAAAGTCACAGTACAGGGATAATACACACAGTGATGGTACAGTACAGGAGTGATAATACCACAATTGTTCTAGTCCAGGATAGTACACACAGTGAGGTCACAGTACAGTGGATCAACACACAATGATGCCACCAGCACGGATAAAAGTGTGTACATAAACGAAATACCACAGTGATGTCCACAGTACAGGGATAATACGCATGAATGTCACTACAGTGATGAATGGACAACGTGTCCATCAGGCAACCGCAGTTGGTAAGTAACAAAGGGATCCTAATACACACATGATGTCACAGTAACAGGGAAATACACAGTGATTACCGACCCCAGACAGGGATATACAACAGGCAGCTGACGTGTCACATGTACAAGCATAATCACCAGTGATGTCACGTAACGGGAGATAAACCCACAGTGTCCACAGTACAGATGGAGATAATCACACACAGTAATGTCACAGTACGACGGAGTAATTACACAACGTGATAGTCAGCGTAGCAGGGGATGTAGCACCACAGTGGATGTACCTACAGGGATAACTACACACTGATCGTCAAGTACAGGGATATACCACCAAGGTGATGTCACAGACAGGTAATACACACATGATGTTCACAGACAGGATAACATGATGTCAGCTGACTAACACAGTGAGTGTCAAGTACAGGGTTAGATACCACAGTGTATGTCAGCCAGCAAGGGATAATACACACAATGATCTGTAAAACGTTACTATGTTCATCAACAGGGAATACACGAAAGTCGCCGGATACACAGTGATGTCCTCGTACGGATTCACAGGTGATCGAAGAGATATACCAGTAGCACGAGTTACAGGATAATACCACAGAGTCCCATATGAAAATAATGTAAACAGTGATGTCATGGTGCACTTTCCCTTTGATAGTAAATACCTGTACCTTACTTCTGTAGTCGTAGGATCCCGGAGCAGCGGATTTTCCTGCTACCATAGTAGTTACACATTTGGGGAATCTGTAAAGTGTAACCATTATTTAGGTATATACAGGTACCACACATCCCCATTCTTTTCAATGAGCAATACAGCCTTCCACTGAATGGCCGTATAGTGCACTGTTCTGTACCATATTTTTGCGTCCGTACGCCCCATAGAAGTCAAAATACGGGTTGCATACGTCGTAGTACGGGTTGTGCACTGATCTGTGATATCCGTGCAGTTATCCAGAACCGATGGGAGTGATCATTCTGTCAAGCCAAGTCGGCCAATCATCATTGCACAACAGCCCCAACGTATTTTATACGGATACAGTGCCATACATGCACAAAGGTCATGTGACTAACGGTGTAGTCCCACTCATATCAGGACTGCAATACAAGACCTGGAAGAAAATCACACGCGGTGATGTAGTCTAAGTTAAAAAAGCCTAAAAAAAATCAAGGTTTCACCTCCCATAGAGATGCGTTTCCTGCCTGTTACAGTGTGTGTCTATGCAGGCTGTCATGACTCACAATCTAATCTCCTTGTGTTGGTTTAAACAGCCTGAGAAGGAAGATTAACCCTTCACTTTTGCTGGTTTGAAAATATTGCAAAACATCACACGCCAGAAGGGAGAGAGAGCAGGAAAGGTTCGACATCACCAGCTGTGTAACACAGCACAGGTAGAGAGAGAGACTTGGCCCTCAATCCACATGTTGGCTTATTTTAAGGGTTTTCCATGGAAGCTGATTCAGAGGGGGGGGGGGGGGTATCAGTTGCTAAGACCCCTACAGATCGCCAAAAAAGGGGAGACCGGACGACCCCATTGCTGCTCCTCAAGACTAAGTGGAGTCACACGACCACGAGCATACCTCTCTTCTCCATCAATCTCTATGGGCTGACGAATTGCAGACGCGGAAAACAGCTAGTGTTTAACTATACAAACTCATAAAAATGCACACTATTCTCTAATGGTGACATTGGGGGAGGCGATACACGGGCGCTCTCTGTACCAGGTCCCTTTAAACGTCCCATTGGTACGATCACTTTCACCAAATCTTGCACTTTCATTTGGCTCATTTGGTTGCGGAACGTGTCACATATTAGTGTAGTCCAGTTTTACTATGTAAATGAAGGCAGGTGCTTAGTACATCTACCTATTAGACAGTAGCACAGATTTGTATTAACTAGACGCTCTACCTTTAATATTCTATATGGAAATATAAGAGGATTCTTACACATTTTGGTGAAAAACTCTCAACATATGCAAGTAAGCCCATACTGCAAGTACATTAAGCCAGTGGTGTTGTGTGGTTGGATTGGCCACTGCGGCACTGGGGCCTGTTTACTAGACATTATTGTGGAGCTAACATTTAATCCTATTTGTATTTGGAGGGTTGTATTTCCCATCCTGGGACTCTAACTATGTCTTTTTTTTTAAGTAGCTTCAGCATTTTAAGTCACTTAAAAACATGGATTTCTAATCCCCAAAAAGATTAACCCACAGCACTTTCCTTTAAAAGCCACTAACTGCATGCTACAACAGTTGGGTTATGGAGGAAAGTTGTCACATAGTAGTGTCTCATAGTGACATGAATTAAGCTTTGACATACAGTGTTTAACTTACAGCATCCTAGATTGAAATTCTACATTAGTACTTAGGTCACATTGCAGGTGACACAATCCTGCCTGGTGTTGAAATTCACTGTTACATAATCCTGCTGTGTTTACAGACTTACACATGATACAATGATGTGTGAAGAGAAAGACAGATAGAGGGGAACATGCTAAATGTATACTCCTGTAATACTCTACCAGTAGCACTACTATAATACTGCCCCCTATGTATAGGGATATAACTACTATAATACTGCCCCCTATGGTACAGAATAGAACTTACTAATAGCCCCGATGTCACAGAATATAATGACCCTATAGCCTATGTTACAAGAATATAAAATCAAATAAACCTTACTGCCCCTATGTACAAGATATAACTACTATATACTATGCCACCCCTATGTTACAGCAATATAAAGACTACTTAACTACTGCCCCCCTAATGTACAAGATAACTATAAATACCCTTTGATTACTACTAACTGACCCCTATGATCTCTCATAATACTGCCCATGATAACAGGAATTACAACTAAATACTGCCCCTAAGTACAAAATATAAGACTATATATACGTAATTAGACGGCCCTATAAGAATATACATAAAAGCACATAATGTAAACTACTAATACTGCCCCCTATATACAGATAATATAACTACTATATACCTGCCCCTAATGTACAAGACATAGAACTACTATACATACTGCCCCATGTACAAGAATAATCTATAGTAAAAGTACTGCCACCTATTGTTAAAGGCAATAAACTATATATATCCGCGCCCCCTATGTACAAGAATATAATACTATAATACGCCTGCCCCCTAGTTACATGAATATAACTAACTAAATACTGCCCCCTATGTAACGAGAATTATAACTACATAATATACTGCGCACCCCCTATGTACAGAATATACTATAATCACTATTTTACAATAATAATCTGCAGCCCCTAGTCAAGTATATAACTACTATATCTGCCCCCCCTATGTACAGTTATGATAACTCTATAATACTGCGCCCCTTGTACAAGAATATAACTACTATAATACTGCCCTCCTATGTACCGATATAACTTACATATAATACGGCCCCCTATATACAGAAATATAACTACTATAATACCTGCCCCTATGTACAAAAAGAATAAACTACTATAATACTAGCCCTATGTACCAGAATATAACTACTATAAGCTACTGCCCACTGGCCCTAAGTACAGACTATAACTACATAATACGCCCCTATTACAAGACTATATAACTACTATAATACTGCCCCATGGTACAGATAACACTACTATAACTACGTGCCCTATGTACAGAATATAACTACTAGTAATAACTGGCGCACCCCTATGTACAAGGAATATAAATCTAATAACTATATAATGACGACCCACTCTAGTAGGATATGAATAATGTATACCACTAACAAATTACTAGCTATAATACTGCCCCCCTATGGTACCAGATATAACTACTATAATGACTGCCCCTATTTACAAAAGTCAACACATATAGACCTAGGTTAATAACACATATCCATACTAGATCCGACCCCTATGTACAAGAATATAACTACTATAATACTGCCCCTATGTACAGAAATATACTACTATAAATACTGCTCCCCTATTACAGGAGATATAACTACATAATACTGCCCCTATAATACAGGAATATAACGCTCTTATACTGCCCCTGATGTACGACGAATAAAATACTCATAAAATCTGCCCCGCTGATACAAGAATTCAACTACTATCAATATGCTGCCCCAAGCCCCCTATGTACAAGTCAACATATACGTACTAATACTGCCCCCTATGATCGATAACTGAAATCTATATTAACATAATACTATATATGCCCCTAGGTACATAGTAAACATAAACTGCCCTAAGACTACCTACATATAGGCCCTATGTACAATAATTATATAAACTAATATAAATATGACCCCCTATTACAAGAATCTACTACTATAATACTGCCCTCTAGTGTACACATGGAAGTATATAACCTACTAATACTACTATCTGCCCCCCACTATGATACAGAATATACACACTACTATAATTACTGCCCTAATGTACAAGAAAACTAGTAAATTATGCCTCTAATAAAATAACACTTATTAATAACTGCCCCCTGATGTACAGAAATATAACTACTATAATACTGCTCCTATTAAAACCAAGGAATATAACTACTATAATACTGCCCCCTATGTACAGGGATATAAACTACTACTTACTGCATCCCTATGTACACAAGATAAAATACTATAATATCTCCTCCCTTGTACAAGAATATTAACTACTATAATTACTGCCCCGCAAGATACTCAGAAAATGCCTAATGTATAAATAACTACTATATACTACTACTATGCCATACTGCCTAAGCACAATATAAACTACTATAATACTGCTCCCCTGAGTGTACAAGAATAATAGACTACTATAATAACGCCCTATCGAGTCCACAGAATTAACTAACTTAATCTGAACTGCGCCCTATGTACGGAATATAACACTATAAAAAAAATGCTCCCCTCATGTAAGGAATAAACTACTATAATACTGCCCCTGTCCTATCACTGACTTTATGCCTTACAGAAGATAACTATTAATACTGCCCTCTCTGTAACAGAGACATTATTAAACTAACTCATAATACCTGCCCTATGTATCCGGACTAAAATCTACCTGTTGTACACTGCCTCACTATGTACAAGCCCTATAGAACTCCTTAAATAGCTGAGTCCCCATCACTGTCAAGCATTATAAATATATAATATGCCCCTATGTACTCAAGAATATTATAATTCTATCAGTTACTGCCCCTATGTGACAGCATAAATACCTATTAATACTTGCCCCCTGATAAGAATATAACTACTATAATACTGCCCCCTATGTACAAGAATATAACTAGTATAATACTGCATATATACAAGAATATATATGGTGACTGTATACTCTTTAGGTCTCTCTTGCTGTACATTACATTATGTGCTGCTGTAATATGTGGAAATTGTGTGTGACTTGCTGCTTGTGGTTTTGCAGCTGTGGTAAACGGCTGATATTCTTCTGCCATCTTTGTGCAATGATCTCTGAGTTTTATTGTGATAAATGACCACCTGCACAGACGGCCTCAGCTGATGCGCTGTTATTACAGATCATTTCCTCCTATACAGAGAAATACTTTCTGCCCCTTTGTTGACTTCATAATATTTACAAAGAGTATCTGTATTATACTGTACTAGAGTTCACATATTACAGGCAGTCCCCGGGTTACATACAAAATAGGTTCTGTAGGTTTGTTCTTAAGATGAATTTGTATGTAAGTCGGACCTGTATATTTTATAATTGTGACCTCAGTGAAATGTTTTTTGTTCTCTGTGACAATTGGATTTGAAAAATGTTGGATTGTCATAAGAACAAGGTTTAACAATAAATCTTAATTGCAGACACATGTGATAACTGTTATAGCTGAATATTGTAGCCTAAGACTAAAGTACCGTAGATTACCAACATCCGGAGGTCCGTTTGTAACTAGGGGTCGTCTGTAAGTTGGGTGTTCTTAAGTAGGGGACCGCCTGTACTCTATACCACCTACAAACTACTACCATACACCGTGTTTACATCAACCTGACAGATCCCATTACTGACCACTGTATGAGGATTCTATGGTTGTCTTTTGGGGGACCACCTTTCAATGGTGACAATTCAGAAGAAGATTGCAGGATTTTGGGTCTTCCAGCAGCCGATCCTGACTGTTATCACAACCGAGCAGCGATGCTAACATCAAGGATCAGAAAAGCTCTGATCTGTGTATGACTGCAGTGTTTAAGGGGTTAAACAGTGTTTAAGGGGTTAAACACTTGGGGGTTCCCTCTGTCCCAACTGGCAGTGATTGCAGGATGCCCATGGCGCTACATTTTGACATTATCCATTTCACAAACTGTTATATTAAAAATGAACAAAAAGCTTTTTTTTTAACTACATTGTACAAATGAAAACTACAGGTCTTTATGCAAAAAACAAGTCCTCATATGGCTAAATTGACAGAGATTGTCAAAAGTTACTCTTGAAAGTTGACAATGCAAGGTTTTCATTTCTTTTAAAAAAAATTAAAATCTCTGATTATAAAATCGCTGCATTTTTATTGACCCAGTAAAAAAAAAAGATTGTATGTGATTCATGTTGCACGATAAATGTAGCAAAATTTTATTTTAAAAAAAATGTCCAATTTGGCTTTTTAAAATATAGCGTGCAAAATGGGTTAATAAAAGTTAATCACTAGGACATGTGATGAACTCAGAAATTGTGCTATTAAAAACTACAATTTGTACTGCAAAAACCAAGACCCCATACAGCTATAGCGATAGATAAATAAAAAAGGTATAATTTGTAGAAAGTATTGATGATAAAATAGACAAGTTGCATGGTCATTAAAGGCGCAAAACAAGTGCAGTAGTATGGGGATGTACAGTGTTTCACATAATGCCGCCATATACAATATTCATATAATGCCGCCATATACAATATTCAATTAATGCCGCCATATACAATATTTATATAATGCCGCCATATACAATATTCACATAATGCTGCCATATATAATATTTATACAATGCCGCCATATACAATATTAACATAATGCCGCCATATATAATATTTATATAATGCCGCCATATACAATTTTCGCATAATGCCGCCATATAAAATGTTTATATAATGCCGCCACATACAATATTAACATAATGCCGCCATATATAATACTTATATAATGCCGCCATATACAATTTTCATATAATGCTTCCATATATAATATTCATATAATGCCGCCATATACAATATTAATATAATGCCGCCATATACAATTTTCATATAATGCTTCCATATATAATATTCATATAATGCCGCCATATACAATTTTCATATAATGCTTCCATATATAATATTCACATAATGCCGCCATATACAATATTCATATAATACCGCCATATACAATTTTCATATAATGCTTCCATATATAATATTTACATAATGTCGCCATAATTTAATGCAAACATACTCGCCTACATTGTATATACTGTATAAATAATGCCGCCATATACTGATGTATATTGTCAATAATTTCACCCAATACAGCCTACATTATACCGTCATATAGTGTCTACATAACGCTGCCATACAGAAAATGTGACAACCCTTCATGTTGACAGTATATGTTATATGTAATGTATATATGTAATGTTTGTGATATACACCCCCGAGCCCAGCGGCCCTGACCCCCTCCCCTGCGGCCATTGTGTTTGTGAATAATGGCGAGCTCCTGATTGTAGATTGTTAGATCTCAGCTCCTGAAGACCCATCATCCACAAAGTGCCAGCAGTGACTTCCTCCCTGCTGTCATAACACCCAGTTCTGAGAGCCACTTCCTGCGTGGCCCTTGCCCCCACGTCCTGCATTGTGCCGGGCCCCCCCTCTGTCATTTACTATTGGTATTGTCCTACGATATCCTATATGTGCATCTGGTCCTCCATGTGATAAGCCAGAGCCACCTCCTCAGGACCACCGGGGCGACTCATAGCAAACAAGTCACAATTACAATTTGGAAAAGTTGCTGGATGATGTTCCCTGACTCCCAGACAAGTTATTTTGCTAAGTTTGTAAATCAGGATAATAGTAAAGTTGGGTTACACTCTACAACTCTACAGTTTTTTGGCCCCATATAGCCATCATCACACTTTCTATAAAGGGTAACACCCAGCTTTCCCAGACTCCTGCATTATCAATCAGTCTACTTCTGCAGCAACAGGGCATCAGGAAGATTAGATTACAGCCACTCAGAGTAGAATAAAAGCTGGGTGACTAGCCCTGTGGGAAGTTTTGGGGGGGTCTTAGAGAAAACCTGTCACTTGAATTTACCCCACTACACTGCTATCCACTCAGGTAGGGGATGAAATGTCCTTTCTAGAATTCCCTCTCACCCTTTTACATATAAAAATTCTCCTCCAAAGTCAGGCAAATATGACTCTTCTCATTTAATTTTTACATGAGATGAGTCAAGTTTAGTGATTACAGGTAGATCGCTTTAGAAACCCTTTTCTTCTGTTCTGTAGCACCTAGAAAACTGCATATGGTGTCATATTAAAGATAAGGATTTTATCTTTCATATCATTTCAGGCTTATGCTTTCGTGAGCTACAGAACCAGAAATATAGGCAGCTAAAGAGAGTGGCCCACATTTATCAAAAACAGTACAAACTGTTCTATGTGCAGTTTGCCTGTGGAGTGTGCAGGGGGCGCCAGATTCATGAATTGTGCTGCCCGTTCTGGTACCCCCTGCACTGCTTGGAAAGTGTTGGCACCATTTTTTTCTGGTGCACTTTGTTCATGCTGCAGAATTGTGACGCACATCAGTAATAAATGTGGCGCACGGTCCGACTAATCACTAGCACATCACTTTAGGTGCACATTTTTTCTGTCTTGTCGGACAAAGAGCAGCCACGACACAAAACTGGCGCAAACACTTTATAACTACATGTACAAGCAGTTTACACGTTCTTCTCCGTGCAAAGTCAGACAGAAAACAGGTGCAAAGACTTTAATGAATGTGGACCATAGCTAGAAATGTGAGCTTCAGGTAAAGATCTAGTCTTTGCCTATTTCCAGCCTGTTGTGAGCTGAAAGATGAGATTCTTATCTTTTACATGACACAAGAAGCATGTTTCTAGGTTCCATAGAACAAAAGTTAGGGTCTTCTGAAGTTACGCTACCTCTGCAACCAGTAAACTTGACTCATCTCAAATAGGATGAGAAAAGTCATATTCAGGTGATATTGGGGGAGATGTTTTTTTTAGGAAACAGATGAGTTTTCACATAAAAGAGGAAATTTTAGGACATTTCATCCCCTACCTAATAGGGGCTAGTAGTTTAGTTGGGGTCAACCCTGGTGACAGGTTCCCTTTAAAGCCCCAGCTTTACCATATACTTAATTCTACAGTGATGTATTTGCTGGAACAGTTCATAGCCAAGTAAATTGGCCACTTGGGGCAGTGGGAAAGCTGGTTGCCAAATAATATGATCATTACAGCTTCTACTGGAGTTGTCACCCAACTTTCCTAGATCTCTAAACATTCTGCAGTGATAAAGTATCAGAGGATTTAAAACTATGTAGGTTTTCCTTTCCAAAAACTGGGAAAGCTGAGTTAAAAAGTTGGCCTTCTGCAAAAGTTGTCACCCAGTTTTCCTACACTCCTTAATCTGTCTTTTTCTGAGTTATGGATGCAGTAAGATGTATCTATATAAATTAGCCTTTCAGAGTTGTGGAAAAGCTGGGTGAACAACAGTTTCTAATTTGATTGGCCAATTAGTATTGTGGAAGAACGTGGGTGACAAACAATATTGTTTTTCCAGACTATATGGCCAGGCTATCTTCTTCTTCACTGTATTATTGCTGCACCATTCAGGGTGGTGGAACAGCTGGGTGTCCGTCTCTGTATATGATTTAAGGGGTTTCAACATTCACTGCTTTGCACACCCAGCTCTCCAATATTCTGTATTTTACAAAGATTTGCATAAGAGCTACATAGATTGGTTGTTTAGGATTGTGGAAAAGTTGGGTGACAAACAATATGGCCACCATATCATCAGCTTCTCAGGACTTAATTGCCAGTCTGCCTTTTTTGGGTGCTAGGGAATTATTCTAGTAAAATGTACTATTCAGGATTGCGGAAAAGCTGGATGAATAGATTTTTGTGCAGTTTTGGCTTTGCACTCCCAGCATCCAACCCTATTCATCAGAGAATTTATAGATGAAGATTTGGCCCTAAGGGTGATATTGGGGGTCTTCATTTCTTTGGGCACAATGGTCCGATCCAAAATCTATGGGATGCAGCGGTAAATGTTTTTTAATTTTTTTGGTACAATCCAAATGTAACAACAATTTCGATTCAAACTTTTGAACATTTTTACAGTTCCGCTGACCAGGACTGATGGCTTGTTCTATCTACTTTTAGAGATCTCCCCTTCCCCGGGGTCATTTTCCCCTTGACTGGTCAGCACACCCTGCGGACATCACGCACACGCTAGGGGTTGTAGTCCAGGGTGAGAGGTGATGGGCCACTCTATTAGTGCAGAGGTATAAGGTGTCTCAGTAAGTGATGGAGGAGGCCGGGGGTGGGGGGCGCCTCACTGACCAATTTTCCAACTTCTTCACTTAATGTTATTTCAGCCAAAAGTTTCCAAATCAGTGAGGTCTTATCTGAGGGTCCCAGGTCGTCCCTGCAGACCCCTCTGGGGGCTTAGAAGTTCAAACAACACAGCTTAAAATAGCCACAGACAGAAGAAGGGACAAGGGGGGGGGAGGAAACAGGTCGATGCCTTCACTTTGCTGTTATTTTATAAGGTAACGCTGATTGATGTGACGGCCACTAACCTGTCCCCCCCCCCCTCCTCTTGCCCCCCTGCACCCGGGGGTAACTGGATCTCCCAACTTGTTAAACAGCTTGTAAAGTTTCAGCTACCAGAGATGCAGGAAGCCCTTAACCCTTAGTGTGCAAGCACAACATCTGCGGGGCGCTGGGGCGTATCCTCAGACCTGGCACGGATGACCCCAATCTAATAGAAGGGTTCTCCCCCCCCCCCCCTCCTAAAATTCCTTTTGTCTTCTTGAATGACTATAATAAATAAAATTCCGCTTTCATTTTGCTCTAGTAGGGTGGGAGATATTTATCCAATCTGATACGATTTTTCTACATTTTCAGATGGGAATTTATTTGGGATTTCGGTAGTCAAATACATGGTATGGGTGTTGGTGACAGGTGAGTTACTCGTATTATATAAGTAATATGAATCAGTCAGGAGAGATGAGGCTTGTCGGAGCTTCACGGTTTAGAAAATGTTACATTTAGAATCTTCGGATACTCACCTGTGATTGGCTCTTGGAGGGCGTGAAGATATTTGCACTGGACTTCCCATGTTCTATACATTTATGATACAATTTAAAGGAAATTTCCATAAAACAAATAATCAGTGTAGTAAAATGTCATGGTATGCAGGGGGAGAACAAGTGAAGGACTTAACATTGCAGAAATATGGGAGCACTTTCCAGTGGACCTTATATTTGGACCAGGATGGTGGTATTTCCATTGTCTAGGAAAACGCTACAACCAACTCCATGGGGCACATTTACTTACCCGGTCCTTGGAGTTCCCCGAATGTGCATTGTCCGTGTATAATGCACTGTGCCGCGATTCACTAAGATCGTGCGCCCGATATCCTGCATGTGTCGCTTCCCCGCTCAGGTCCGAGCGGACCTTCTTCTTCCTGATGCATGTAAGTGCCTAAACTTGTGACACAATTTGAAAGTTAAATCCTGCGCTCAGTCCGAATCAGTCGGATCCTCGGACAGCACCCCCCCTGACCAGCACAGCTGCGCCAAAAAACGATCATGTGTGACACAATCCCAGCACAGACACCTGTAAAATACCTGTCCCAGCCGTGCAAATACCCGAAAAAAGTGCAAAGTCCGACGAAAGTGAGCAGCACGAGCCTTAGTAAATGAGCCCCCATGTGTCCTCAAATTCAGCTTCAAAGGGGCCAAGACATTTGCATTAAACTTTCCATATCTATCTGTCTTTCTATGTCTATATTTTGTGGACCCATTGGATCATGTCCTAGGATAGTCCCCATCATTTCTATAGCTGTGCTGCCATTTTGCACTTTTTGCATCACTTTTTGTCAAATATTGCCACCTTTTGATCAGGATTCTTAAGGAGTTTGCTGTATCAAGTACCTCACACACGAGGGACTAGTGATGAGTGGACCTGTTTCAATTTGGGATTACCGAGTAGGGCTGAATCCTGAACCAAATTTTAGTACCCAAACCCGAATGGTTCTGCCCACCACATCATCATTTTCCCCAAGTATCGTCAATCCCTGATATAAAGGGTTAAAGTAAATCTACCATCAAAATCCATCATGATAAACCAGGGACACTTACTCATAGATCCAGCACAGTGAATGTGGTCATCTTTTTATACTCGTCATCTATTGCCTCCTTCCTTCTAAAATCAACTTTTAAAATTATGCTATGGGGTTGTTCCAGAGTTCTTCCGTGTTCTCTCTTCACGGGCTGTTACAATGTCCCCTGCTTCCCCAGCCCCACTGTGTGAGATGACATTAGGCAGAGAGTGAGGGAAGTGCAGTAACACCCCGGAGCCCCTCAGGCTTATTAGCATAATTTTAAAAGTTGACTTAAGAAGGAGGAGGCCATGGATAACAAATATAAGAAGACCAGCACAGTCACGGTGCCTGGATCTATGAGTAAGTGCCCCTGGTTTATCATGAAGGAGTGTGATGGGAGATTTCCATTAATACCCACCCTCATCAATTATTATTATTATTTATGTAGCAGCATTAATCCCATGGTGCTGTACAATCAGTAAGGGGTTCACATAAATTACTTTAAGACAAGAAGTAATGCAAGTACAACAACTACAGAGATCTTGAACAAATTTTAGGAGGACCCTGCCCATGAGATATATTGTGTATCTCAGTTACGTTGTAGGGGGGGATTGTGAACTACTTCTTTGGAAAGGGGAACTGAAATGGGTGTACTTGCTGAACACCCTGAAGCCAGACACTCTGAACATGGAGTTTAAAGGGAACCTGTCTCTAGGTTTTACCCCATGTAAATACTTTCACCATCAAGAAGGATAAGAATGATACTTTCTAGAATTCTCACTTTTATGTGAAATCTCACTTGTTTACCTATAAAAAATCCCCCCCAAACTCAGGCAAATATGACTCTTCTCACCTCAGTTTTCCATGAGATGGGTTAAGTTTAGTGGTTGTAGGTTTAGTGTCACTTGCATAATTCCTATCTTCTCTTCTATAGCACCTAGAACAGTGATGGCTAACCTATGGCACTGGTGCCCGAGGTGGCACTCAGAGCCCTTTCTGTGGGCACTCAGGCCATCACCAGAGATGACTCCAGGTATCTTCCTGCAGTCCCAGACAGCCCAGGACTTGCTGAGCACAGAGCTATTTTAAAGTGACAGCTCTACCTGGGACTATTTTCTGCTTTATTGGTGTCCCCAGGTGCTGGTATCAATGAAAACTGTGACAGAGAAGGGAGTATAAATCACAAATTACATTTCTGTGTTGGCACTTTGCGATAAATAAGCGGGTCTTTGTTGTAGTTTAGGCACTCGGCCTCTAAAAGGTTTGCCATCACTGGTCTAGATGCTGCTGGTGTCATATTAAAGATGAGGATTTCTTCTTTCAGGTCAAATATGTGGTACTATGAACTACAGAACCAGAGATGCAGGCAGCTAAATACATCAAGAGAAATTCAAGCTGCAGGTAAAGATCCAGCTCCTGCCTATTGTGTAACTGCCTGTATGTCCAGTTATCTAGCAGCCAAAACAAAAATCCTGAAAGATGAGATCCTTATCTTTAAAATGACGCAAAAAGCTTTTTTGGCTTTAAGACCAATGATACAGGCATCTGAAGAGATATCCCTGCAACCACTAAACTTGACACAGCTCATGAGAAAATGAGGTGAGAAGAGTCATATTTGCCTGACTTTGGGAGGGATTTTTTTTTATAGATAAACCAGTGAGAATTCACATAAAAAGGGAATTCTAGAAAGGACATTTCACATCCTACCTGATTTGGCTGCTAGTTTAGTGGGGGGTAAAAGCTGGTGACAGGTTCCCTTTAAGTGATAAGTTCCTGAACTGATTGTATTTATTTTTTTTTTAATTTATGATAAAACTAGAGGGTTTTCCAGAAAAAATCCCCTTTGTAGCAAGATATGGTTTTACGTTTGTTGATAAGATGATAAGGTGAAAGATCAAGATTGCATAAGTATTGGATCCCTTATTCCTTGGCATAACCCGGTCCAAATCCACTACATGACATGTTCTTTAGGGGTGTGAAAAGGTGTAAAAAGTTTTAAGAATCTGCACTGTCACTTTACAATCATCACATTTTGCACAGCTGCTCCCTGTGAGCAAGGAATGTCAAAGACTCAGTATTGAATCCCTGCGTTTTCAAAATCCACTTATTACCCACCATATTAATGACCCGCCACAGGTCATTAATATGAGCTCTGAGCTTTGATTGGTAACAATAGGCAAAAAGTATAAGACAACTTATGTGTGAGGTAAGAGGTGAGGTAATATGGAGAGAGACAGATAGAGGGTGACAGAGAGACAGACAGAGAGTGAGAGTGACAGAGAGAGAAAGAGACAGACAGACAGAAAGAGAGACGCACAGAAGGAGAGACAGAGAAAGAGAGAGAAAGAAAAAAAGAGAGACAGAAAAAGAGAGAGACAGAGAGGGAGAGAGACAGATGCAGAAACAGACAGAGAGTGAAACAGAAACAGAGGGACAGATAGAGGCATAGAGAGAGAGACATAGGGGGACATTAATCATAGTGGGTCTCAGGTTCGCCTGTTTTTGCGCCTGGTTTGCTCTTCTTTTTGGCTCCTGATCTATGATGCATCTAGTTCTGGCTTAGTAAATGCACTTTGGAATTGTCGCATGTCCCATTCATTTGCGCCTAAATTTGCGCCAAATTTTGGCGCAATTGTTAGATCTCATTTGTGAGTAATAATGAAAGGAGACTGAGAAAAGATGACAGAACGTTCAGGGCGTCATCTCTGCACAAAAAAACTATCATTGCGATGTAACAGCAGGGACTAAATGTGACAGAGATGTAAAAAAAAAAAAATTCTTGCTGAAATGAGTCTTTGCCTTTTTTATTATAATGTACAGTAAATGGAGACTGATAATATTCTCAGATCTGTACAATAAGACAATAATCACTCACAGAGATGATCCCATAGACAATAATCACTCCCAGAGATGATCCCATAGACAATGATGAAGTCCTTACTGGGGAAATTTTACATTATAAAACTGCTCCGAAGTATTTTCCATGTTGCATGGAGGGAATTCTTCATTTGGGAACCTAAAATGTATGTTTTTAGTAATGAAAAGGGAAGTTTTTTGGAAGTGCTCCTGCTCAGAGCAGGTGCATTTTCTGCGCCTATTTTGTGCCTTTTTAGGCGCACTTTTGTGATAGATCCCGTGCAAACATCTGTATAGGACGCACTCACTATGTCAGATAAGGCGCAGGAACTCAAAACCACTACGTGCCGAACTATGCCGTGCGCCAGAAAATGGTGCATAAATGCGCCTAATTAACGAGATGCCAGATTTTAGCGCTAAAAGACGCTCAAAACAGTCTAACTGACTATGATTAATGTCCCCCATAGAGATAGATAGATAGGTGATAGATAGATATGAGATAGATAGATAGATAGATAGATAGATAGATAGATAGATAGATAGATAGATATGAGATAAATAGATAGATAGATATGAGATAGATAGATAGATATGAGATAGATAGATAGATATGAGATAGATAGATAGATATTAGGTAGATAGATAGATAGATAGATAGATAGATAGATAGATAGATAGGAGATAGATAGATAGATAGATATGAGATAGATAGATATGAGATAGATAGATAGAGATATAACCAAGAGAATCCAGAGCAGCACAGCTAAAGATAGGGTGCAAATTATAATTCAAGAGGAGTGCTGCCGTTTTCTTGAACTAGATATAGAGATAGATATAAAATATTATTTGTTATCTCTTTCCATTTTGTTACAGATAAGAGCAATGCCGGGGGCTACAGCCAGTATTATGTAAAATGTTGCCTACTGTTGAATAAGTAATGTTGCAAAAATATTGTCGGAATTTGTCGCAGTGTTTTCTTTTTAAGTGGACACAGTGTCATGTTGGTCATGGCAGCACATTGTTTCCCAATTGCGAAATAATTCCTAAACAGCAGATAACTCCATGTATGGGACTATCAGGTGGACCATTGATGTTGCATAAGTATTAGATCCATTGGGGCACATTTACTAAGAATGTGGGAAACAGAACTAAAAGTGCTCTGCCCGTGTATAACGCTGGGAGCGCCAGATTCATTAATAACGAGCGCCAGAAATCATGAATCTGTCGCTTCCCTGCACTAGCCCCACCAACTTTTTTGTGGTGCACCTTTAATATAGGGCGTGCGACAGAATTTGCTTGTTAAATCAGGTGCATGGTCCGCCTGAGCACTGGAACGCCCCTTAATTTGCTTGATACCTGGTGCAAAAGGGTCACGTGCAACACAAATGTGGCACAGACACTTCTTAAATACCTGTGCAAGCAGTTTACCCCTAAAAGAACGTGCAAAGTCCAGCAGAAGACAAGCGCAAACCCCTAGTACAGTGGTGGCGAACCTATGGCACTGGTGCCAGAGGCGGCACTCGGAGCCCTCTCTGTGGGCACCCTGGCCATCACCCCAGCATGAAGTTCACCAGACAGGACTCAAAGAATCTTCCTATAGAATCTACAATGATAGGCGAATTTGCCCTCCTCCTTTTAACTGCGTTGGTGTCTTTAGGAGGCTGAACAATTGAAAGTTGTCAAAGAACAAGGAGATATAAATAACTGCTTAAATTGCTGTGCTGGCACTTTGCAATAAATAAGTGGCTTTTGGTTGAAGTTTGGGCACTCAGGCTCTAAAAGGTTCGCCATCACTGCCCTAGTAAATACCCCACGTTGTGTAATATATAGCAGTGTTTGCTACAAACATCTGCACTTCAAAGATACAAAAATGATAAGATGTATTTGTATCTTGTGTTGTGTAGTTCCGCGAGTTGTATGTTCTGAGCAGGTGGGAACAGGAATGTGCTCGACATCACTGTATATTCTTCCAGTTCCCCCTCAGAGTTCTCATATTTTGGGACACATTATCAAGGAATAAAGATCCTGGATGGTTTAGGTTGGAGCTATAGCCATGTATAAGAATATAATTGATAAAGTTTTAGTTGTAATAATACACAGGGGTATAAGGAATATGGGTATTTCCATGCCAAAATACTTTTGTAGCATAATATGAAGCACTCATCTGAATTACATAAATATTGGATCCCTCACTGCAGAAAAAATATCAGCATCTCCTCCTGTCCTATATATAAAGAGAGTGCACAGTACCACTTCTCCTGTCCTATATATAAAGAGAGTGCACAGTACCACTTCTCCTGTCCTGTATATATATGGACAGTGCACAGTACCACTTCTCCTGTCCTGTATATATATGGACAGTGCACAGTACCACTTCTCTTGTTCTGTATATATATGGACAGTGCACAGTACCACTTCCCCTGTCCTGTATATATATATGGACAGTGCACAGTAACACTTCTCCTGTCTGTAATATAGGGACAGTGCACAGTACCACTTTCTCCTGTCCGGTATATATATGGACAGTGCACAGTACACTTTCTCCTGTCCTGTATATATATGGACGTGACACAGTACACCTTCCTGTCCTGTATATATATGGACAGTGCACAGTACCACTTCTCCTGTCCTGTATATTTAAGGACAGTGCACAGTACCATTCTCCTGTCCTATATATAAGAAGTGCACAGTACCACTTCTCCTGTCCTGTAATATATGGACAGTGCACAGTACCACTTCTCGTCCTGTATATATAGGGACAGTGCACAGTACCACTTCTCCTGTCCTGATATATATGGACAGTGCACAGTACCACTTTCCGTCCTGTATATATATGGACAGTGCACAGTACACTTCTCCTGTCTGTATATATATGGACAGTGCACGTACCACTTTTCCTGTCCTGTAATATATGGACAGTGCACAGTACCACTTCTCCTGTCCTGTATATATATGGACAGTGCACAGTACCACTTCTCCTGTCCTGTATATATATGGACAGTGCACAGTACCACTTCTCCTGTCCTGTATATATATGGACAGTGCAACAGTACCTCTTCTCCTGTCCTGTATATATATGGACAGTGCACAGTACCACTTCTTCTGTCCTGTATATATAGGTAGTGCACAGTACCACTTCTCCTGTCCTGTATATATATGGACAGTGCACAGTACCACTTCTCCTGTCCTGTTATATATATGGACAGTGCACAGTACCACTTCTTGTCCTGTATAATATGGGCAGTGCACAGTACCACTTCCTGTCCTGTATAATGGACAGTGCACAGTAACATTCTCCTGTCCTGTATATATATGACAGTGCACAGTACCACTTCTCCTGTCCTGTATAATGGCAGTGCACAGTACCACTTCTCCTGTTTGTATATATATGGACAGTGCAGTACCACTTCTCCTGTCCTGTATATATAGGACAGTGCACAGTACACTTTCTCCTGTCCTGTATATATATGGACAGTGCACAGTACCACTCTCCTGTCCTGTATATATATGGACATGCACATACCACTTCTCTCCTGTATAATATATGGACAGTGCACAGTACCACTTCTCCTGTCCTGTATATATATGGACAGTGCACAGTACACTTCTCCTGTCCTGTTATATATGGACAGGTGACAGTACCACTTCTCCTGTCCTGTATATATATGGACAGTGCACAGTACCACTTCTCGTCCTGTATATATATGGACAGTGCACAGTACCACTTCTCCTGTCCTGTATATATATGGACAGTGCACATACCACTTCTCCTGTCCTGTATATATATGGACAGTGCACAGTACCACTTCTCCTGTCCTGTATATATTGGGACAGTGCACAGTACCACTTCTCCTGTCCTGTATATATATGCAGTGCACGTACCATTCTCCTGTCCGTAATAATGGAAGTGCACAGTACCACTTCTCCTGTCCTGTATATATGGGCAGTGCACGTACCACTTCTCCTGTCTGTATTATATATGGGCAGTGCACAGTACCACTTTCTTCCTGATTATATATGGACAGTGCACAGACCACTTCTCCTGTCCTGTATATATAGGGAACAGTGCACAGTACCACTTCTCTGTCATGTATATATATAGGACAGTGCACAGTACCACTTCTCCTGTCCTGTATATATATATGGACAGTGCACAGTACACTTCTCCTGTCCTGTATATTTGGACAGTGCACAGTACCCACTTCTCCTGTCCTGTTATATAATGCACAGTGCACAGTACCACTTCTCCTGTCCTGTATATATATGGACAGTGCACAGTACCACTTCTTGCCATGTATATATATGGACAGTGCACAGTACCACTTCTCCTGTCCTGTATATATATGGGCAGTGCACAGTACCACTTCTCCTGTCCTGTATATATATGGACAGTGCACAGTACCACTTCTCCTGTCCTGTATATATATGGACAGTGCACAGTACCACTTCTCCTGTCCTGTATATATATGGACAGTGCACTACGTACCACTTCTCCTGTCCTTATATATATGGCCAGTGCCACAGTACCCACTTCTCCTGTCCTGTATATATAGGACAGTGCACAGTACCACTTCTCCTGTCCTGTATATATATGGACAGTGCACATACCCACTTCTCCTTCCTGTATATATAAGGACAGTGCACAGTACCACTTCTCCTGTCCTGTATATTATGGACAGTGCACAGTACCACTTCTCCTGTCCTGTAATATATATGGAACAGTGCACAGTACCACTTCTCCTGTCCTATATATATAAGAGAGTGCACAGTACCACTTCTCCTGTCCTGTATATATATGGACATGTCCAGTACCACTTCTCTCCTGTCCTGTATATATAGGGACAGTGCACAGTACCTTCTCCTGTCCTGTATAATATGGACAGTGCACAGTACCACTTCTCCTGTCCTGTATATATAGGACAGTGCCAGTACCACTTCTCCTGTCCTGTTATTATAGGACAGTGCACAGTACCACTTCTCCTGTCCTGTATATATATGGACTGCACAGTACCACTTCTCCTGTCCTGTATATATGGACAGTGCACAGTACCACTTCTCCTGTCCTGTATATATATGGTACAGTGCACAGTACCACTTCTCCTGTCCTGTAGATATATATGGACAGTGCACAGTACCACTTTCTCCGTGTCCTATATATATAGAGTGCACAGTACCACTTCTCCTGTCCTGTATAATATAATGGACAGTGCACATTACCACACTTCTCCTGTCCTGTATAATATGACAGTGCACAGTACCACTTCTCCTGTCCTGTATATATATGGACAGTGCACAGTACCACTTCTCCTGTCCTGTAATATAGGGACAGTGCAATACCACTTCTCCCTCTCGTCCTGTATATATATTGGACAGTGCACATTACCACTCTTCTCCTGTCCTGTATATATATGGACAGTGCACAGTACCACTTCTCCTGTCCTGTATTGGACAGTGCACAGTACCACTTCTCCTGTCCTGATATATATGACAGTGCACAGTACCCTCTTCTCCTGTCCTGTATTATTGGACAGTGCACAGTACCACTTCTCCTGTCCTGTATATATATGACAGTGCACAGTACCACTTCTCATGTCCTGTAATATAGGACATTGCACAGTACCACTTCCTTTCCTGTATATATATGGACAGTGCACAGTACCACTTCTCCTGTCCTGTATATATATGGACAGTGCACAGATACCACTTCTCCTGTCCTGTATATTATATGGACAGTGCACAGTACCACTTCTCCTGTCCTGTATATATATGGACAGTGCCCAGTACCACTCCTCCTGTCCGTAATATATGACAGTGCACAGTACCACTCTCCTGTCCTGTATATATATGACAGTGCACATACCACTTCTCTGTCCTGTATATATATGGACAGTGCACAGTACCACTTCTCCTGTCCTGTATATTATTGACAGTGCACGTACCAACTTCTCCTGTCCTGTATTATATGGACAGTGCACATTACCACTTCTCCTTGTCCTGTAATATATATGGACAGTGCACAGTACCACTTCTCCTGTCCTGTATATATATGGACAGTGCACAGTACCACTTCTCCTGTCCTGTATAATATGGAAGTGCACAGTACCACTCTCCTGTCTGTATTATATGGGCAGTGCACAGTACCACTTCTCCTGTCCTGTAATATAATTGGCAATGCACATACCACTTCTCCTGTCCTGTATAATAGGACATGCACCACCACTTCTCCGTCCTTATATATAGGACAGTGCAACAGTACCACTTTCGTCCTGTCTGTATATATATAGGACAGTGCACAGTACCACTTCTCCTGTCCTGTATATATATGGACAGTGCACAGTACCCTTCTCCTGTCCTGTATATAATGGACAGTGCACAGACCACTTCTCCTGTCCTGTATATATATGCAGTGCCCAGTACCACTTCTCCTGCCCTGTATTATAATGGACAGTCACAGTACCACTTCTCCTGCCCTGTATATTATGGACAGTGCACAGTACCACTTCTCCTGTCCTGTTTATATGGACAGTGCACATACCACTTCTCCCTGTCCTTATATATAATGGACAGTGCACGTACCCTCATCCGTCCGTCCTGTATATATATGGACAGTGCACACAGTACCACTTCTCCTGTCTGTATTATGGGCAGTGCACAGTACCACTTCTCCGTCCTGTATATATATGGACAGTGCACAGTACCACTCTCCTGTCCTGTATATTATGGACAGTGCACAGTACCACTTCTCCTGTCCGTATATATTGGACAGTGCATTACCACTTTCCTGTCCTGTATATATGACAGTGCACAGTACACTTCTCCTGCCTGTATATTATAGGACCAGTGCACAGTACCACTTCTCCTGTCCTGTATATATATGGACAGTGCACAGTACCACTTCTCCTGTCCTGTATATATATGGACAGTGCACATACCACTTCTCCTGTCCTGTTATATATATGGCCGTCACAGTACCACTTCTCCTGTATATATATGGACAGTGCACAGTACCACTTCTCCCTGTAATATATATGGACAGTGCACAGTACCACTTCTCCTGTCCTGTATATATATGGAAGTCACAGTACCACTTCTCCTGTCCTGTATATTATGGACGTGCACAGTACCACTTCTCCTGTCCTGTATATATATATTAGGACAGTGCACAGTACCACTTCTCCTGTCCTGTATATAGATGGACGTGCACAGTACCACTTCTCCTGTCCTTATATAATGGCCGTGCACAGTACCACTTCTCCTGTCCTGTATTATATGGCAGTGCACAGTACCACTTCTCCTGTCCTGTATATATATGGACATTGCACAGTACCACTTCTCCTGTCCTGTATATATATGGACCTGCACAGTACCACTTCTCCGGTCCTTTATATATATGGGCAGTGCACAGTACCACTTCTCCTGTCCTGTATATATATGGACAGTCACAGTACCACTTCTCCTGTCCTGTATATATATGGACAGTGCACATACCACTTCCTTGTCTGTAATATATGGACAGTGCACAGTACCACTTCCCCTGTCCTGTTATATATATGGACATGCACAGTACCACTTCTCCTGTCCTGTATATATATGGAGTGCACAGTACCACTTCTCCTGTCCTGTATATATTACAGTGCACGTACCACTTCTCCTGCCTGTTATATATATGGACAGTTGCCATTACCACTTCTCCTGTCCTGTATATATGGCAGTGCACAGTACCACTTCTCCTGTATTATGGGCAGTGCACAGTACCACTTCTCCTGTCCTGTATATATATGGGCGTGCACAGTACCACTTCTCCTGTCCGTATATATGTGGACAGTGCACAGTACCACTTCTTCTCCTGACCTGTATATATTGGACGTGCACTACCACTTCTCCGTCCTGTATATATATGTGGACAGTGCACATACCACTTCTCCTACCTGTATATAATGGACAGTTGCACAGTACACCTTCTCCCCTCACAGTAGGAGGTCATTACTGGCAATTAATAAAATCAATGTGCAGCAGAACACTTCTGTTTATTCCCCTCCATTAGCAGGGGTTTACTTGAGCGAACCTGTAAACACGACCCAAACCAGACAAGACAGGTCACAGACATTCTCTCCAGTTCAGCAACTTTTCACCCTGAATACAAAAAAATACTAATAGAAGCAACAACCAGAGAAAAAATCAATAAAATACAAATGATTCAAGATTACAAAGCATGATACTGCTACAAATAATACAAAATTAAAAAGGTAATACTCTAACAAAGACACAAAACACACGAATATAAATATAGACAGAAAAAAGAATACAATTAAAAAACATTAAAGCTAAATAAAAAAGACTAAGAAAACATTAAACAAACTCCAACCATAAAAGAATAAATATATAATAACATTTTAAGAAATGATTTAAAAGAATCAAGAAAATCATGAAAACATTCATTAAAAAATAAAAAAAAATAAAGCTAGAATATATATAAAAAATAAATAAAACATAAATGATGAATAAAAGAGAAAATCAAAAAAAAAAAATATAAAAATATATAAACTTGACAAAAACTTAAATGAAAAAATAACAGGAAACACAAGTCAATTGGAAGTAAATAACTCAATTAACTGTATGATATAGGGAAAACTATAAAAAATTAGCAATTTTTCATATTTTATTCTGTTTTCATGACTTATTATTCCGTTTTGTAAAATTGGGTAACAGTGGATCAGTGTTTTGGGTTCAATTAACAAGTGCAGTTTGCTGCCGAAATTTCGTCAAATTGTGCGATTTTTTGCCCCCATTAAAGGGGCGGCACAAGTCGGATGGTCCTTGCCTTTGCTTGTTGTGCACTTCCAGAATGTAAAGGACCTGAGATTTAATTGTTAGAAGCTAAAAAAAGAAGATTGTAAACAAAAAAAGGCCAAAAAAACACAAGGCCGGGTTTATTTGTTAAAAACACCAGGAATGCCGTCAGCGAGAGGAAAGAACAACAAGCTCTTCACTTGGCAAATAACTTTAATGGGCGAGGAAGAGGCTAGGATACACGGCGGCCCCATAAATTATCACCTCCATCCTAAGCGTCTCCCCTCATCTCAGACATTAGGGGCCCGCGCTTTATGGGCTCAGGGTCTCGGCCTCTTAATAGGGGGGGGGGCCTGTTGTTTTTTGGAGCGTTTATTATTTTCCCACCAAAGCATTATAGTGTGTGAGACGTATGAGGAAGCAGGTGATTGTGTCCCATTCATTAGTGAGAACGGACCCCTATTCTCCTAATTTCTGGGGGTCCTGTTCTCAAGATCGGTTTTCTGGTGGATTGGGGATAGCTTCCTAAATGGGACAATGCCTTTACACCCTTAACACATTTTGACGCTACAGTATGTGTATGTTTTTACATAAAGGCATCCCCTACTAAGAGCCCTCGACTTACAGACGACCCTATTTTACATCCAGACCTGTACTTTATCCTAGTCACCATAAACAGCTATAACAGTTATCACAGGTGTCGTGTAATGAAGCTTTAGTGTTAATCCTGATCTTATGACAACCCACATTTTTATAAATCCATGTCATGGAGACTAAATAAAATTTGGCTGGGGTTACATTATAAAATATAACGTTCCACTTGCATACAATCAACTTAAGACAAACCTACGGAACCCGATGTATGTATGTAACCCGGAGACTGCTTGTTCCGGTTGTATGATGAGGGCTCAAGGGCTGGAGCCCTCTTGATACATGTGGTAACTATCGTGGCGTTAAACCATGGGGTGCGGGCATCTTGGATTAGATTGTCACTCCCCATGACGTCATTGGGAGCAGCGCTGCTCCCTTGGCAGCCTGGGAGTCTGCATGATACTCCAGACCTGTCATGGATAAGGATTTAGTAGTGGAGTAGATGGTAGGAATGATCAGACCCCCCTAGGGTTAAAGGGGTCTTCTCCCACCAACAACCAAACAAGTTAGCCTACCACAATAGGTCTAACTGCTGATCAGAGGGAGGGGTTAAGAAGTGACCCCAACAGATCATTGGAACAGGGAGTCCATGGGTGTCCGAGGTACCTTTGCCCGAACCCTGTTGCTTCCCAGATGAGTGGAGCAGACGCCCGCGCATTCCTTCTGCTCCATTCATCTCTATGGAGCTGACGAGATTGCCGAGTGTGGCCCCTTTAAATTACCCATGGGCGTCTAAAGTAGTAAAGTGAAAAAGAATAAAAAATAAAAACGCATGAATTTCTAATCACCCCCCAAACCGATATAAATAATTTAAAAATAGAAAAATGTTATCAATGAACCGTGGAAAAGGACAAATGATGAAACACAAGTGATCAAAAGGTCATACAGTCACAACAATTGTATCAATGTAAAATAAAATGACACCTCATGCAGATCCGTGCGCAAAAGTACAGAAAACTTATTAGCGTCAAATAGGCAAATGAAGAGATTATTTTCTGTACAAAGGTTTTTTTTTTTAAACCTATGTACTTGTGGCACATACCAGACCAAGGAATAAAGGAGACTCGTCATTTGGAGCACACAGTATGAATCCAGGATGATTACAGGGTAAACCCAAAAATTGAGTATGGTATTGACCTCCTTGGTTGACCTACGGAGCTGAACCCTATCACCCTGGTCCTAACTGATGGAGATGAGGAGAGCTACAGTGGCCATTAACGGTTCGTTCAAGTAGCACGGTAATAGCTTTAAGTCGGATAGATACTTTGGTTGCTGTACTGTTGATACAGTTGTAACGACCCTCAACTGTTGATACTGTATGAACACAAAGTACACTTAGAGAGCAGCAGAGCAGGGACCATTGCCTTGTTATAAGATGACTAGATCTTGCAGTATAATCCGTGCAGATCAGGGGTTTCCCCATGCAGAAAGGGTCTCTGTGGTGTCTCCATCAGGTGCGAGAGCTCGGATGGGTCTGGTTGTCTCCCCATCGCGGATTATAGAGCGCTACCATGTGATGTGCAGTAGTTGGTCCGCAGGGCTGTATATCAGGAGCTTAATGCTGTGGGTCTGCTGATGTCTGCAGGAGAAGTGACCGCACTGCTCATCTGTCAAGATCTGTGTATGTACTGACAGTCAGCCTCAGGTTCCTGGACCCACAAACACAACTGATTAAGCCCCTTTCCCCCACCATCAATACCGTCTACAGGGGTCTCCTGCTGCTATTTAAAACCTACAACCTGGATTCATAATGTTACCAGTAAGGATCACAGGGTTGCAAAAACAACGCTTATACACCAATTCTAAATTTCCTGCGATAGGTGACCAACCCAAATCTATACACCATCTAGTCAACAACTATGCAATCAAATCTGCACAATATGTGAAGTCATTTATAGACGCAATAGTGCGTACATTTTTTTCCCTCTTTCAATCAAATCTATGCAATCAAACTTCACAAAAGTGTAGTAGTCAATTGGATACGACAACTTATGCATCACATCGGCGCAATCAAAAGTCTGCACAAATAGTGTAGTTCACATGCTACCAACCAATCCCTGCAATCACATCTATCTCAATCACTCTAAGCAATCAAATCTGCACGATTATGTGTGATCATAATCAATCCATCTAAATCTGCAACACATCTGTGGCAATAAAAACGCACAAATATGTATATTCAATCTATCCCACCAATCTATTGCAATACGCATCTATTAATGAAATCATGCAATCATATCTGTGCAGTGTCACTAATGACACCCATCTGTATCTTAAAATAATGTCACCTATAGCATCAGGAATATCCTGATACCCAGACAAATCCCTGCATAAACCCACCATATAACTACGTCAATTTTTGGTCTTCCCTTTATGAAACAAGGCGGGAGCTCAGCGTTCACTGCATACGCTTTAATTATGACTATATTACATCAGTATGCAAGATTCGGAGCTCCCCCTAGTGGTGAACTGCACACAAGCAAAATGTCTAATTAATCTGTGTACATTGCAGGTAGTACGTGGAGCTATTTTTCAGAAAAAAAACCCCGCTCTGCCTCCCCTAAGACAATTTAAGATGTGATTTGGCACGACATTCTGCAGCTAAAGATGACGATGAATATTGACAAGACACCCACTGCGCAGGGATACATAATCTGTCATATAGTCGCCGCTCTGGTGAGCAGTACCAGGGATGTTATGGCTGCGGACCGTTATACGTAGGGAGCAGGGGACTAGGGGGGGAATTGAGATGTTTGACTGGGACCTCAAATGAAACTCCCATTACACCCACAAAGAATAAAGAGCTGGAACATGATCCGAACAAGGACAGGTTTAAAGGTAGTCCATCACTTTGCCGGACCCGATACTGACAGGGGGTTAAGACTATACTTCATATATCTCATTGGCTTACTTCCTATATATCCCCCTTTACTGGTACATGTATACATCCGCACATGCCATGGACATAGGAGTCATCATAACCCTATACAAACCTAAACACAGATCAGATTCCCATCATATTCATACTATAGATAAAATCGCTCTGTATGGATTATAAACCCACCACATGGCGTCTGTATAATAATGTACTAAGTTTATTAAATATATACAAAGTCCAATATTCCGCCATAATCATGATCATATAAAGATACAAACACTGATCATAAGAATTCGTTGACCCAGATGGATTACAAAGTTCCTATTCTTGGTCCCCTCTTGCCAGAACCACTATGATGACTTCTTCGAGATTATTGATAAGGTTGGCTAGCCCCTTCCTAAATTTACCATAACGGAGACCTACATAGTGGACAGTACTTTACTTTAGGCGCACACACAGTAGCAGTGTGCCTCTAACATATACAATTAAATGACATTTGATCCTGATTGGATAAAACCCCCCCAAATAACAGTCATGCCTTATTTTGTGCCCCCTCCGGGCAGAGTAGTCTGTTTGACCCCGTAGGCCTCACGACCCGTTGGACGCCACCCTCTGCTACCAGGGTCCGCATATAGGCGGGGCTCCCGGGCTCGAGCCCGGGGCCCCCACCACCTGCTCCCCCAAGGGGCCACCACACATCGGACACGTCTGCGCTCAGTCCGAGGTGCAACACTTTATGTTACATCCTGCTCCATGCCTACCCTAAGCCCTACATGCCCACTCCATAGATGTGTATTCCCAGAACTCCTTCAGACCTCCTATTTCTCTATATGGCGCCATAGGATTTGTATCTAAAGTACGGGGCCGGATGGGCATGTGCCCTGGGTAGCATGGTATGTAGACAGCACCCCGGCCAGCAACGGATGGCCTTTGATTGAAAAAAGTCTATCCATAACTTCACACCTAAATTTTGCACAATGGCTCTCCCAATGTCCTCAAAATACAACTCAACACCATAAAGTTTACTTTAAGGGAACCTCCAGTCAACACTGATTCATTGAATCTAACATTGTGTAGGGTTCGCGAAGGGCCTGGCACATGTAATTATTCATTGAATGACCTCTTATGGAGTGTTCTTTAAGAACATAAATACAATATTAAAAAATTATTTCCCGTCTAATTTATAAACATAATGGTTTTGTTTTTCCCCATAATATTACAACATCATTTTAGAATTTATTATTCTATTTAGCTATTATTTATAGTTGTGTTTTATTATATTGTTTCACAGCTTTTCAACACTTTTTTAGTGGATATTTTTTTCCTTTTGAAATTAGTATTTCATAATTTCTCTAAAAAAAAAAAAACCAAAAAAACATTTTCATTGATCCCATTATTATACTGTTTTGCATTTTTGGTCATTCATATGTTTCTGACTTTAATACTTTATGCTATTTTTTTTTCAATTTACTTTGTTGCTATTGTTTATTGTACAAGATTTTTTTCTTAAGACATTGTGACTATTTTTAGTTTACATGTAATTTTCTTGATAGATTGTTGCCATTTTTAGTTCCGGGGTTTGTTTTTCTTTTTTTTTTTGGTACTTGATACACCTGACTTCGATTTTTTTTTCGACCAATTGACAAACCAAAGACTATTATAGTTCTAGGGTTTTATGCTTGATTTATTTTTTTGATACTTGTTATTATTTTTAAATAAGTTTTTTTTTTTTATATTTTGTTTAGTTTTATTTGCAGGTTGTTTTTTTTGATAACGCTTGTTCATATTGTTAGTTTACAAGTCCTTTTTTTGTTCCTATGATATTTTTTTTGCTATTTTTAGTTTGATATATGTAATCTTTATTAATTTGTTTCGTGTTGCTATTTTTATGATGTCCGCTTTTCGTGTATTTCAGGCCGGGGTTGGATTAGATAGTCATGGTGATTACAGTGGAAATTGATGCTGAATTGGTCCTGATAAAAGCATTCATAGGAGAGTAATGATGCTCCAGCCCCCGGAACCCATCTGGACCCCCCGCATCCACCTCTGTGATTTGAAACCACTCAACATCATTGGTGTTCAATGAGATGTTCCAAAATAAAAAACAGCAGCTATGAAAGCGGCCTGCGAGATCCATCAAACAAACTTCTCTGCAGAAGTAAGGTGGAAACAACTTATCTAAAACACAGTCTTCCAAGCAGGGTTCCTGCTGTAATCCGGGGTCAGAGGATGGGAGCTGGGCTGAGGGGGCGGGGGAACCTAGGTTCGTGGAATGCGCGGGGTGAGGGGAGGAACGGGGGGGCGAAAGGAGGAGCTATCATGGAGGTTCAAGCCACATACCAAACAGTTCAGTCCAACAGAATACCTACTATTATTCACTTGATCAGGTTTTAATGGGATACAATCTAAAAATCGTGAATTCATATTTTTGAATTTAAACAATTTTTTTAAAAAATTGTGTGTCTCCTTTAACAGTGATCCTTACTCAGGTAACTGGTAATCAAGACAACAGGCAGTATCCCCCGGTATGTACAAGATTGGTCTTAGGTTTGTTATTTAAGTTGGTTTTTATGTAAGTCAGAATGTAGTATTTCTAATTGGTAACCCATCCAGGAACGTTTTTTGGTCTCTGTGAAGTGGGTTGTCATAAGAACCAGGTTAACCACTAAATCTTTTCATTACAGACACCTGTGAGAACTGTTACCTGATTATTGTAGCCCTATGACTAAAGTACAGTAATTACCATCTCCAGAGTTCCGTTGTAACTATGGGTCGTAAGTAAGTCGGGTGTTCTTTAAGTTAGGGGACCGCCTGTAAATCACATATTTCTACACATATGGACAAAGTAATATATGGATTGATGGACCCAGTGTTGGAGGAGTGTATTGTTTTTTTTTTTTTTAATTTCACAAAAAATATAAAGGTGAATTGTCCCATCCATTAGTGAGAACAGACCACACCGCTCTCCTAATAGCTTGGTCCCGTTCTCATGGTCTAGCAGGTCCTGTGGATTGGGGATAACTTTGGAAGTTGGGGACACACCCCTTTAATATAACGATCACCCTAATGGGGGACATTTATTAGTTGCCTCTGAGGTAAATTGTTCTAGTCCCATGGAAACCAATCCGAAGCTCAGCTGTCATTTTAAAAACACTGTTGGGAATGAAAGTCTGAGCTCTGATGTTTCCATGGGCAACTAGACATTAGCTCAGACACCTCTGATAAATCTCCTGTATGTCCTGAAATTAAAATTTTGGGGGTAGGGTTACCACCTCCTGTCCTATGTCAAACCAAAGATATCACAGCACATGTCACAACCTGATTGTCCCGCACCTACTTAGCTCTGCTAACACCTCATGTAAATCTGGATGGATAACCAGCGGCCAAGGCTAATAACCATCACTAAAACACCCAGTTGACACCCAGTTTCTTTACTCAGAAGACACAAAAGATTTTAGATTGAGGAAAGGGGATAATGATCTGATCGGTAAGGGTCCTCCTACTGGGACCTGGCGTATCATGAGAACGACCCCCAGAAATCCAAAAAATGAGGCTCTGTTGTCACTGATTTAGTGTTGCAGAGCCCAGCATTCGGGTATCTCCCTGCACCTCCCCTTCACTGTATAAGAGAGGGTTGGCGATACTTGGTCGGCTGAGTTTGCCAATTCAATACTTCTATATTATAGATGAATATCAGAAGCATCAACACAGCCTGACGCTCCTCATTTTTAAGACAGAATACAGTTCTTACGGATTGCTGGGGGGCCCGTTCACGTGATCCCAGCAGTTGACCCTACACATCAGCTAGTTGTGTACAATTTAGAATTTAAAATGGATTACTTATTGATGGGAATAATGTCCACTTCTCCTGTCCTGTATATATATGGGCAGTGCACAGTACCACTTCTCCTGTCCTGTATATATATGGACAGTGCACAGTACCACTTCTCCTGTCCTGTATATATATGGACAGTGCACAGTACCACTTCTCCTGTCCTGTATATATAACGATCTGCTCAACCACTGTATCTAAGCTTATCAAGTGTGATACGATCTGCTGAACCACTTTATCTAAGCTTATCATGTGTGATACGATCTGCTAAACCACTGTATCCGAGCTGTAAAGATGAAACATGAGAGTCCTCCGTTAATAACACCTTTCATTGGCTAACTAAAAGCTGATCCCAATTGTTATTATATCTAAGCTCATCATGTGTTATATAGAGTTTTAGAGAAAGAAGAAAATACAAAAATAAACTAAGTATACTGTACCTCCAAAAACGTATTCACACGTATCGTATACATGCACACGCTCATACACATACATATACACAATGTGCCAACCCATCCTATACATTGACCCAGAGAAGATGACAGCAGATGTCCTCAGGACATGGAGGTGGTGGAGCACGTGGATAGGAGTTAATGTATTCTACAATAAGGGCCACATATTTCTAATTATTGCTCAGTGATTAAACGACTATAAGAATCATGATGCACTTACATTAGCATATTAACTACACTTTATTGCTTTCCACGAAAGATCATTTCGGGAGGGAAAATACTTTACAGGTGGAGGAACAAGTCATCATCAGATCAGTGAGATCCTCCACACAGAACTGTATATTTTGTTACAAAGTATCAACATAAAACTTTTATTCTACATGATCGTAATAAGAGAACAGCAATGACTATAGAAAGATTACAATTTCATTTACTGAAGTTGGCCATTGGCAGTGCGCAGGTCTGTGCTGTGAATGACCTCGGCACCGGACACAGGACATCACTGGTCTCTCACACGGTTCTGCTGGGATTCTGCTCCGCTCTTCTACAGTTCTGTGACTGTTGTGGGTTTAATCGCCATAACGATTTTCCAAATTTTCAGATGCGCAAGGAGTTGTTATCATGCATGTGCGGTGACGTCACCAGCTCTCATAGCGCTACATAGCCGGTGCCACAGACAGCGTGCTTATATTGGTTTCTGGCAGAGCAACTTGAGCTCATTAGCATATGTTATGAAGTTTATTTGTGATCAAAAAGTGGCCATTCTGAGAAATGATACCGGGAAATGCTACCGGAACGGGGAGGTGAGTGATACACATCTACCATCGGGTAAACTGATGGTAGATGTCCTTTAAGTGTCCCATGGGCCAGCGGGCTGTTTACACGACTAGTGCCCCCCAGCATCCAAACCAACATGCGCCAGATGTCAAGTACTACTCTATATACCTTCTATATCTTCTATGTATTCTATATACTCTATATCCTATAACTTGTGCTGCTCATAAAAGTGATTTAATGATGAACTACAATTGTGCTCTTATATCCCATCTATTTAGGAAAGATGAACATTCCCTGACTGCATGAAACCCTCCACCCCGACTGCCGTCCAGACCAGATCTTCCCCCTACAATGTAATTTCCACAGCAGAGCCCCCTACAATGTAATTTCCACAGCAGAGCCCCCTACAATGTAATTTCCACAGCAGAGCCCCCTACAATGTAATTTCCACAGCAGAGGCCCTTTGTAGAAATGTCATCCAAAGCAGATGCCCCCCTTTACAGAAATGTCCACAGCAGAGCCCTTTTGTAAAAATGTCCACAGCAGATGCCCCCCTTTACAGAAATGTCCACAGCAGATGCCCCCCTTTACAGAAATGTCCACAGCAGAGCCCCCCTTTACAGAAATGTCCACAGCAGAACCCCCCTTTACAGAAATGTCCACAGCAGAGCCCCCCTTTACAGAAATGTCCACAGCAGAGCCCCCCTTTAATTAAATGTCCACATCAGAGCCCCCTTTATAAATGTAGCAGTAGATACAAGGAATGGACATCGGTTTAAAAAAATCCTTTCTTTATTAGTACATATAATAATACTCACATAGCGACTCAAGACGTACAAGGGAGGGAGTGAAAGCAGAATGCCCAAAATATGAGGAAACGGCCATTTTACACTGTACGGCGCTTCTAGCGGCCTCTGTATAATGTGAACAAAAGAGTGGGATGCTAAATACCTATTAGTGATGTGGGTATCACCCACTAACACCTAGCCCCATCAGAGAAACAAACCTGTACACATCTTATCCAGGAGCAGTTACTGAGAATGAAAGGATCATGGGACTTGTAGTTTCCAGTGACGGCCTTCTTAGTAATAACTCCGCCTACTTTAGAAAGCCCATAACATTTTGTGAATCATAAATTCAAACTTTTTAAGCTCCATTTTGTGACTAATGACATTGAGTTTTGTTATATTCATTTATTTATAGCATCAAGGGTTTTTGTATCAGACGTTCATATTCCCGGAATACCCCTTTAAGGTTTGTTAGTGCTATCAATTGTCCTAAGGCAATGTGTGAATAAGTGGTTTCTTTTTTATCCAGTGTGTCTTACTGTTTTGATTTTAAATATATTTGTGAAGGGAGTTTTTCCTAATAAGAGATTGTTGTCAAAAGGTATGGCGCCCATTATTAATGTTTATTTTATATATTTGCACTGCATTAAGAGTCTGTGTTGTAGACTGGTCAGTAAATCACCACAATAATTGATACAGCTTTGCATTACCCTTATAGTGCAGGAACTCTGCTCCCAGACCCTTTGGTGTGTGTACAGCTGCTCCCGCAGAAGACATGCGCAGCTTCATGTTACTATGGTGACGCATCATGTGATTGTGGAGGCGTGGCGGGCGGGGACCTGTGACGTATACCACGTGGTCTCCGGATGGAGGAGCCTGGTGTGTTGGAGGGTTAACCCGTGTTGTGAAGACGTCACATGCGTCCAGGTTAGACGGTTACCCTGCATTAGGGTAAGTTAGTCAATGTGGATAAGATGTGTACAGGTCTGTTTCTCTGATTTGGCTAAGTAAGTAAGGTAAGATAGAGTAAGGTAGATTTTTTTAAGACTGATGTTGGATTTTCATATAGGGCTCGGGTGTGGAAGCCAAAGGCCACGGAAGTCGGTATATTATAGCGCTGTATAAATAAATATCATTATTATTATTATTATTATTATTATAGAACACTGAACTCTGGCCATTTCACTGTTTCAATGTTTTCTGCATCAAGGAACTGCATGAAAATTACTGGCTTCCTTGAAGAACGTGAGGAAGGAACCACGAGCTGTTGGAGAAGGTTCTGATACACCCTGGCACTCACTCTGCCGTGTAGCTGTATGAGATGTCCAACTCCTACTACAGAAAACATTCCCCAAACCATGACACTTCCTCCACCACCTTTCACTGACTACTTTACACACTTTAAGTTCTTTAAGTTCAGTCTTACCCCAGTTTGTCGATGAACACAATGGGGCTCATTTACTAAGGGTCCGCGGAGAGCATTTTCGTTGGGTTTCCCGGCGATTTACGTTTTGCGCCGCATTTTGGTGCAAACGATCGGATTTTGGCGCATCGGCACCGGGTTGCACGCGACACAAATCAGGGGGCAGGCCGTCGGACAACCAGACGGATTCGGACTACGCGTGGGATTTAACATTTCGAATCGTGTTGCAAGACACGCACTTACAAGCGCCGGGAAGAAGAAGGTGAACTCCGGCGGACCTCAGCGGGAAAGTGGCAGATGCAGGAACTCGGGCGCACGAGCTACATGAATAGCGCCGGATTTCATCTTCGCCGGACTGTCCGAATCGGGTATCGCGACGGGACCAGGTAAGTAAATTTGCCCCAATGTATCCCATCAAATAAATTAGACCTGCTTTCATCACTAAAATGTGACAATGTGTGATACTGTCTGCCAAGCTGCTGTATCTAATCCTGCCATGTGCGATACTGTCTCCTTGTTGTATGTAGCTGTTTTAGGTTTCATACAATCTGCTAGACTGCTGTTTATAAACCTAACAGGTGTGATACTGTCTGCTGAGTTGCTGTATCTAAGCCTAGGATGTGTGATACTGTCTACTGAGCCACTGTATCTAATCCCATGCTGTGTGATACTGTCTGCGAGCTGCTGTGTATAGGCCTGTGTGTTGTGCACCCGGTTACATTGTAGAACCTGCAGTCACGGGGAGGGGAGCAGGAATGTAGGTAATAATAACGGTGACTACACATCCCATTCCAATGTTGGTAAATCCCAGGATTAATGACAAGATGTCTTCTGTCATTCACCATATTATTGACTTCAATGAAAATTAATTACAAAAAAATAATTAAAAGGCTGTTCTATTTCATACCTGCATAGTATAAGGAATGGCCACACCTGCACGATCTGCACTATAATCTATGGGTGAGCCTTAGACAGGCAAAATGAACTAGGCTGGATTTTGGGGGTACTGTCCAGGGCAGTGATGGCGAACCTTTTGGAGACAGAGTGCCCAAACTACAACCAATACCCATAATTTAAGCAGTAACTTATTGATCCCTGCTATATCACAGGTTTTAATCGTATTGGCCTCCTGAGTTCACCAATACAATAGAAAGATAATGGGGAAATTTGGATTGTAGCTTCCCTCCTGGGTCCCCTGAAGAGGAAGAATCAGGGGACCCAGAGCAGGAGCTCTAATGTTAATCCATCTCTATCCAGCCCTTCTCGCTCCTCTTGTAGTCCTGGCAGCCAAGGATGTCGCTTTAAAATGGCGCTGAACATGGTCTCGGACCACAGGAGAAAGCTTTGAGTCCTATCTGGCAAACTCTCTGTTGGTGTGAAGGTCTGGATGCCTACAGAAAGGGATCTGAGTGCCACCTCTGGCACCCGTGCCATAGGTTCACCACCACTGCTCTAGGAGATACCAGAAATGTGATGAACAAAAGATGTATGTTTGGGAAACTCTACAAAAATAATTAATTGCTGGAAGAAGTCATCATTTTGGCATGGGCTGTTTGTAAAAAGTGAACAACTGCAGTAAAATGCACTATATAACGTGATTTGTATTGGGAATGGTAAGAGTTAAGGGCCATATAAAATGATATCAAGGGCAGCACGGTAGCTCAGTGGTTAGAATTACAGCCTTGCAGCGCTGGGTTCCTGGGTTCAAGTCCCAGAGTCAACATCTACAAAGAGTTTGTATGTTCTCTCTGTATTTGTGTGGGTTTCCTCCGGGTCCTCCGGTTTCCTCCCACACTCCAAAACATACTGGTAAGTTGTTTAGATTGGGACAGGGACCGATGTGGCAAACTCTGTGCAGCACTGCATAATCTGTGTGCACTATATAAATAGAGGAATTATTATTAATTAATACTGATCATTCATTTCTTTGGTTAGATCTTTTAAGACCCCAGTAGTTTCCTGCAGAGATGTCTGGGTCAGCACCTGTGATAGACCAGGCAAGTAACAAATATTCCCAAGAAATAACATGTAAACTGACATCATTAAAGTATCAGGTTCAAGTGCACAATTATACCAGGTACATAGAGTATAACCTCTTCAAGGGTCCTTGTCACTTTCTTGGGTAAGAACAATATAATACAATTCAAGGGTCCTTGTAACAAAAGTCTCTCCACATGTGGTGCATAGTTAAAAGCCTTAGAATAAGGGGTTCAGTAGGGTGATGGCCACCCCAGTTGGGACCCTCTGGAGATGGCAGGACCCTTGAGTTGTGGCCTTTCATGGTAACTATATTGTCATAGTGGTGGGAAACTTAATCTCCCCATGCTCCATGTACAGACTGTGGTCCACAGACACCATTAATGAGGAGGTGTGAAGGTGTTAGATCCCTAAAGGTACCCCCACCTTGTATTGTATTGTCTCCCGACACTGTGGTGGTTAATGAAGTGCCCTTGATATTAGTAATAAAGAGCAAGAGATGCAGAAGATCCTACGGCTACCACTGAGCTTAGTGGTGACATCCCTATAAAATGAAGGTACATCCACATGACAGGACTGTCTCTTGAACCTTTTTAGGTCGCAAGTGAACTGAATACTGCTCACTTAGGCCACCCATACCATCTGGGGAGCCCTCCAGGAGTTCCTATGGTAGAGTGTTGTCAGGGGTTCCCTATGTTCTCTTAGTCGTAGCCTTCAAGGCTTCTTTATATCAATGCTCTGGTACAATCCTCGTCTGGCTTCTCATGGGGGCATTATGCTTATGTTGGGTGCCTGCATCAGCTTCTGGGGATAGTTAGAGGTACTAGAATGTCCCGACAGGTTCCCTTTAAAAGTACATTGTCAACACTCACCTAAATCCTACAGATACTCCTATGTTTACTTTAAGATAATGCCCTTCTTCAGTTACGGGCACTCCCTGGTTCATGCCATCCAGTGTCTGAGAGAGAACCAAAGCAGAAGCTGCGCAAAACTAGTCATGAGATGCCTCCTGTACCTGACATGTGCCAAAAAAGGGACCAATAAAGTATATTATTACACCTCTTACAATATAATGTCCCTCATAGAGGCTCCTTACTTTAAAATGCCCCCTTCCTGTGTCCCCCACAATGTGGGGGTAGTTCCACCCTTCTTGATTTCTTGAGCCCCCTTTATAATGCACCTCATTCTGTAGCATCCGGATTTATGCTCACTTTTCTGGTGTTCTCAGTTTATAATACCCCCAATTTATAAGGTCCCCATTTTGTAGCTCCATCTTCATAATGCTCCCCCGTCATATTCACCTTTCCAGATTCTCCAGCAGCAGTCCCTTATAATTAATTAATAATAATTCCAATATTTATATAGCGGCAACATATTCCGCAGCGCAGCACCGAGCTTTCCAAATCAGTCCTTTACTCTTCTCTCTGCAGCATGGTTTTAGTACTGCACTTATGTATTCGGACTGAACGCAGGATTTAAGATTAAAATTGCGATGCAAGGAGGAACGGGCCAGGGCGGGTGAGTAAATGTGCCCCACTGTATATGTCCGAATTAATTGGGGAGGGAGCAATGTCTAAGGTAACTTAGTGGGATAATGGTGCATACACTTTAACCTATACAAAAATACATGTCTGTAATATTTTTCATTTAAGTTGGGCTGTTTTGCTAAAAATTGGGACGCATTGTATATATTTTAATAACTTGTTTGGCGATTTTTGTTTTTAGATACGTCCTGTACAACAAATTACATAGAAACTGCCCTGATCCATATCACCTGGGAGCCTCCACGTTATCCTGTAACCTCCACCTTACCTGCTGCCTCCACATGGCCTGAAGCCTGGATTGTCTCCTGTATTCCTTACTAATAAGACATGGGGATCCTGTAATTGGATATAATTGTTATCATTGTGTTGGAATCATTCCTGCCATTGTTTTAGGATCATCCTTATTTACACAAACCTCCGTCTTATCCCACTCAATGAGTGACAAGTCACAGCACGAATGACACTTCAGTATAACGCAAGCCACTTTTATAAGCACATTACTAATAGCAGAGTTACATTGTCTTATACTCCACTCACATCCAGAGCTGCATTCACTATTCTGCTGCTTTACATTACTTGTACACATTTTCAGTCATACTTGATTTCATACAGCATCAAATTACATCGTGAAATGTACAATGTTTTTCTGATGACTTCATCGGCAACGCTACATCTGCCACAATGCACTACAGCAGAAGAATCCAAATGACCCTTGACATCATTTTGACCTTTTCCCTGTACATTATTGGTGACAGGTGATTATTATAGTCAGTGTTTCCGATGTGTCACTGCAGGTGATAGGGCTGTGCAAGCTATTAAGTATAATCTTACTTGTGGCTTATAGGCCAATGATTACCCACAATGCAATGTAGCTGCTCAGAGAATACCTAATCTACATATAATGTACACATTCCCACAACAACAACAACCTAAGGATCTGTGAAGTTGATCCAGGTGTTCTAGGATTTCCTGTTTAGAATCTGAGTTTCTCTCTCTGACGGAGCAACAGCAGGATCAAACTCCATACAGTTAAAGGGAACCAGTCACCAGATTTTACCCCATAAAACTAATACTACTACTACATAGTTTTTAGAATTCCCAATTTTATGTAAAATCCCGACCATTTACCTATTAAAAAATGTTGCCCAAAGTCATGTAAATGAGTAGAGAAGAGTCATATTGTACCAGAGATGAGTCAAGTTTAAAGGGGTTATCCGGGTTTACATTTTTTTTTATGTCCGGGCTGGGGAGGGCTATTTAAACATAATAAACATGTACTTACCTCCTCCGGTGGTGCCGATGTCCCGCGCCGCGGCCCGTCTTCTCCGTGCGCCGGTTTTAGTACAAGGGCGCACAGGGAGCTTCCGGCCGTCCGGATGCTCCCATGCGCACCATCTCCCAGCACTTACAACGCTGAGAGATAGGGACGGATGGGAGGAGCCGTCCACAACGCGGACCGGAAGCTCCCTGTGCGCGGCTTCCATGCCCCTGTTTGTTTACAGGGGCACGGATCGAAGTGACCGCGGCGCGGGACATCAGTGGCGCCGGAGGAGGTAAGTACATGTTTATTATGTTTAACTAGCCCTCCCCAGCCCGGCCATAAAAAATGTTTTAAACCCGGATAACCCCTTTAAAAGAGGAAGAGAAAAAGTTAGTTTCTAGAGTACAGGCAGTCCCCTACTTAAGAACACTCGACTTACTTCTCCTGTCCTGTATATATATATGGACAGTGCATGGTACCACTTCTCCTGTCCTGTGTATATGGACAGTGCACAGTACCACTTCTCCTGTCCTGTATATATATGGACAGTGCACAGTACCACTTCTCCTGTCCTGTGTATATATATGGACAGTGCACAGTACCACTTCTCCTGTCCTGTATATATATATATGGACAGTGCACAGTACCACTTCTCCTGTCCTGTATATATATGGACAGTGCACAGTACCACTTCTCCTGTCCTGTATATATGGACAGTGCACAGTACCGCTTCTCCTGTCCTGTATATATATGGACAGTGCACAGTACCACTTCTCCTTACTGAGGGTAGAGGTGTTCTTGTTTTTCTTGACAATGCAGATTTTTTAGATATTTGGAAAGTTTGTCAAAAACTGATTGTAAAAATCAGCAAAATCCCCCCAAGGCCAAGTTCTTTTTATGTCGATGTAACATGGGTGGGATCAGACTAGATCGCCCCAGTCAAGCGAACTGGTTGTTAAAATAATGACTGGCTCTCTGAGCCAAGAAGGAAACTCTGTAGTCACCTCTCCGCCTCCCCCTGCAAGTCCTCCTCTTGACCCCTGCCTGCTGGCAGCGGCAGGTCCGTGCACGCTAAAGGCACACAGATTATGGTGTTGGCAAGTGGTTGACATCATAGTCTGGGTGCCGCCAGAGCACACAGACCTTTTACTGCAGGCGGGACAGGATTTTATTATTTTATGTGCTGGCCAGGGGACTAGCTGGATATATACAGTGGTCTGTCTGGCTATATACAGGTGCTAGCTGGCTATAAATAGGGGACTTTGTGGCTATATACATGGGGGATGGCTGGCTATATACAGGGGCTGGCTAGCCACACTGGGGGGCTGCTGGCTATATACTGGTGGCATAGAACTGGCTATATACTGGGTGGCATGGAGCTGGTTATATACTGGGTGGCATGGAGCTGGTACCACTTCTCCTGACCTGTATATATATGGACAGTGCACAGTACCACTTCTCCTGTCCTGTATATATATGTGGACAGTGCACAGTACCACTTCTCCTGACCTGTATATATATGGACAAAGAAACAGACAAGAGAGAGTGAAACAAAAAGAGGGCAGAAGATAGAGGCCATAGAGAGAGAGACCATGAGGGGGACTAATCATTAGGGGTCTCAGGGTCGCCTGTTTTTGCGGCCTGGATGTTTGTCTTCTTTTGGCTCCTGATCTATTGATGCATTCTAGTTCTGCTTACGGTAAATGCACTTTGAATTGTCGCATGTCCCATTCATTTGAACGCCTAATTTGACGCCCAATTTGGCGCATTTGTTAGATTCATTTGTGCGTAATAAGTGAAAGGAGACTAGGAGAAGAAAGATGACAGAACGTTCAGGGCGCAATCTCTGCACAAAAAAAACTATCATTGCCGATTGTAACATGGCAGGACTCTGAATGTTGACAGAGATGTAAAAAAAAAAAAATGCTTGCTGGAAATGAGTCTTTGCCTTTTTATATCATAGTACAGTAAAATGGAGGACTGATAATATTCAGATCTGTTACATAAGACAAAATAATCATCTCACAGAGATGATCCCATAGAAATAACACTCCCAGAGATGACCATAGACAATGTGAAAGCCTTACTGGGGAAAATTTTAACATATAAATGCTCCCCGAAGTATTTTCCATGTTGATGGAGGAAAATTCTTCATTGCGGAACTAAAAATGTATGTTTGTTAGTAATGAAAAGGGAAGTTTTTTGGAAGTGCTCTGCTAAGAGCAGGTGCATTTTCTGGCCTATTTTGTGCCCTTTTAGGCGCACTTTTGGATAGATTCCGTGTGACAAAAAACATCGAAGGACGCATCTATGTCAGATAAGGCGAGGAAAACTTCAAAAACCACTACGTGGCCGAACTATGCCGTGCGCAAGAAAATGTTGCATAAATGCGCAATAAACGAGATGCCAGATTTTTTAGCGCTAAAAGACGTTCAAAACAGTCTAACTGGACTATGATACTAAGTCCCCACAAGAGATAGATAGATAGGGTGATAGATAGAATAGAAGATAGAGTAGATAGATAGATAGATAGATAGAGAGATAGATAGGAGAGATGAGATAGATAGATAGATAGATAGTAGATAGATAGATAGATAGAAGGAGATAATAGTAGATAGATATAGTAGATAGAGATGAGAAGATATGAGAAGATAGATAGATATGAGATAGATAGATAGATATTAGGTAGATAATAGATAGATAGATAGATAGATAGAGTAGATAGCAGATAGATCGATAGATAAGATTGAGATAGATAGAGATGAGATAGATAGATAGAGATATAACCAAGAAGAACCAGAGCAGCACAGCTAAAGATAGGGTGCAAATTATAATTCAAGAGGAGTGCTGCCGTTTTCTTGCAACAGATCTAGAGATAGATATAAAATATATTGTTATCTCTTTCCATTTTGTTACAGATAGAGGCAATGCCGGGGGGCTACAGCCAAGTATTATGTAAAATGTTGCCTACTGTTGAATTAAGTAATGTTGCAAAAAAATATTGTCGGAATTTGTCGCAGTGTTTTCTTTTTAAGTGGACACAGTGTCATGTTGGTCATGGCAGCACATTGTTTCCCAATTGCGAAATAATTCCTAAACAGCAGAATACTCATGTATGGGACTATCAGGGGGACCATTGATGTTGCATAAGTATTAGATCCATTGGGCACATTTATAGAATGTGGGAAACAGAACTAAAAGTGCTCTGCCGTGTATAACGCTGGGAGCCGCCAGATTCATTAATAACGAGCAGCCAGAAATCATGAATCTGTCGCTCCGCACTAGCCCCACCAACTTTTTTGTGGTGCACCTTAAATATAGGGCGTGACGACAGAATTGCTTGTTAAATCAGGTGCATGGTCCGCCTGAGCACTTGGAACGCCCCTTAATTGCTTGATACCTGGTGCAAAAGGGTCACGTGCAACACAAATGTGGCACAGACACTTCTTAAATACCATTGGCAAGCAGTTACCCCTAAAAGAAGTGCAAAGTCCAGCAAGAAGGACAAGCGCAAACACCCTAGTACCGTGGTGGTCGAACCTATTGGCACTGGTGCCAGAGGCGGCACTCGGAGCCCTCTCTGTGGGCACCCTGGCCATCACCCCAGCATGAAGTCACCAGACGGACTCAAAGAATCTTCCTAAGAATCTACAATGAAGGCGAATTTGCCCTCCTCTTTAACTGCGTTGGTGTCTTTAGGAGGCTGAACAATTGAAAGTGTTCAAAGATACAGGAGATATAAATAACGCTTTAAATTGCTGTGCTGGCACTTTGCAATAAATAAGTGGCTTTTGGTTGAAGTTTGGCACTCAGGCTCTAAAAGGTTCGCCATCACTGCCCTAGTAAAACCCCACGTTGTGTAATATATAGCAGTGTTTGCTACAAAACTGCACTTCAAAGATACAAAATGTAAGATGATTTGTAGCTTGTGTGTGTAGTCCGCGGAGTTGTATGTTTGAGCAGGTGGGAACAGGAATGTGCTCGACATCATGTATATTTCCAGTTCCCCCTCAGAGTTCTCAGATTTTGGGACACATTATCAAGGAATAAAGATCTGGATGGTTTAGGTTGGAGCTATAGCCATGTATAAGAATATAATTGATAAAGTTTAGTTGTAATAATCACGGGGTATAAGGAATAGGGGATTTCCATGCCAAAATACTTTGTAGCATAATATGAAGCACTATCTGAAATTACATAACATATTGATCCCTTCTGCAGAAAAAATATCAGCATCTCCTACTGTCCTATATACTAAGAGAGTGCACCAGTAACACTTCTCCTGTCCTATATATAAAGAGAGTTTGAACAGTACCATTCTCCTGTCCTGTATATATATGGACAGTGCACAGTACCACTTCTCCTGTCCTATAATAAAGAGAGTGCACAGTACCACTTCTCCTGTCCTGTTAATATATGGATAGTGCCACAGTACCACTTCTCCTGCCCTGTATAGAATATGGACATGGCACAGTACCACTTCTCCTGTCCTGTATATATATGGACAGTGCCGTACCACTTCTCCGTCCTGTATATATAAGACAAGTGCACAGTACCACTTCTCCTGTCCTGTATAATATGACAGTGCACAGTACCACTTCTCCTGTCCTGGATATATAGGCAGTGCACAGTACCAATTCTACTGTCCTGCTGTATATATATGGACAGTGCACAGTACCACTTCTCCGTCCTGTATATATATGACAGGCACGTACCACTTCTCCGTCTGTATATATATGGACAGTGCACAGTACACTTCTCCTGTCCTGTACATATATATGGAAGTGCACGTACCACTTCTCCTGTCCTGTAATATATGGACAGTGCACAGTACCACTTCTCCTTCTGTATATATATGGACAGTGCCACAGTACCACTCTCCCTGTCCTGTATTATATATGGACAGTGCACAGTACCACTTCCTCTGTCCTGTATAATATGGACAGTGCACAGTACCATTCTCCTGTCTGTTGTATATAGGACAGTGCACAGTACCACTTCTCTGTCCTGTATATATAGGACAGTGCACAGTACCACTTCTCCTGTCCTGATATATATGGACAGTTGCACAGTATACACTTCTCCTGTCTGTATATATATGGACAGTGCACAGTACCACTTCTCCTGTCCTGTATATATCTGGACAGTGCACAGTACCACTTCTCCGTCCTGTTATATATATGGACAGTGCACAGTACCACTTTCCTGTCTATATATATAAAGGAGGCACAGTACCACTTCTCCTGTCCTGTTATAATATGGACAGTGCACAGTACCACTTCTCCTGTCCGGTATATATAGGGACAGTGACACAGTACTTCTCCTGTCCTGTAATATATACAGTGCACAGTACCACTTCTCCTGTCCTGTAATTATTGGACAGTGCACAGTACCACTTCTCCTGTCTGATATATATATGGACAGTGCACAGTACCACTTCTCCTGTCTGTATATGATATGGACAGTGCACAGTACCACTCTCATGTCCTGTCTATATGGACAGTGCACAGTACCACTTCTCCTGTCCTGTATATATATGGACAGTGCACAGTACCACTTCTCCTGTCCTGTATATATAGATGGACAGTGCACAGTACCACTTCTCTCTATATAAGAAGTGCACAGTACCACTTCTCCTGTTTATATATATGGGACAGTGCACAGTACCACTTCCTGTCCTGTATATATATGGACAGTGCACAGGACCACTCTCTGTCCTGTTATAATGACAGTGCACAGTACCACTTTCTCCTGTCATGATAATATGGACAGTGCCACAATCCACTTCTCCTGTCCTGTATATATATGGACAGTGCACAGTACCACTTCTCCTGTCTGTTTATATATGGGCAGTGCACAGTATCACTTCTCTCTGTATATATAAGGAGTGCACAGTACCACTTTCTCATGTCCTGCCATATATAATGGACAGTGCACGACAGTACCACTTCTCCTGTCCGTATATATCATGGGACAGTGCACAGTACCACTTCTCCTGTCCTGTATATATAGGACAGTCACAGTACAACTTCTCTGTCCGTATATATATGGACAGTGCACAGTACCACTTCTCTGGTCCCGTATAGCGATGGACAGTGCACAGTACCACTTCTCCTGTCCTGTATATATAGGGACAGTGGCACATACCACTTCTCCTGTCCTGTATATATATATGGACAGTGCACAGACCACTTCTCTGTCCTGTATATATGGACAGTGCACAGTACACTTCTCCTGTCCTGTATATATATGGACAGTGCACAGTACCACTTCTCTGTCCTGTAATATATGGACAAGTGCACAGTCCCTCTCCTGTCATGTATAATATGGACAGTGCACAGTACCACTTTCTGTCCTGTATATATAGGACAGTGCACAGTACACTTCTCGTCTGTATATATATGACAGTGCACAGTACCACTTCTCCTGTCTGTATATATATGGACAGTGCACAGTACCACTTCTCCTGCCTGTATATATATAGGACAGGGCACAGTACCACTTCTCCTGTCCTGATATATATGGAAGTGCACAGTACCACTTCTCTGTCTCTGTATATATATGGACAGTGACAGTACCACTTCTCTGTCCTGTATATATATGGACAGTGCACAAGACCCTTCTCCTGTCCTGTATATATATTGGACAGTGCACAGTACCACTTATCTGTCTGTTATATATGGACAGTGCACAGTACCACTTCTCCGTCCTGTATATATATATGGACAGGCACAGTACCCACTTTCTCCTGTCCTGTTATATATATGGACAGTGCACAGTACCACTTTCCTGTCCTGTATATATATGACAGTTCAAGTACCACATTCTCCTGCCTGTAATATATATGACAGTGCCACAGTACCACATTCTACTGTCCTGTATAATATGGACAGTGCCACAGTACCACTTCTCCTGTCCTGTATATATATGGACAGTGACAGTACCACTTCTCCTGTCCTGTATATATATGGACGTGCACAGTACCACTTCTCCTGTCCGTATATTTATATGGACAGTGCACAGTACCACTTTCTTCCTGTTATATATATGACAGTGCACAAGTACCACCTTCTCCTGTCCTGTATATATATGGCAGTGCACAGTACCACTTCTCCTGTCCTGTATATATATGGACAGTGCACAGTACCACTTCTCCTGTCCTGATATATATGGGCAGTGCACAGTACACTTCTCCTGTCTGTATATATATGGCAGTGCACAGTACCACTTCATCCTGTCCTGTATATTATGGACAGTGCAAGTACCACTTCTCCTGTACCTGTATATATAGGACAGTGCAAGTACCACTTCTCCTGTATACTATATGGGACAGTGCACAGTACCACTCTCTCCTGTCGTATATATATGGACAGTGCACAGTACCACTTCTCCTGTTCCGTATATATATGGCGTGCACAGTCCACTTCTCCTGGATATATATGGACAGTGCACATACCACTCCTGGTATAATGGACAGTGCACAGTACCACTTCTCCTGTCCGGTATATATATGGGACAGTGCACAGTACCACTTCTCCTGTCCTGTATATATATGGACAGTGCACAGTACCACTTTCCGTCCTGTAATATATATATGGACAGTGCACAGTACACTTCTCCTGTCTATATTATGGACAGTGCACAGTACCACTTCTCTGTCCTGTATATATATGGGCAGGAAGCACAGTACCACTCTCCTGTCCTGTATATATATGGGCAGTGCACAGTACCACTTTCTCCTGTCCTGTATATATGGACAGTGACCAGTACCACTTCTCCGTCCTGTATATATATGGACAGTGCACAGTACCATTCTCTGTCCTGTATATATATGGGCAGTGCACGTACCATTTCTGTCTATAATTGACGTGCACATCTTCCTCCTGCTGTATATATATATGGACAGTGCACAAGCCACTTCTCTTGTTTCTGTTCTATATGGACAAGTGCATACAGTACCATTCCCCTGTATCGTATATATATATGGACAGTGCCACAGTAACACTCTCCCTGTCGTGTATTATATGGAGCAGTGCAACAGTACCACTTCTCTGATCCTGTATATATATGGACAGTGCCATAAGTACCACTTCTCCTGCTGTTTCCCCGAATCTGTATATATATTGGACAGTGCAAAAGTACTTCTCCTGATGTATATATATGGACAGTGCCACAGTACACACTGTCCTGTATATATGGGCAGTTGCACAGTTACCACTTCTCTTCCTGTATATAATAGGGCTGGCAGTTGCACATATTCCAGTTTCCTGATTATATCTATCTGGACAGGCACCGTAATACCACTTCTCCTGACCTGTATATATATGGACAGTGCACAGTACCACTTCTCCTGTCCTGTATATATATGTGGACAGTGCACAGTACCACTTCTCCTGACCTGTATATATATGGAACAGTGTCAACAGTACCACTTCTCCTGTCCTATATATATGAAGACAGTGCACAGTACCACTTCTCCTGTCCTGTATATATATGGACATTGTCACAGTACCAGCTTCTCCTGTCCTGTATATATAGGACAGTGCACAGTACCACTTCTCCTGTCCTGTATATATATGGACAGTGCACAGTACCACTTCTCCTGTCCTGTAAATATATGGACAGTGCACAGTACCACTTCTCCTGTCCTGTATATGTATGGACAGTGCACAGTACCACTTCTCCTGTCCTGTATTATATGGACAGTGCACAGTACCACTTCTCCTGTCTGTATATATGGACAGTGCACATACCCACTTCTCCTGTCCTGTATATATATGGACAGTGCACAGTACCACTTCTCCTGTCCTTAGTATATATATGGACAGTGCACAGTACCACTTTCTGTCCTGATATATATGGACAGTGCACAGTACCACTTCTCCTGTCCTGTATAATATATGGCAGTGCAGCATACCACACTTCTCTGTCCTGTATATATGATGGACAGTGCACAGTACCACTTCTCCTGTCCTGTATATATATGTGACAGTGCACAGTACCACTTCTCTGTCCTTATATATAGGACAGTGCCAATACCATTCTACCTCGTCCTGTATAATATATAGGACAGTGCACAGTACCACTTCTCCTGTCTGTATATATATGGGCAGTTGCACAGTACCACTTCTCCTGTCCTGTATATATGGACAGTGCACAGTACCACCATTCTCCTGTCCTGATATATATGACAGTGCACAGTACCCTTTCTCCTGTCCTGTATACTATTGGCAGTGCACAGTACCACTTCTCCTGTCCTGTATATATATGGACAGTGCACAGTACCACTTCTCGATTCCTGTATATATAGGACATGCACAGTACCACTTCCTGTCCTGTATATATATGGACAGTGCACAGTACCACTTCTCCTCCTGTATCATATGTGACAGTGCACAGATACACTTCTCCGTCCTGTATATATATGGACAGTGCACAGTACCCTTCTCCTGTCCTGTATATTATGGACAGTGCCACAGTACACTTCTCCTGTCCGTATATATGTGACAGGCACAGTACCACTTCTCTGTCCTGTATATATATGACAGTGCACAGTACCACTTCTCCTGTCTTGTATATATATGGACAGTGCACAGTACCACTTCTCCTGTCCAGTGTATATATATATGCACAGTACGCACACCGTACCAACTTCTCCTGTCCTGTATATATATGGACAGTGCACAGTACCACTTCTCCTGTTCCTGTATATATATATGACAGTGCACGATACCACTTCTCCTGTCTGTTATATAATGGACGTGCACAGTACCACTTCTCCTGTCCTGTATATAATGGATAGTGCACAGTACCACTTCTCCTGTCTGTATATATATGGGCAGTGCACAGTACCCATCTCTGTCCTGTATATATAATGGCAATGCATACCACTTCTCCTGTCCTTATAATATGGACAGTGCACAGTCACCATTCTCACGTCCTGTATATATATGGACAGTGCACAAGTACCACTTTCCCTGTCATGTATATATATGGACAGTGCACAGTACCACCTTCTCTTCTCGTCCTGTATATATATATAGACAGTGCACAGTACCTTCTCCTGTCTGTATATAATGTGACAGTCACAGTACCACTTCTCCTGTCTGTATATATATGACCAGTGCCCAGTACCACTTCTCCTGTCCTGTATATATATGGACAGTGCACAGTACCACTTCTCCTGCCTGTATATATAGGACAGTGCACAGTACCACATTTCTTCCTGTCCTGTTTATATGGACAGTGCACAGTACCACTTCTCCTGTCCTGTTATATATGGACAGTGCACGTACCACTCTCCGTCGTCCTGTATATATATGACAGTGCACAAGTACCACTTCTCCTGTCCTGTATATATATGGAGCAGTGCACAGTACCACTTCCTGTCTGTATATATATGACAGTGCACAGTACCACTTCTCTGTCTGTAATATATGGACAGTGCACAGTACCACTTCTCCTGTCGTATATATATGGACAGTGCACAGTACCACTTCTCCTGTCCTGTATATATGGACAGTGCACAGTACCACTTCTCCTGTCCTGTATATATATGGACAGTGCACAGTACCACTTCTCCTGTCCTGTATATATATGGACAGTGCACAGTACCACTTCTCCTGTCCTGTATATATATGGACAGTGCACAGTACCACTTCTCCTGTCCATATATATATGGAGGTCACAGTACCACTTCTCCTGTATATATATGGACAGTGACACAGTACCACTTCTCCCTGTATATATATATGGACAGTGCACAGTACCACTTCTCCTGTCCTGTATATTATATGACAGTGCACAGTACCACTTCTCCTGTCTGTATATATATGGGACGTGCACAGTACCACTCTCCTGTCCTGTATATATATATATATGGACAGTGCACAGTACCACTTCTCCGTCCTGTATATATGGACAGTGCACAGTACCACTTCTCCTGTCCTGTATATAATGGGCGTGCACATACCACTTCTCCTGTCCTGTATATATGGGCAGTGCACAGTACCACTTCTCCTGTCCTGTATATATATGGACAGTGCAACAGTACCACTTCCCTGTCCTGTATATATATGGACAGTGACAGTACCACTTCTCCGTCTTTATATATATGGGCAGTGCCACAGTACCACTTCTCCTGTCCTGTATATATTGGACAGTGCACAGTACCACTTCTCCTGTCCTGTATATAGGGACAGTGCACAGTACCACTTTCTCTTGTCTGTAATATATGGACAGTGCACCACAGTACCACTTCCCTGTCCTGTTATATATATGGACAGTGCACAGTACCACTTCTCCTGTCCTGTATATATATGGAGTGCACAGTACCACTTCTCCTGTCCTGTATATTATGGTACAGTGCACAGTACCACTTCTCCTGACCTGTTATATATATGGACAGTGCCCCAGTACCACTTCTCCTGTCTGTATATAAGATGGCAGTGCACAGTACCACTTCTCCTGTATAATATGGGCAGTGCACAGTACCTTCTCCTGGTCCTGTATATTATGGAGCAGTGCACAGTACCACTCTCTGTCCGTATATAATGTGTGACATGCACAGTCCGACTTCTTCTCCTGACCTGTATATATATGGACAGTGCACAGTACCACCTCTCCCCTGCACAGTAGGAGGTCATTACTGGCAATTAATAAAATCAATGTTGCAGCAGAACACTTCGTGTTTATTCCCCTCCATTAGCAGGGTTACTTGGAGCGAATCCTGTAAACACGACCCATAAACCAGACAAAGACAGGTCACAGACATTCTCTCAAGTTCAGCAACTTTTTCAGCCCTGAGATACAAAAAAAATACTAAATAGAAGCAACAACCAAAGAAAAATCAATAAAATACAAAATGATTCAAGATTACAAAGCATGATACTGCATACAAATAATACAAAATGTAAAAATGTAATATCTAACAAAGAACACAAAATACAACGAATATAAATATAGACAGAAAAAAGAATACATTAAAAAACATTAAAGCTAAATAAAAAAGAAAACTAAGAAAACATTAAACTAAACTCCAACCATAAAAGAATAAATATAATAAACATATTTAAGAAATGATTTTTAAAAGAATCAAGAAAAATCATGAAAAATTCATTAAAAATAAGAAAAAAATAAAAGCTAGAAATATATATAAAAAATAAATAAAACATAAATGATGAATAAAAGAAGAAAATCAAAAGAAAAAAATATAAAAAATATATAAACTTGACAATTAAACTTAAATGAAAAAATAACAGGAAACAACAAGTCAATTGAAGTAAATAAAACTCAATTAACTGTAATGATATAGGGAAAACTATTAAAAAAAATTAGCAATTTTTCATATTTTATTCTGGTTTTCTATGACTTATTATTCCGTTTTGTAAAATTGGGTAACAGTGGATTCAGTGTTTTGGGGTCAATTAACAAGTGGCAGATTTGCTGCCGAAATTTCGTCAAATTTTGTCGATTTTTTGCCCCCATTAAAGGGGCGGCACAAGTCGGATGGTCGTTGCCTTTGCTTGTTGTGCACTTACAGAATGTAAAGGACCTGAGATTTAATTGTTAGAAGCTAAAAAAAGAAGATTGTAAACAAAAAAAGGCCAAAAAAACAACAAGGCCGAGGTTTATTTGTTAGAAAACACCAGGAAATGCCGTCAGCGAGAGGAAAGAACAACAAGCTCTTCACTTGGCAAAATAACTTTAATGGGCGAGGAAGAGGCTGAGGATAAACAGCGGCGGCCCCATAAATGTATCACCTCCATCCTAAGCGTCTCCCCCTCATCTCAGACATTAGGGGCCCGCGCTTTATGGGCTCAGGGTCTCGGCCTCTTAATAGGGGGGGGGGCCTGTTTGTTTTTGGAGGCGTTTTATTGAAATTTCCACCAAAGCATTATAGGTGGTGAGACGTATAGAGGAAGCAGAGCTGATTGTGTCCCATTCATTAGTGAGAACGGGACCCCTATTCTCCTAATTTCTGGGGGTCCTGTTCTCAAGATCGGTTGTCTTGTGGATTGGGGATAGCTTCCGTAAATGGGACAATGCCTTTAACCCCTTAACACATTTTGACGTACAAGTATGTGTATGTTTTTACATAAAGGCAGTCCCCTACTTAAGAGCCCTCGACTTACAGACGACCCCTAGTTACATCCAGACCTGTACTTTATCCTTAGTCTACAATAAACAGCTATAACAGTTATCACAGGTGTCTGTAATGAAGCTTTAGTGTTAATCCTGATTCTTATGACAACCCAACATTTTTAAAATCCAATTGTCATGGAGACTAAATAAAATTTGGCTGGGGTTACAATTATAAAATATACAGTTCCGACTTGCATACAAATTCAACTTAAGAACAAACCTACGGAACCCATGTATGTATGTAACCCGGAGACTGCTTGTTCAAGGTTGTATGATGAGGGCTCAAGGGCTGGAGCCCTCTTGATACATGGTGGTAACTATCGTGGGCGTTAACCATGGGTGCTGCCATCTTGGATTAGATTGTCACTCCCCATGACGTCATTGGGGAGCAATGATCTGCTCCCTTGGCAGCCTGGAGTCTGCATGATACTCCAGGACCTGTCATTGGATAGGATGTAGTATTGGAGTAGATGGTAGGAATGATCAGACCCCCTAGGGTTAAAGGGGTCTTCCCACCAAACAACCAAACAAGTTAGGCCCTATCCACAGAATAGGGTCTAACTTGCTGATCAGAGGGGAGGGGTTAATGAAGTGACCCCACAGATCATGGGAACAGGGAGTCCAATGGGGTCCGAGGTACCTTTGCCCGACCCCTGTTGCTTCCCGAGATGAGTGGAGCAGACGCCCGCGCATGTCCATTCTGCTCCATTCATCTCTATGGAGCTGACGGAGATTGCCGAGTGTGGCCCCTTTAAAGTACCCATGGGCGTCTAAAAGTAGTAAAAAAAGTTAAAAAAAGAATAAAAAATAAAAAAGCATGAAAATTCTAATCACCCCCCAGAACCGATATAAAAATAAATTTAAAAAATCAGAAAAATGTTATCAATGAACCGTGGAAAAGGACAAATGTATGAAACACAAGTGATCAAAAGGTCATACAGTCACACAAATTGTATCAATGTAAAATAAAATGACACCTCATGCAGATCCGTGCGCTAAAGTACAGAAAACTTATTAGCGTCAGAATAGGGCAGAATGAAGAGAATTATTTTTCTTGTACAAAAGGTTTTATTTTTTTAAACCTATGTAAATTTTGTGGCAATCATACCAGACCAAGGAATAAAGGAGACTCGTCATTTGGAGCACACAGTATGAATCCCAGGATGAGTACAGGGTAAACCCAAAAATTTGGATGTATCATATTGACCTTGGTTGACTACTGGAGCTGAACCCTATCACCCATGGTCCTTAATGATGGGGATGATGGAAGCTACAGGTGGCCATTAACGGTTCGTTACAATGTATCAGGTAATAGCTTTAATGTCGGATAGATCTTTGTGTTGCTGTAATGTTGATACAGTGTAACGAACCCTCAACTGTGAACTGTGAACACAAAGTACATTAGAGAGCAGCAGATGACCATTGCTTGTTATAAGATGACTAGATCCTTGCAGATAATCCTTGCAGATCAGGGTTTCCCAATCAGACAGGGTCTTGGTGTCTCCATCAGAGGTGCGAGGAGCTCTGGGGTCTGGTGTCTCCCCATCAGGGGATTATAGAGCGCTCCATGTGATGTGCAGAGGGGTCCGCAGGGCTGTCATATCAGGGGCTTATCTGATGGAGTCTGCTGATGTCTGCAGGAGAAGTGACCACTGCTCATCTGTCAAGAGTCTGTGTACTGTACTGACGTCAGCTCAAGGTTCCTGGACCCCAAAACACAACCTATGTAAGCCCCCTTTCCCCCACCATCATATACCGTCTATCAGGGGTCTCCTGCTGCTTTAAAACCTACAACCTCGGATTCATAATGTTACAAGTGAAGGATCACAGGTTGCAAAACAACTGCTTATAACACATTCTAAATTCTGCGATATGACCAACCAAATCTATACAATCACATCTATTCAATCAAATCTATGCAATCAAATCTGCACGAATATGTGAAGTCATTTTAATACGACCAAATCTGTGCAGTCACATCTCTTTCAATCAAATCTATGCAATCAAATCTTCACAAATATGTGTAGTCATATTGATACGACCAAATCTATGCAATCACATCTGCGCAATCAAATCTGCACAAATATGTGTATTCACATCTATCCAACCAAATCCCTGCAATCACATCTAATCAATCACATCTAAGCAATCAAATCTGCACGATTATGTGTGATCATATCAATCCAATCAAATCTATGCAATCACATCTGTGCAATAAAATCTGCACAAATATGTATATTCACATCTATCCAACCAAATCTATGCAATCGCATCTATTTAATGAAATCTATGCAATCATATCTGTGCAGATTTCACCAAATGAACACCATATGTATATTAATATAATGTCACTATAGCAGTCAGGAATATCCTGATACACAGATCCAAATCCCCTGCATAAACACAATAATAAGATTCAATTTTTGTCTTCCATTTATGACCTCTAAGGGGAGCTCAGACGTTCACTGCATACTGTCTTATAATATATGACATATATTTACATCCAGTATGCACTAAGATTCGGAGCTCCCCCTAGTGGTGACTGCACACAAGCAAAATATTTCTATGTAAATCTGTTACATTGCAGGTAGTGTGGAGCTATTTTTCAGAAAAAAAAACCCCAGCTCTGCCTCCCCTAGAGACATTTTAAGATGTGATTTGGCACAGAATTCTGCAGCTAAAGATGACAGATGATAATAGTTGGACCTACACACACTGCTCAGGGGATACATACATCTGTCATATAGTCCCGCTCTGGTGAGCAGTTACCAGGGATGTTATGGCTGCGGCCGCTTATACTGTAGGGAGCAGGGGACGAGGGGGGGATTGAGCTGTTTGACCTGAGTGACCCTCAAATGACAAACTCCTCATTAACCCAACAAAAGAATAAAGAGCTGAACATGATCCGGAACAAGGGACAGGTAAAGGATAGTCCATCACATTGCCGGACCCTGATACTGACAGGGGGTATAGTATATACATATATATCATGCTTTACTTCCTATATATCCCCCTTTACTGGTATCATGTATACATCCGCACATGCCATGGACATAGGATTATCATAACCCTATACAAACCTAACACAGATCAGACTGTCCCATCAGATTTCATACTATAGATCACATCTCTGTATGGATATAACCACCACATGGCGTCTGTATAATACTGATACTAAGTTATTAAATATTATACAAAGACCAATATTACCGCCATATCATGATCATATAAGATACCAGAACACTGATCATAAGATTCAGTGGACTCACAGATGGGAGTTACAAAGTTTCCTTATTCTTGTATCCCCTCTTGCCAGACCACTATGATGACTTCTTCCTGAGATTATTTGATAATGTTGGCTAGCTCCCTTCCTAAATTTACCTAACGGAGACCTACATAGTGGAAGTACTTTTCCTTTAGGGCCACACACAGTAGCAGTGGCCTCTATACACTATACAATAAAAGTGACTATTTTGCATCCTGATTGGTAATAACCCCCCCAATAACAGTCATGCCTTAATTTTTGCCCCCATACAGTGGCAGTAATCTTGTTGATCCCCTTAGGCTCCTGACCCAGTTGGACGCACCCTCTGCATACCAGGGCCGAATTATAGGCGGGGCTCCCGGGGCTCGAGCCCCGGGGCCCCCACCATCTTGCTCCCAAAGGGGCCCCCACCATCTGACAATGTCTGCCGACTCAAGTCTGAGTGCACACCTTTATGTTACATCCCTGCCTCCATGCCTACCCTAAGCCACTACATGCACCACTCCATAGACTGTGTATTCCCAGAATCCTTCAGACCTCCTATTTCTCTATATGGCGCCATAGATGTGTATCTACAAGTAGGGGCCGGATGGGCATGTGCCTGGGGTAGCCATGGTATGTAGACACAACCACGGCAGCAAACTGGATTGGCCTTCATGAAAAAAAGTCTATCCATAACTTCACACCTAAATTTTGCACAATGGCATCTCCCAATGTCCTCAAATACAACTAAAAACCATAAAGTTAATTTAAAGGAACCTTCCAGTCACAACTGATTCATTGAATTCTACCTTGTGTAGGGTCTGAAGGCCTTGCACCATGTATTATTCATTGAATGACCTCTTACTGGAGTGTTCTTTGAAGAACATAAAATTACAATATTAAAAATTATTTTCCGTCTAATTTAAATAAAATGGTTTTTTTTCCCCATAATATTACACATCATTTTAGAATTATTTATTCTATTTATGCTATATTTTTATAGCTTGTGTTGATATTAGTATTTGTTCACAGATTTTCAACTTGACTTTTAGTTGGAGATTTTTTTTCCATTTTGAATTATTTCATTACATTTTCCTAAAAAAAAAAAAAACCAAAAAACATTTTATTGATCCATTATTACTGTTGTCATTTTTGGTAATTCATTATTTCTTCTGACTTTAATATTTTATTGCTATTTTTTTTTTAAATTTACTTTGTTGCTATTTTTATTTACAGATTTTTTTCTTAAGACATTGTTGCTATTTTTAGTTACATGTATTTTCTTGATAGATTGTTGCCATTTTTAGTTCCGGGGTTTTTTTTCTTTTTTTTTTTGGTTACTTGATACACTGACTCGATTTTTTTTTTCACAATTGACAAACCAAAAGACTATTATTAGTTCTAGGTTTTATTGCTTGATTTATTTTTTATTTGATACCTTGTTATTATTTTTAAATAAAGTTTTTTTTTTTTAAATTTTGTTATTTTTATTTGCAGGTTTTTTTTTCTTGATACGCTGTTCCTATTTTTAGTTACAGTCTTTTTTTTTTCCTTGATATTTTTTTTGCTATTTTTAGTTTGGTAATTAATCTTTATTAATTTGTTCGTGTTGCTATTTTTATGATTCCGCTTTGTCGTGTATTTCAGGGCCGGGGATTTGGGATTAAGTCAGTGGATAAAGTGGAAATTGAATGCTGGAATGTGATCCTGATAAAAGCACTTTCACTAGGAGAGGTAATGAATGCTCAGCCCCCGGACCCCCTGGACCCCCCCCCATCCACCTCTGTGATTTGAAACCACTTCCACATCATTTGTCAATGAGATTTTCCAAAATAAAACAGCAGCTATGAAAGCGGCTGCGAGGATCCATCAAACAAACTTCTACTGCAGTAAACTGTGGAAAAAAAACTTATCTAAACACAAGTCTTCCAAGCAGGAGTTCCTGCTGTTCCGGGGTCAGAGGAGGGGGCGGCTAAGGGGGGGCCTGTGCGTGTGCCTGGGGTGAGGGGAGGCAGGGGGGCACTTAAGGGATCTCATCATGGAGGTCCCACAGGTACCATAACACAGGTCAATCCAACGGATACACTTACTATTATTCCATTGATCAGGTTTTTATTGGATACAAATCTTAAAAATTCTGGAAATTCAAATATTTTTTGACAATTTAAACAATTTTTTTTAAAAAATGAGTGTCCCTTTATCATTGATCCCTTTATCAGGTAACTGGTAATCAGAATACAGGCAGTCCCCGGGTTATGTACAAGATATGGTCTGTAGGTTTGTTCTTAAGTTGAGTTTGTATGTAAGTCAGAACTGTATATTTTCTAATTGTAATCCCAGCCAGAACTTTTTTGGTCTCTGTGACAATTGGGTTGTCATAAGAACCAGGATTAACACTAAATCTTCATTACAGACACCTGTGATAACTGTTACAGCTGATTATTGTAGCCTAGGACTAAAGTACAGTAATTACCAATATCCAGAGGTCCGTTTGTAACTAGGGGTCGTAAGTAAGTCGGGTGTTCTTAAGTAGGGGACCGCCTGTAAATCACATATTTCTACACATATGGACAAAGTAATAATATGGATGATGACACAAGTGTTTTTGGAGGAGTTTATTGTTTTTTTTTTTTTAATTTTCACAAAAACATATAAAGGTGAATGTGTCCCATCCATTAGTGAGAACAGGACCACCGCTCTCCTAATAGCTGTGGTCCCGTTCTCATGGTCGTAGCTGTCCTGTGGATTGGGGATAACTTTGAAGTTGGGACAACCCCTTTAATAATAACTATCACCCTAATGGGGACATTTATTAGTTGTCTCTGAGGTAAAATTGTTCTAGTTGCCCATGGAAACCAATCAGAGCTCAGCTTTCATTTTAAAAACAGCTGTGGGAAAATGAAAGCTGAGCTCTGATTGGTTTCCATGGGCAACTAGAACAATTTTAGCTCAGACACTTCTGATAAATCTCCTGTATGTCCTGAAATTAAAATTTTGGGGGTAGGGTTACCTCCTGTCCTATGTCAAACCAAAGATATCACAGCAACATGTCACACACCTGATTGTCCCGCAACCTACTTAGCTCTGCTACACCTCATGTAAATCTGGATGGATAAACCAGCGGCCAAGGCTAATAACCATCAATAAAACACCCAGTTGACACCCAGGTTTCTTTACATTCAGAATACACAAAAAGATTTTAGATTGAGGGAAAGGGGATAATGATCTGATCGGTAAGGGTCCTCCTACTGGGACCTGCGCGGATCATGAGAACGGACCCCCAGAAATCCAAAAAATGAGGCTCTGTTGTCACTGATAGTAGGTGTTGCAGAGCCCAGCATTCGGGTATCTCCTGCACTCCCCTTCACTGTATAAGAGAGGGTTGGAGATACTTGGTCGCTGAGTTTGCCAATTTCAAATACTTCTATATTATAGAATGGAATATCAGGAAGCAATCACAGCCTGACGCTCCTTCATTGTTAAAGACAGGATGACAGTTCTTCGGATTGCTGGGGGGTCGTTCACGTGATCCCAGCAGTTGGACCCTTACACATCAGCTAGTTGTGTACAATTTAGAATTTGAAAATGGATTACATTATTGAATGGGATTATTTTTTCAAATAATGACCTATATATTGGATAGCTGAATAATGTGAGATCTGAGAGGGAGAGGTTCTGACACGCTGCACCCCTTAATTAGAGACTGTATGCTGTTGCTACTTTCTTTGCGACTTACCAAGCACAGTGCCGTACAATGTGACTGGTATTGAAGCTTTTCTCAATTCACTTGAATCAGACTGAGAGGTGCAATCAGGCCACGTGACTGATAGATGTCACATCACTGAACTGTAAAGTAGAAGTTTATTCGGGGGTTCCTGTGTGTTTGATCACCCCAATCTGATATTGAGTACAAATACTGATAAGTGATCAATAAAGTAACATATTGCATCTACTGTACTTTAAGGGGATCATCTCACCACCATATACTGACAGGGCCGAATTAAGGATGGTGGGGGCCCCTGGGCTCAAAATATGGTGTAGGCCCCCACTGAGTGTAGCGTGCATACACACATTGTCCTGCTTACTATCCACTATCCCAGCAGTCACTCAGCTACATACAGCCGCCTCACCCCCAGTAACAGAGCTAGCGATCTGGTGGGGGCCCCCTTGGAGGGCAAGATGGTGGGGGCCCTGGGGCTCGAGCCCCAGGAGCCCCCCCTATAATCTGGCCCTGTATACTGATACACCATATTGAGTTATATGAATGTCCCTAAAGTTCTCTTTTAGGCAGAGCGTGTCCATTTTTAGCAGTGTAATACCCCATATTACCAGGAGTGGCCACTATGGAAAAAATAAGCAGTCAATAGAGACGCGCTGTCAGGAGTTAGATCAGCGACAATCAATTGATTGCTGCCACGGCTCAAATGTGAAAGGAATTTTCGGTAATTAGCCAATCACTTTAATTTCACGGAGCCTCATATTACACAGGAAGCAGGACTATTGCTGACCCCTTAGATAAATCTTTATATTTCACAGGCAGTAATCTAATTTCTGTAAAATATACTTCATATTTAGAGGCGACATTGGGCAGATATCAGACAGATGGGGGATGTGTATGTGAATATCCCTTTAATAGGGTATTGTTAAAGGAACACCACAGACAAAACCGATACATCACATTATTCCAATAGGAGATTCTATACAATTCAGGATACAGAATGTTAGTCTTGTCTGGAGTGTTCCCTAAAAATTCAAGAGGGTCTTAGTAGTGTCTATAATAAATGGAGGGAAGACCACTAAATCCTGCCCCGTCCTTACCCTTAGGTGAGATCTGTATGGGACTTGGGTCCAAGGTTATCTTTTTCTTATGCCAGTACAGGCAGTACCCAGGTTATGTACAAGATTGGTTCTTAAGTTGAATTTGTATGTAAGTCGGAACTGTATATTTCATAATTGTAACCCCATCCAAAAATTTTTGGTCTCTATGACAATTGGATGAAACCCCAGTTACAAACGGACCTCTGGATGTTGGTAATTTACTGTAATTTAGCCTTAGGCTAAAATAAACGAATATAACAGTTATTATTAACGGTGTCTGTAATGAAGCTTTATTGTTAATCCAGATTTTTATGACAATCCAACATTTTTAAAATCCAATTGTCACAGAGACCAAAAAAAAATTTTGGCTGGGGTTACAATTATAAAATATACAGTTCCGACTTACATACAAATTCAACTTAAGAACAAACCTACAGAACCTATCCTGTATGTAACCCCGGGACTGTTTGTATTGGGGAGAGTGCGACACTGGGTGAGATAGTCTGAACCCATCCACCATTTCTTGTCTTCTATGGAGAACCCCTTTAAATTTGACATCACCTATGAAGACGCCATTACTTGCATCCCCTGCCTTTAAAAAGTGACACATTCCTCCACCAGTGATTGTCCCTTTAACCCTCCCCTTAAGTCCTCGCTATCAGCGCAGATTCGCTTACTGCGGTAAATCTAAAATTGTTTTCTAAAAAAGAAAACAAAAACAACAACAAAACGAGACTAAGATTTTCTTTCTCTTTGAATGTGGGCTGCCCTGCTCCTGTGATATCTGCCCCCCTTGGGTGGGGTGGATGCCAGTAGCTTATCTCCCCGGCCAGGTTGTGTTCAGCACTTTCTTATCTCTACTAATTGGATCTTCATGATTTGAGGCCTCTGATGACATGTGGGGTCTGAGCAAATCTGCAACGTATGTCATTCCTGATATTCCTGCTTTTCTCCATAGTCTACTGTATAATAGAAGTGAAAGACTTAAAGGGGAACTCTACTCCGAATACCAAATCTCCTTATGGCTCGTTCATAGTTGAAGCCATTGCGGCAGATTTACTTACCTGGTCCTGCCACGATCCTGAGGTGCATTGTCCGACTTGGATTCGGATCTGCCGCGATTCACTAATCCCATGAGCCCGAGTTTCTGCATCCGTCGATTCAGCGCCGATTTCCGCCGGAGTTCACCTGCTTCTTCCTGGTGCATGTAAGTGCTTGATCTTGCGACAGAATTCAGTTTTTTAAATTCCGCGGTTTGTCCGAATCCGTCGGGTTGTCCGACGGCCACGCCCCTCGATTTCTGTCGCGTGCAAGCCGGCGCCGATGCGCCACAATCCAATCGCGTGTTCCAAAACCCCAGGGGCAATTCGTCGCAAAACGGAAATCGCCGTGAAACCCGACGAAAATGCGTCCGAAGGACCCTTAGTAAATGAGCCCCTTTGTCTCTGAAATCTTCAATACTCATAAGAACTACGTATTAGTTGTCACAGCCCCGCCCCCTTGTTAAAGGAGAAGTCACTGCTCCACCTTCAAAACAATTAATACTAATACCCTATTTCATTGTCTTGCTGCTACTTTACTCCATAAAGTACTGTCATTGATTTAAAGGGGAACTCCACTCTACTCTATTCAAAGGATGTGGGCATCCATCTGTCTACTACAGTCCTCAGACTACAATGGAGTTTATTAACCCATGAAGCAAATCAAGCAAGTGCTTAGGGCCTGGGTTATAAGGGGGGAACCTAAGGACCCCAATACAGTTCAAAGCTATGACATAACACGTAACCAATCACATTGGAGTTCATGAAATACTGAATCAGTCTTGTAGAGTGTAAGCTCCGCTGGCGAGTGACGGTGATTAATATCAGCTCCTTTATCTCCAGCAGCAGCAGCCGGAGGAGGAGAAGATCAAATGACTGGAAAATAAATCAGTCCTCAGAGACAATAGATAAAGTCACTGCTGACACAGGACCATCCAGGGGACATGAAAGGGACCAGCAAACAGCAGGACTACAACTCCCAGCATGTCCTGATAGCCGCACAGAATATTATATATCAGGGGAGCGATGATGTCACTGCAGTCACATGACACAGTATAACAGCACAGCCTGTATAATATACATCTCATCAGATCTACATGATATCTGCACAATCCCTCAGGACATCAGTTATTATTATTTATAGGGCAGCAGTAACCCCAAGGGATGTACAATCAGTAAGGGGTTCACATACATTACACAAGAACAAATGCAAATACTGCAGAGGAACGAGTGGGAGGAAGACCCTGCAATCTATAGGGGTCTCCATCACTCAGGTGTGAGAGAATTATCTGTCATTCCTGGGGAGATGTAATCGCCCTCTATCTTATGGGGACGAGTATGAAGGCTCATAGGGGACATTAATCATAGTCTGTTAGACAGTTTTGAGCGGTTTTTTACGCAAAAATCTGGCGCATCTCGTATTTATGCGCCATTTTCTGGCGCACAGCAAAGTCCGGCACTTAGTGGTTTTGAGTCCCTGCACCTTATCTGACATAGTGAGCGGCTGCTATACAGATGTTTGCACGGGATCTATCACTAATTTGCGCCTAAAAAAGGCGCAAAATAGGCGCAAAAATGCACCTCCTCTGAGCAGCTGCACTTCCAAAAAACTTTTCATTACTAAAAACATAAATTTTAGGTTCCAAAATGAAAAATTCCCTCTATGCAACATGGAAAATACTTTCCAGTTTTAAAATGTAAAATTTCTCCAGTAACGACTTCATCATTGTCTATGGGATCATCTCTGGGAGTGATTATTGTCTTATTGTACAGATCTGAGAATATTATCAGACTCCATTTACTGTACATTATAATAAAAAAGGAAAAGACTCATTTCAGCAAGAATTATTTTAGTCCCTGCAGTTACATCACAATGATAGGTTTTTGAGCAGAGATGACGCCCTGAACGTTCTGTCACATTTTCTCAGTCTCCTTTCATTATTGGTCACAAATGAGATCTAACAATTTGAGACAATTTGAGGCAGAACTAGATCCATCATAGATCAGGAGCCAAAAAAATGAACAAACCAGGTGCAAAAATAGGCGAACCAGAGACCCACTATGATTAATGCCCCCCAATGTTTTTCAAATTGTTACTCTATCTATCTATCTATCTATCTATCTATCTATCTATCTATCTATCTCCTATCCATCTATCTATCCATCTATCTATCTATCTATCTCCTATCTATCTATCTATCTATCTATCTATCTCCTATCTATCTATCTATCTATCTATCTATCTATCTATCTATCTATCTATCTATCTATCTCCTATCTATCTATCTATCTATCTATCTATCCCATATCTATCTATCTATCTATCTATCTATCTATCTATCTATCTATCTCATATCTATCTATCTCATATCTATCTATCTATCTATCTATCTATCTCATATCTATCTATCTCATATCTATCTATCTATCTATCTATCTATCTATCTATCTATCTATCTATCTATCTCTTATTGATTTATAAAGCGCTCCTGAATATGATGGCGCTATATAAATAAAAATTATTATTATTCTTTAGTATAACTTTATTCCTCTCTATTCATCTCTAGTCATTCTGGATATTTACAAAGAATTTTGTATAATTCTAGTCATTTCTATATAAGTCTTAATGAGTGCAGGACATTATTAGTCAGTGCCCCCTCCCCATGTCCCTGGTGTCAGGCTGCCATATGACCCCACTGATAAGACCCCCCTCCACTGTAGAGGGACTGGAGTCTGGAGTTGTGATTTGTGACGTCACGGAAACTCTTCCCCCCTCTAAGAAAGTTTGTAGAAGAAGAGAACGTCACCTCCCTGGCCACCAATCAGAGAGGGGCGGGCTGTATATAGGGGGCAGGGGGCAGCAGGGAGGGAAAGTTGAATCCTCTGCTCACCTTAGACACCACTACAGAGAAGAGCTGCACAGACCAAGGTGAGTGACCCCGTACACTGCACCCCATTTTCTTATCTGTACTCAAAATGTTTCCCTTTATAACCTTTATACTTGTGTCCCCTTAATTTAAGCTCAGCACCCATGTCCGAGCCAGCACCCAATGTTTTTCTATAAAACTGATTGCTATTATACAAATGATTTGTACCCCATGTGATGCACTATCTCCCCTTAAATTGCAAGCATAGTGATCCCTTTCCTGAATATTTGATTGCACCCTAAAATGTTATCTTTAGGTCCTGACACCCTATGACCCCCCCTCACCCGTCTCCTCAATAAGCAGGACTGCAATGTCTGGTTCTAATGTCTCTTCATCTTCTCTCTGTCTCAGATGGACTCCAGCAGTTTTTACTGTCCAGACATGACCCCCCAGGAGGTCCCCAATGTGGACACTTCTTCTATAGGTAAGCAGCTTCTCTGTGTGATAAAGGGTTAAGCTCAGAGGGAGATTGATGTCTGAGTAAACACTGATTATCAGCCCTGGAGGACTACAACTCCCATTATGCACTTACCATGTACATGTTTAGAACTTCCCTATTTGTAAACAAATGTTTGTTACATTGTTGCAGCCATGAGTTTAGGTTTGTTACATTGTATCCAGTCCATAGTAGTGCAGGGGGAGTGGGAAGGACCCCGCTTTGGGTGGTAACCCCCTTATTTCCTCTTATTTTACTCCAGATTTCAGATATGAAGACCCCACATTCCTACAAGATCTTGAACTGAACACAGGAAAGGCACTGTACCCCAGCCCAGCTGGATGCCCGGGCAGCGCCCCCCTGTCCTCCTGTGAAGCCTACACAGAGCAGTCCCTGTATTACTGGGAACCCTACAACCAAGGTAAGCAACGGGGGGTCTTTCCAGAAGTAGTGGAACTACAAATCCCAGCATTCACTGCCAGAAAAACCCAATGTAACTAGAAGATCACAAGCTATGTAATGTAGTAAGGCATGCTGGCACCTGTAGTTCCACTGAGCCGCATTTTTATATTTGTAGTATAAAATATTCGTTGTTGTCCTACCGCCCCTTTAAATTGACCGCCATATTGTTTTTATTACCAGGTATAGAGTCTTCAAACCAGGAGGATTATCTGCAATCCTTCCATAACTTACTCCCTACCATGACGGAAGAGCTGCAGCGCCACCCCGCCCCCCACAGTGACGACTCCCTATACCACTCCCAGGAGGAGCCCTCCTTTACCATGTCCGATTCCTACTCCAGCAATAATATGGCCGCCGGCTCGGTGGGAGATCAGAGCTTCTCCTGGGCATCTCAGGAGTGGCACAGCTGGGACGATGCCACCTGGACGAGCTGCAGCCAGTCCCAGCGAACAGCGGTGCCCCTCACAGGTGAGAACCAGGAAATGGGACATCAACTAGGTTTTCAATTCCTTATCCCAACTTCTCTGCTTGCTGTCAGTGAATGGAAATTTTCTTGTCTGTATACTTTAATACTTCTCACAGCTGAGGGTTTGTTACCGTAATTCAGAGGACTCAATATAATCCAATGTCTCTCCCCAGGTTTCCAGTACAATGACCCCGGATTCCATCAGACGTCCGTCCTCACAGGAGTCCGAGCCAACACTGAGAAAGAAGGCTACTACCAGAGTTATGGTCAGAAGAGCGCCGGAGCGAAGGAGAGCAAGCCCCCCACATCAGGTGAGCCATCTATATCACCCTTATCTGTGCGAGGTGGTGTATCTAAGCCCTTCATATATGATTCAGCTTCACAGTGCATACATGTCTTTTGTGCATGTTACTACTTGATAAGTGGAAGTATCTAAGCCAGAGATGTATGGTACGGTCTGGCGATTAGGTGTATCCAAGTATTACACATGTGTGGAGTATGTCATGTGTGATACAGTAAATGTATCTAAGCCCCTCATAGTGCATGAAGTCATATATATGTTTTGTGTGATTGCCAATACCTGTTGAGCTGATGTATCTAAGCCGTGTTAAAACTCACTGGTGATTGGATGTATCTAAGCCCATGATGAGTGATCCAGCTTCTGAGTAGATACATTACACTTGTGTTCATCATTCTTCATGCCGTGTGAATGTATCTTAGTCCAACAGTTCAATAACCACATGTATCCTTCTTGTTTCTCACAGCCGGTTCTGGTCCGATCCAGCTTTGGCAGTTCCTCCTGGAATTACTACAAGACTCCTCCTGCCAGAAACTCATCAGCTGGACGGGCAATGGCTGGGAGTTCAAGCTTTCTGACCCCAATGAGGTAGGTCCAGCTCCTGTCCCAGTGTCTTCTTCTCGCCCTGTGTCCTCACTCTCCGGCCGGTGGTTGACCTCTTCCTTCATGTTGGGTTTTGCAGGTTGCTCGCCGATGGGGAAAACGTAAGAACAAGCCCAGAATGAACTACGAGAAGTTGAGCCGTGGCCTGCGCTACTACTACCACAAGAACATCATCCACAAGACCGGCGGCCAACGATACGTCTACAAGTTTGTGTGTGACCTCCAGGATCTTCTGAACCGACCTTCACAAGGACTTCAACAGGAATCCAAGAGTCAAAGGCAGAAGAACGTCTAAGGAGCAGCGATGGCTCCACACCAGAGACTGAGGTCTGAGACTCATCTTAAGACTCTGCCATGTGTAGACCCTCAATCCTCTGAGGAGCAGCGATGGCTCCACACCAGCGACTGAGGTCCACAACTCATCCTGAGACTCCACCATGTGAAGCCCCTCAATCCCCTGAGGAGCAGTGATGGCTCCACACCGGAGACTGAGGTCCACAACTCATCCTGAGACTCCACCATGTGTAGACCCTGAGGAGCAGCGATGGCTCCACACAGCGGACTGAGGTCCACAACTCATCCTGAGACTCCACCATGTGTAGACCCTCAATCCTCTGAGGAGCAGCGATGGCTCCACACCAGCGACTGAGGTCCACAACTCATCCTGAGACTCCACCATGTGTAGACCCTCAATCCTCTGAGGAGCAGCGATGGCTCCACACCAGAGACTGAGGTCTTGGACTCACTTAGAGACTTTACCATGTAAAGACCCTCAATCTACAGCCATGAGGAAGAAACCTCTGAGGAGCAGCGATGGCTCCACACCAGAGACTGAGGTCTTGGACTCATCTTGAGACTCTACCATGTGTAGAACCTCAACCTACAGCCATAAAGACCACCCTATTACAAGCACTGAGGATACACTGGCCGCAACTGGTTGATGGGGGGGGGGGGGGGGGCGGGCAATCTGGTCCCTTTAAGGACCCTACTGTCTGATGCCTTCCCATCATCCTTTGCTCTTTATAGTTCATGCTCTTCTTTAGGTACATTCCCCTTAAATATGTTCTTGTAAATATTAAGATATTGTTATATTTTGTATTTTCTTAATAATAAACTATTTTTTTTCACTTTTCTTAAATATTTGGTGTCATTACTGACCCTGGAGACAACAGATCTGCAGCGCCACCTACAGGTCTATCTAGAAGTACATGCACTTACAGGGAACCTGCCATCAGATTTTACCCCATTAAACTAACAGTCCCCTCAGGTAGGGGCTGAAATGTCCTTTGTAGAATTCCCTCTTTTATGGGATATCTTGCCCATTTACCTAAAAAATAGTCTTCTCCGAATGTGAAAATGAGCAGAGAAGAGTCATATTTGCCTCAGATGAGTCAAGTTTAGAGACTGCAGGGGGAAAGCGTAAAACTTAGATGCCTGTATGTTTGGTTCTATGGCACCTAGAAACATAGTGGTGTCATATTAAAGATAAGAATATCATCTTTCAGATCACATACACATAACAGACAAGATATAGACAGTAAAAGACAAAGGGGGAGATTTATCATTGCTTTTCTGCCAGTGAAGGGGTTAGCCGGCGGATTAGGCTGATTCTAGGCATGCCTGCCTTGTGCTTGGGCACTAGCTATAGCCTGTGCCAGCAGGTGCAATTCTGTGCCAGTCAAAGCTTGATGCAAAATTGTTTGGCAGCATCAACATATCATAAACCTTCCCTATAGTAAGAAATGCTAACTGCAGATCAAATCTCAATTGCTATTTCTTTTTAAAAACTTTCTGTAGATCACAAAACCACAATCCTGATGCAAACTGAAAGATGAGATTCTTATCCTTAATACAACACCAGCAGCATATCTCTAGGTGCTACAGAACTGAAAATAGGGGCATCAGACTCTAAACTTGACTGATTTCAGGCAAAATATGTCGGACTCAAACCCGGTCAAAATAAAACAGGAAAATTCTACATAAAAGAGAAAATTCTAGAAAGGACATTTCTTCCCCAACCTGAGGGGGCTGGTATTTTAATGGGGTGGTCTAAAAATTAGGATTGGCGCTCAATGTCAGATTGTCAGGAGCCCATCACTAATTTCTGAGCACTAGTTTCTTCACCAGATTCCAGACACTCCCTTTAAATGGGACCAAGTTGGAAACAGGTCATGTGATCTAAGAAAATGAGATCACATGACTAAAGTGGATCTAGCTGCAGTGTCAGACCCCGCTGATCAATACATAACTGCTTGTGGCCAACATTGTAGTTGCTTCTGGATTTTTCTCGCAGCCTGACTACGACTACATAACTGCACCCACAGGAAGAGCAACTGCTTTTTAATAATCTCTGATGCATGCTGCAGGAGGGTCTCGGGGGGCCTGGGAGGAAGCAGAATACATCAGCCGTATGTATATTTATCCTGCAGAATTTGCTATACTCCACCTTGACTCATTTCTGGTAAAATCTCTGGAAAAGATGGGTGAACATCAAGGGTGATAGCAATTTTTTTTTTTTTTAATTAAATCATCTTTATTGATTTTTCAACAATTAAAAGTAAAACAATACAATCGCTCTATTAATTGCTGGGGCCCAGAAATCTTGTGCTGTGGAAACCTCAGCACTGCCCCCAGTGGTGACAGGAGGATCTGCAGCAGTAGCGGTTTCATTACTTCCTGTGTTGAGCTTATTTTGGAACATGGTAGGTAGAAGAGCAGAGACAGATCCTCAGCCCAGATATCAGTGACCCTGCATCAGCAGTCAATCATAGCTGAAGACAGAACCAGAACTGCAGTGTACAGGATACACTACAATATTAGTATATACTGTAGATATTTGCTATCCTAATAAAAGGGGCGGGGCTGTGACAACCAGAAGTTACCCACACAATAGGGAGCTTATTAATCAAGAGAAATGCATCAAACAATGGACAATCCCTTTAAATGATGGACTATTAAGAGTAGAATGGCGCCACCTAGTGGCAATTCTTCATAAAACTATTGCATTTCTTCCGATTTTATACTCGTCTATGATTTTGCTGAGCAGGCAAACCCAGCACAGGCGATCTGTAAGAATATTTGGGTCGGGCGAGGGGCACAGGGTATAACAGTGATGTTGTGTGGGTGGAAGTTTCCTCCGCACATTAATGGCGTCTATTGAGCGTGACTAATACCGAGAAACAGGTGACGCTTCACATACTGCGCACTCGCCGCGCCACACGTGCTCCCTGTTTAAGGGGCCGGGGTTCTGTATATAAAGCGCAAGATGTTCTGATAGATTTCAGCTTCGCAATGTATCGGATCTCCGCTTGCTGAAAGCAATGAGAACATTCCGATGTCCTCCATAGGAAATGCTACAATGTGTCAGCGTCACCAGCCTGCACTGATACATTGTACCAAAATGTTCACAGACAGAAAGCAGAGATCTTGAAAGCCAAGGTTCGGTACAAACATTTTATTATACAATCACTAAACTTTATTGACACGAGGCTGGACATGAGTAATAGGGATGAAAGTCACTTAAAGGGGCATTCCTGTACAATGTCACATCTAACACCACCACCAAGAGATTACAATTGCTGAAGGAGCGTTGCAGGCTCTTTGTATAGTGGCGGTGCCCGGTATTGCAGCTCGGTCCCATTCCCGTGCATGGTACATCACTCACTCCGATACTGATCTCCTATTCTAAAGGGCTGGAATACCCCTTTAAGCAGCGAGTCCAGTTAGCGGCTGTTATAAAACACAATCTATATATACACATTAGAGCACATGCACTTCTTCTGTATCACCACTAGGTGGCAACGCGTAGCCCAAGATGCAGATGATCCGATCCTTAAAAGTTCATCATCTTTACTACAAAATGATAATATAAATCCTCAGCTCCTCCCGCCTGACGCCCTCTGCAGCGCCGTCACCGCCACCGTCCAGCGATCCCGCCATTGCTGTAGGGTCTGGCCTCCGCGCTGCTCCCAGGGAAGACACTGCTGCGCCGGCTGCTCCCACCTACAGAGGACAGCAAACAAAGGAAGTTGGTCATTGAGCCCATAGCGCCCCCCAGTGGACTATTTAGGGAATACAAAACTACAGCAAATTTGAGGTTCACCGCCCCTTTAAGACTACCACTCACCAGTCATTCACGGCGGCCTGCACCTCCTTCCCGTACTCCTGGCTCTTCTGGCACTGCTCGATGATCTGCTGCAGTTTAGGAACCAGCTGATCCGTCTGCTGGGCGTAGTGAGCGGACAGGAGGTCCAAGAGCGCTGGAGAGATGTGAAAGGGTTAAATATATACGGTAGAAAAACTACTGAGGGGAGGGTTCGTTACAGTGTGTTTAGACCGTGCTCTGTGAAATAATCTCTACTCCTATAGATATTAAAGGTAATAAACTCGTCTTTCAGATAAGAATCAGCTCCAACTATGTCTTTACCTGCCTGTACTTCCAGTTCTGTAGCTCCCAGAACCACAATCCTGATGTTATCTGAAAGACGAGAATCTTATCTTTAATATGACACCAAAAGCAGCTACAGTATCTGCTACAGAACTAAAGATAGGGGCATCTTTAGTGACACGCCCCCTGCAGCCTCTAAACTTGACTCATCTCAGTCAATGACACCTCTTTGTTCATCTTCACATGACTTTAGGGGAGAATTGTTATAGGTTATGTCCAATTTCAGATCATAAGGAGCCCAACACGCCTCATGTCTGAGCTCTTATGGTTTCTTAAGAACCCAGATTCCAGCCACTCCCTTTAAATGGAAGCTGGAAACGGGTCATGTGACCAAAGAAAATGAGATGACAAGACTGATCTGTATCTATCGGACCAATACATAACCCCACGTCATCGCTCCACTCACTGTTGATGTCAGGGGTCTGACTCTCGCGTAGTTGCTTGTGGATCTTGTTTGTAGCCTGACTACGACTACATAACTGCGCCCGCAGGAAGAGCAGATGCTTCTTCACATCTGCAACGTGCTGCAGGATGCTCTCCGGGGTCTGGGAGGAAGGAGAAGACCATCAGCCATATGTATCCTGGAGAAGATGTTATACCCGACCTGTAGGGGGCGTCCCTGATCTCACCTTATACAGGGATAGGCCGATGCTGCTGTACAGGGCCTTGTAGATGGGGTAGAGATGGAAAGAAGGATTGGAGAGACGATTGATGGAAAGCTCCTGCGTTGGGATCTGGTGTACGCTGCAGGAGGAATGTAAGCAGACGTCATCCTCTAGACACATCCAAAGCTGCATGCAAGGCAGCTCCGGCTGTGACCGGGGTACGAGGCATGAAGAGGTCGGTGCTCACCCGTGCAGGGTCACTTTCTGCAGCGTTGGGAGGGAGATGGCGGTGAAATGATTAAGGTCCTTCATGACAGAGTCCTGGAGCCGCTGCGATTCTTGGACCACCTCTAGGGGGCGCAGCAGCAGCCTCTCCTGAACGAATTTCTGCACCTTGTGGAGGAGGAGGAGGGGGATATGTAAGTGGGAGGAGCTTGTTACATGCTCATTTGCATAAATAGAGTTCACAATGAGCTCACCTCGCCGCTGTTGTGCCTGACCTGGGCCTTGGAGAAGGAGGTCGCTTTGATCAGGACTTGGATCTGTTCCTGTTTCTTCTCCTGTTATGAAACATTTGCAGGGAGAATAACCCAAAAGTCTGTTCTGACCCAACTCCCCCCCGGACCCCCAGACGACCACTCACCAGGAGGAGAAAGGAGTCCTGGATATTTTGCTGCTGCTGTTGAAGGAACTTCATACCCTGCCTCCTGTCCGCAGCTTCCGCCTGAAGCGTCCGACATTCCTGCAGCAGAGCGTCCTGACAGCCGCGGAGGAGCACCAAACGCAGCTCAGCATCAAACGCCGCCCTGCCATAGATTGAAGAGAAAAATTCCAGCTACAAACGGTGTCCACGTGCGGTTAAAACACTGTTGTCTTTATTCAAAAAGTGTAAAAGCAAAAAAATATATGGTTAAGGCAAACAGCCTATAGGCATGATAAGCACTGGCATCGGGTAGTGAGGGGACGGGTAGCAGCCTACGCGTTTCAGAGAATCATCTCCTTAGTCATGGCTAATCTGTCACAGTAAACCGGGAGCTTAAATAAGAATGACTGGGATCACATGATACAAAAATGGGCGGAGTCGTAAGTCACATGGGGCTCTCACGGCAAGGTGAACAGACTGATTGTTTTAACACATTGTTACATTAAAAGTATCAAAGTAGATAAAAAGAGGTAAGTAAGTCATATAAGAGAGACAAGTGTATCTATACCATATCTAGAAGAAAGTATCAGTATTGATATATTAAATCTTGTTTTTTATTTAGGCCTTCCGGAACACGAGTTTGTAACGAGAAGATCCAGAAGGTTTCTCTGTTGAGAAGTAACCTTCTGTGATCTCCTCCTCTGGAAGGGCGTTTGACTTTTTCAATCGCTGTGACTGTGAGTCCTGTACAATCTCCCTGATGAGTGTTTTGAAAGTGTTTGGAAACCATTGATGCGTTAATTATTTCTGCTTTCTTAGCATCGGATATATGGCGACGGATTCTTGTTTTCAAAGAACAGGTGGTGCACCCTACATATTGTATTCTACATCTAGTGCAGGTGATAAGATAGATGACATATGTTGTATTGCAGTTAATAAAACTGCAAATTTTATGTGTCTCTTGAGTACGTGCAGAGGTGAAATATTTATTGGGGGCAGCAAAATCGCAGCAAATACATTTTTTATGACCGCATTTGAAGAAACCTTGTAGGTCTAGCCAAGTATTGGAGGCATTATTATTTGATGTGAACAAGCTAGGAGAGAGTTGCATGCCTAGTGTAGGGGCTCTTCTCGCAACACAATTGACTTTGTCTGGGAGAATAGCAGCTAAGTCATTGTCCGTGTGGAGTATGGGAAGATGTTTCTTGATGATATGCGTAATCTGTTCATATTGTAAGCTGTATGTAGTGGAAAATGTAACCTGTTGTTTACGTTTGGTATTTTCTGATGATAATCTGCTTCTGGGAATTTGTTCAACTATATCTTGTGCTCTATTGAGCATCCATCTCGGATATTCCCTATGTGACAGATCTTCTTTTTTTCTGTGTATTTTTTGAGTTAGAATTGTAGTGTCTGTACAGTTACGTTTGGTACGAATCATCTCTCCAACAGGAATATTTTTGACTACATGTTTGGAGTGACATGAGTGAGCATTGAGAGTAGAGTTAAGAGCTGTTGGTTTGGAGTATGGTTCTATCGTTACATGTGGAGTACTCTTCATTGTAATGTCCAAGTAATGTATTGTGTCCTTAGATAGTTCATGTGTGAACCGTAGATACATATCATTGGAATTTATGTATTGTAAGAACTTCATAACCTCGGATTCTGTCCCCTCCCACACCAGGAGGAGGTCGTCAATGTAACGGCCATACCACCTGATGCGGGAGAGGAAAGGATTATCCAAGGTGAATAGGAACTGTTCCTCCCATGCGGCCATGTAGATGTTAGCTAGTGATGGGGAGCATTTGCCCCCCATTGCCGCTCCACAATTTTTTGTCAAATGAGAAGTAGTTATTCTCTAATAGAAATTGTACTGCTGTTATCGTAAATTCTTGTACTGCATCAGGGTAATCACTGAACCTATTTAAGAAAGAATGAAGACTTGCCATATGTACAGAGGAGATCGTCATAGCCGGCTGATGTACAGAGAGAACTGTGCAGCCCTACACAGAAGCACAGTACTCTCTATCCACTCCCTGCATCATGTACAGAGGAAACTGTCACAGCTGACTAATGTATAGAGAGAACTATGCGGAAGTACATCCTTCACAGCTGCACAGTACTCTCTATGCCCTACCTGAATCATGTACAGAGGAGACACTTGCCCAACTGGCGTATAGAGAAAACTATGCCGAAGTAGACCTTTCACAGCTGCACAGTACTCTCTATCCACTCCCTGCATCATTTACAGTGGAGACCATCATGGCTGACTAATGAGATATATAGAGAGAACTATGCGGAAGTACATCCTTCACAGCAGCACAGTACTCTCTATCCCCTTCCCTGCATCATGTACAGAACACACTGCCATAGCTGGTTTACAGAGAATTATGCAGCCATGCACCCGACACAGCTGCATAGTACTCTCTATCCCTTCCCTGCATTATGTATAGACTGATGCATCATGTATAGAGGAGACTGTACACCAGGCGGCCATGACAGAGTCAGAAAGAGAACTGTGCAGCAACACACCCTACACAGCCGCACAGTAAGCTCTATCCCCTCCCTGCATTATGTATAGACTGATGTCTATGAAGAGGTGCCTATCCAGGTACTAAGCATTAACCTTTTCTATGCCCTCTATTAGGAGGTGCTAATCACTGCCCCCGACCACCAGGGACCCTTGTATAACAGTAACCTCTTAACTTCCCTAGACCGTGGGATTTCCCAACCTTTTTTACTGTCCTGGATCATGAAGTTTACTGCAATGAGCCAATATCTCATTGTAAACCACCAGATATCTGTACATTCACCCTCTCACTGCCCTAGACCACCAGGGACCCTCAATGTACATTGCTCTCTTCATTGAAATCTTACAGATAATGAATCACTTTTGTGTCCTAGACCACGGCCATAATTCTATTCATTACCCTAGACCACCAGGTATCCTTATACTGACCCCTTCACTGTCCGTGACCACCAGGTATCCTTATACTGACCCCTTCACTGTCAGTGGCCACCAGGGATCCTGATATGAATCCCTTGGCTGTCCTAGATAATCAAGGACACTAGAATTAACCTATTCATTGTTGTAGACCAGAAAAGATACTTACATTAACCACTTCTCTACACTAAGTGATCAGGGACTATATATTATTAATCCCTTCAGTGCACTAGACCACCAGGATCCTACCTGCCTCCCCGCTTTACCGTCCACGTGAATTATACTGCCCCCTACCTGCTGAGGACAGAGAGCTCACTGCCGTCTGACAGCGTCTGGTGGACCTCTTGTATCTTATCCGCCAAGCGTGCCGAGAGATCCCGAGACTGACGCTGAACGTTGCAAAGCTGAGACGCCACCGCGGCCGTCTCTGCCCAACCCTCCTGCGGGGAAGAGAGGAGAAAGGAACCCCCAAATATTGTATAAATGATCACCCCCAACCTGCAGAGGGACCTCCCGATACATGAGACACTCACCTGGATGAGACAGCTGTAGGACGGGAGACGGGTAAAACTATCAGAGCGTCCGTCCCCGCACTGCAACCTGATAGAGACACACAGATCTTTTACATTACAGCCCTCACCCAGCTTTCCCAGAGTCCAGAAATGTATAACGGTCTTAAGTTGTAGCAAAGTTACCCACCCGCCCCATTGCATCTTGGATGTTCTGTAGTCTGGGTAGCTTAGATCATCCAACTATAGCTTTATTCTAGAAGCAAGTTTTTAGGTCACTGTCTCTTTAAGAGCAGCTCCATAATGTCTATAGGTGCCATGATATAACAGTGACCCCCAAAGGCTCTGTGAGGAATCACACCAGTGCTATAGATCTACATTATAACTACATATATCGCAGCTGAGGGTTTGTGAGATTTGTATTCAATCCAATACTTTCATTCAAACAAGTCAACCTGGACTGATACATTGTAACAAACCCTCAGCTGAACACGTGATAATGGTGATCACCGTGCGCGTTTGGAGTTCTCCTGATCCTCGCTCGTTTCCCGGGGGTCGCTCATGGCCTCGGATACGCTGCAGGACGTCTCTGCGGGGTCCGCGGCCAGGGAAGACTGCAGCTGCCTCAAGTCTCGGGTGCCCTCTAAGGTGAGGTGTTCTAGGGACGAGACAATGTGGTTCGGGGGGTACGAGCTCCACAGCTTCTGCAGGATACACAACAATGGAAGAGGTTACTCATCAGGATTTACCTACTGATTAAGAGACCACCAGATCCTACATGGCCGCCTTACCTCCCCCTCACTCAACCACTGATGGTGAGCCATCAGGCGCAGATCATCTCTCCCAGGCCTGAGCAGAGGAAAAAAATAGGTTACAAGCAAAGTCTATAAGAAGCAGGAAAGTCTACAAGGTGGAGGGAGTCTATGTATACAGCAGTGAAACTGCAAGATAGACATTACTAGCCGATGGGAAGGAATCTCTGTGCACACTGACAGACATTACTAGCCAATCTCTGTGTATACAACATTTAAGATATAAAGACAGACATTACTGGCAGAAAGGATGGAATCTTTTTGTATACAGCAGTAAACATGTAATATAGAAGGGCAGACATTACTAGCAGATGGGAAGGAATCTCTTGGTAGACAGCAGTAAACATGTAAGACACATGGGAAGGAATTTCTGTGTATAAAGCAGTGAATAAATAAGATACAAGGAGACATTACTAGTGGATTGGAAGGAATCCCTACGTTTACAGCAGTGAATGCGTAAGATAAGGACAGACATTACTAGCCGAAGGGAAGTAATCTCAGTCTATGCAACAGTAAAAGTTTAATCTAGAAGTGCAGACATAACTAGACGATGGGAAGGAATCTATGTAAAGAACAGTAAATGTGTAAGATATAAGGACAGACATTACAAGCTGATGGGAAGGAATCTCTGTGTATACAGCAAATAACGTATAAGGACATTACTAGTGGATTTGAAAGAATCTCTATGTTTACAGCAGTGAATGTGTAGGATAAGGACAGACATTACTAGTAGATGTCAGCGAATTTCTGCATAGACAGCAGTAAACGTGTAATATAGAAGGGCAGACATAACTAGCAGATGGAAAGAATTCTCTATGCACAGAGCAGTAAGGCTAAGTAATCGATAGAGGAACAGGAAAAATTAGAAGATGGGGGGGATATCAAACAGACCTGACCAGCAGATAGTTGAGAGTCTCTACATTTAGAGCTATGGAGTGGTCAAATTTAGGAAAGACAAACCATCATTAAGATTTTTCTATGCAAGCGTCCAGACATTACAAGTAGATGTGAAAGATTCTTTTACACATACAGCAGGGAGACACCAGACCTGACTAGCAGATGGGGGGGGAGAATCTCTACATTTACAGCAGTGAGCTCAGACACGACTAGCAGAGAGCCTATCAGTATGAATCCAGACATTACGAGTAGACGAGGGAAGGATTCTCTACACTTACAGAACTGAGCCGGAAATGGTATCGGCGTAAATAGAGCGGAAAAACTTGTAACGGATATCGTACACCTCCCGCACTTCTCTCTGTTGTAGGAGGAAGGAAAGGGGTTGGGTTTTAGGGTGTGAAATATTTATGGGGTCCCCTGGGGTAATGCGTGGTATATACATACCAGGACTTCGGGCTCCGGGAAAGAATTCATGGCCATATTTGCATCCAGGGCTGGGAATACGATCTCCCTCTGCGACGCTCTGCAGGGAAGGAGATACAAGGTGTGACATAGCAGAGCTGGATGGGCGCCATATCCGTCACTACCTACCTGCTGACATCCTGCAGCTGGTCGCAGCGATACTGGATGCGCAGGTTACTGTCCTGCAGAGCCTCCCACTGCTCCCATCTCTTCCGGTTGTAGGCGCGGAGCAGCAGCGACCGGCGACGGAAATCCTGCGACCGGTGGTTGTTCAGCTCTGAAGGAGAAGACGCGTCATGAGACCACGGTGTAGGCGCTGCCCCCGGGGGGGTGAATACTTCTGCTCTCGGCTCTCACCCTGGGCGACCACCTCTCGCTCGGCGCTCACAATCTGCTCCCGTAGGTGCTGCAGTTCTGTGCGCAGCTCCTGGATCTCCTGGCACAGCTGCCGCCTGCGCTGCCGCTCCTTCTCCTCCTCCGAGTGCTGGGCCTGGGGGGGGAAGAGACACAGACGGTGTGAAAACTTATGCAATCGGGGAGGGGGTCATATATTATATCTATTAGTTAGTGAGCCTCTAGATTACCTCGCTGTGCTGCAGCTGCTGATACCTGGGCTCCGAGTTAAGGCGACAAATATCAATATATCACAGTGCTGATACACTGTAACAAACACCCTCCTCAATAACATAAAGCAGCGTCCAGCCTGGTCCATGAATAGTAACTAATAATAATAATAATTCTTTATTTATATAGTGCACACAGATTCCATAGCGCTGCACAGAGTTTGCCAGATCAGTCCCTGTCTCCAATGGGGCTCACAATCTAAACAACCTAACAGTATGTTTTCGAGTGTGGGAGGAAACCGGAGGACCCAGAGGAAACCCATGCAAACACGAAGAGAACATACAAACTCTTTGCAGATGTTGACCTGGGTGAGATTTGAACCCAGGACCCCAGCGCTGCAAGGCAGAAGTGCTACCCACTGAGCCACCGTGCTGCTAGATAAACCGTGAAGACTGACACGGGAGTAGAGGACTGGGGACATATCAATCTGCTCATCCTGATCTACCTGGTACATGAGGATAACCACCCCAGACACTATGAATACACTATTCAGGGTTCAGGAAAAGTTGGGTGACCCCTTAATTCGCGGGCAGGGTGTATGGTAGTGGTAAGGATACCAGAGCAGGTTCCCATCAATGTTCTTCACCGTCCTGCAACGAGAGAAAAGGCAGCATGAAAACTTTTCACAATGGGGTCACAGCGATAGGCAACCGCCCCCTTAAATAGGGGTCGTGACACCTGACCTCTCACCTCTGGCTGCGCACGTGACGCATGACGTATTTCCAGATGTCGGCGCACTGTCCTATGAAGAGTCTACAAGACAAAACACGGGGTGACACAGGATATGGGGGGGGTCACCGCTCGCTATGGGGGGGCTCCTCACCTCTGCAGGATCTCCTCACTGGGCGCCTTCTGCTGCGGGACTCCCATCTCCTCCTGCACCCAGCGCCGCAGCTCCTGCGCCAGACCCCTGCGATCCATCCCTGGAAGACAACACCCATCATCTCCTGACATAACATACACCCCATCACATAGATTCAAGACCTCTGCTTGCTGTCAGGTCTGTGCCATCACATTAATAATACAAAAAAAAATAAAAAAATAGAGCTCGACCCACTAAAAAACAAGACCTCATCCAACTCCACCCAAAAAAAAAACTTACAGAAGCCCTAATCTTACGTCAATGTTACAATTTTGAAATTTTAATTTTTGGGCTAAAGTAATGTATGTTTTCTAAAAAAAAAAAAAAAAAAAAATCTATACATTCCCAAATATCAGAATGCACTGCAAAGTTTATCCTGTTTGCCCAGTGCCCCATGTGTGGTGGATACAGGGCACTGAAGAGAAGGAGCGCCATCTAGTGGTCATCTGCTTTCTCACACTATACAGGCCAGAACATTGTCATGTTTTCGGGAGCGTGGACACATGAGGACATTTTAAACTCTTTATGGGTAGAGGGGACCCCCCCCCCCCCCCCCACACAGATTTTTAGAGTATTTTTGAGCACTATTCACTGCACTGTGAAAATATACCTCATTTATATAGTTTACTTTTATTTGACCAATTTAGCTTGTGTCACCCCCTCATTCTCATAGTAGACTGTAAGCTCTTGTGTCCCACCTCATTCTCATAGACTGTAAGCTCTTGTGTCACCCCCTCATCCTCATAGACTGTAAGCTCTTGTGTCACCCCCTCATCCTCTGGTGGTAGAGCGCCTTAAGTCATTATCTGTTGCCCTTCCTACCACGAAAAAGTCATCGTTTTGTGTTTTTATGCACCTCACTCATTTATGATTGTGTCTGCATTTTTCCATGAGTCGCATAGAAAAATATAAGAGCAAGCAGCGTGCATATATACAGCCCGCAAACACATTAAAATCAAAAACGGGCTGATGAGGGAATTGGTTTGTGTGGGACTTTTTTTTTTTTGGTTGTGTTGTGGCCATGACTCAAAGATCACAAGTCACATTTCCAACATTGCAGTAATGGATTGTGCAAAAAACAGTCTCTCACTGCAAATTAAACGCAACGTGCAAATATTTAGACATTTTTCGTCTCTTGCTTCAAGTACAAGCTAATTTTCCAGCTAAAGATTCTGAGTAACGTTCTAAGATACTGACCAGCAATGTGGACAGCAATTTTGTATGTCTGAAAGTATGAGAAATCCTAAGACTCGCGGAAGCCTCGAGAACACATAGCAAAAGCAATAATATTACTAAACTGTTATGAGATCCGCGGCATTTTTGTTAAAAAGACATAGCGGTGATCGTGTCGAGTTTTTGTCCGTTATACTTTACAAAGCAAAATATCTTGAAATGCCTTTCAGTAATGCAATTCAGACGCAGCACGGAGGAGCATTCCTGACCACAGTAGCGTTAGACCTAAATACTTGACAATCTGGACCTTTCAATAAGTGTTTGATTTTCCTTTCACCGGCCAAAACACAGGATTCAAATGCGATATGTCAACGGCGAGGGCACAAATCGTACGATGGGATAGAGCGCATCTCCTCTCAATATGCTTATAATAGATTCACATTCCATGTCTCACCACCAACTGATGCACGTCCACCGCTGTTTACACCTGATTAACTCCCTGATGCATCCTATTTCATGTAATCTGCCGAGATCCTCGGTCTCAGAGACTCCAATCATTTTTAATCTGTGTTTACAAGGTCTGAATTCCCTCGTGTCCTGCCTAGCTTCCAGCACTCGCGCAGCACGTGGCAGGCGAAGGCAATCAGCACTCGTTTTTTAATTAATAGCCTGGGGAATAGAACTGCGCTGTTGTCCACAAGGCGCAGGGAGGAGTATGGGAGGAAACACTAGTAATTACTGTGATAGGGGTAGAGGACTAGTACAGCCGCGAAGAAAATGCTACCACGACTGCCCTATGCCTTCTTATACATCGCGATTATCAGAGATCTCGAAGCGACCAGGAAGGACACTGACTCAAATCGTATAGCAAGCAACTTAACCTGCTGCTATTCACGTTAGTAAGATGGGTCGCCTTCAAAGGGAGAAACTGCTCAGCTTTTGTGTAGCACCATTAAGATGCCTGATTTCCCCCTAGTTGGATATTGAATTTCTTCTAGAATTCCTTAATTCTTAACTAAGAAACTCCACGGTTGCCTAAAAAAAGGCTCCTAAAGATCAGGTGATCGGAAAAATTGAATCCCAATAGAGACACTTTTGCTTTGAGATGAATCATTTTAGAGGACTTGAAGAGGGAGCATCTATACTTGGCCTTGATAGCGAGCTCTCAGTTACCAAGTACTTTGTCCTATAGTGCTGACAGGTATGTGAACATTGACTGGAGTGCATTTATTTGTACGAGTGACTACTAGAGTATAATGATCCCCATATGTGTGACCTCACTATATGCATATCTGTACTGTGACATCGCATTGTGTTTATTCGATCTCTGACAATTGCATGGCATTATCATATTGCACTTGGGCTCTATGATGTGTACCTGTAGCCTCATACTATGGCCTGTACACTGATGCATCAACGTATATATCCCCTAGTGTGCGATTACTGGTATATGGTGCTCGGATATAATAAAACAGAACTGTTAAAAATATATCGGCAACTGTGCCATCTGTGGCGTGTATGTAGAGCATCAATTAAGATCCTAGAGCGTACCATTACATCCTGCCTGCATAATCATTGGGATGACCGAGGTGCCTATTATCTCTCTGATATATGGAAGCTCTGATTTCGATATATATAAGTGCCACGTCACACTCTGCCTGCTATATCCGTCTGCCGGGATTAATAGCATGGACATACACAGTACCACTCTCTCTGTCCTGTATATATATGGACAGTGCACAGTCCACTTCTCCTGTCCTGTGTATATATATGGACAGTGCACAGTACCACTTCTCTGTCCTGTATATATATATGGACAGTGCACAGTACCACTTTCTCCTGTCTGGATATATATGGACAGTGACAGTACCACTTCTCCTGTCCTGTATATAAATAGGACAGTGCCACAGTACCACTCTCCTTTCCTGTATATATATGGACAGTGCACAGTACACTTCTTCTTGTATAATATGGACAGGCACAGTACCACTTCTCCTGTCCTGTATATATATGGACAGTGCACAGTACCACTTCTCCTGTCCTGTAATATATGGACAGTGCCAGCATACCTTCTCGTGTCCTTTATATATATGGACAGTGCACAGACCACTTCTCCTGTTCTGTATATATATGGACAGTGCACAGTACCACTTCTCCTGTCCTGTATAATATTGGACAGTGCACAGTACCACTTCTCCTGTCCTGTATATATATGGACAGTGCACAGTACCATTCTCCTGTCCGTATATATATGGACAGTGCACAGTACCACTTCTCCTGTCCTGTATATATATGGACAGTGCACAGTACCATTCTCCTGTCCGTATATATATGGACATGCCACAGTACACTTCTCCTGTCTGTATATATATGACAGTGACAAGTACCACTTTTCTGTCCTGTAATATATATGGACATCAGGCACAGTACCACTTCTCCTGTCGCTATATATATGGACAGTGCACAGTACCACTTCTCTGTCCTGTTATATATGGACAGTGCACAGTACCACTTCTCCTGTCCTGTATAATATATGGACAGTGCACAGTACCACTTCTCTGTCCTGTATATTATGGGCAGTGCACAGTACCACTTTCCTGTCCTGTTATATATATGGACAGTGCACAGTACCACTTCTCTGCCTGTAATTATATGGACAGTGCACAGTACCACTTCTCCTGTCCAGTATATATGAGACAGTGCAAAGTACCACTCTACTTCCTCCTGTATATATATGGACAGTGCACAGTACCACTCCTCTCCTGCCCTGTATACACATCACCGGCCACTTGTATATAGGTATCACCATGCTAGTACGGGTTGGACCCCCTTTTGCGCTCAGAATGACCTCCAATTTTGCGTCAGCGCATAGATACCAGACAAGGATGATGCAGAAGCACTTCCTCAGCATATTTTAGCGTCCGATATTGACATGATGGCATCACGACCGTGCGCTGCATGATTGGTACGCGTGCTGCAATCAGATGCCTGAATCTTCCCGTTCACCACATCCGCAAAGATGCCTTATTGGATTGAGGATCTGGGATGTGCGAGGCCAATCATTGGAGTACGAGCAAACTCTTGTCGATTTCAACTAAACCAGTCTCGAGATCACGATATTCCAGTTATAGACATGGCGCACTTATCTGCTTATTTTTTTTTTGCTTTGAAAGTAGCCATCAGATGTTGCGGTACGTTAGTGGGTCATAAAGGGTATGGACTAGGGTCAGCAACAACACTCAGAGTAGGCTGTGGCGTGTTGCCAACGATTAGTTCATAATGGTACACACGGGCCCAAAGAGTAGCCAGAGAAATATCCGGGACGGCCACACACCTGACACCACCACCACCAGCCTCGACACAGTGATACAAGGCGGATGGACTTCCCCTGCCTTTCTGTTGTTGACGCCAAATTCTGACCTAACCATGGGACGGAAGTGGTCGTAAACATGCAGTAAAATTGAGCGAGACTCATCAGACAGGCAACAGTTTTTCAAATACTTCTACTGTCCAATTGCGAGATGAGCTGTGCCTAAATCCGTAGCCTCAAGTTTCCTGTTTCTTAGCTAAAGGAGTGGCCACACGGTGTGGTCTTTTGCCAGCATGTAGCCCATCTGCCTAAAAAGTTCGACGTACTGTGCGAGGGGGATTCAGAGATGCTCTTTTGACCATACACTTGGTTGCTGCGGATGGCGACTTGAGTCACATGTTGGCCTTTACTGATCAGCTCGAACCATGTCGGCCCGTTCTCCTCGATGACACTCTGGCATAACAGGCATTTCGCCCCACGAACTGCCCCGCTCACGGATCGTTTCTTCCTTTTTCGGACCATTCTCTGTGAAACACCTAGAGATGTTGTGCTGCTGAAAATCCAGGGATGAGTCAGCAGTTTCTGAAAACTCAGACCAGCCACCTGGACCACCAACAACCATGCCACGTTCAAAGGCACTCAAATCACCTTTCTTCCCCATACTGATGCTCGGGAGAACTGCAGGAGATTGTCCTGACCATGTCTACATGCCTAAATGTACTGAGCTGCCGCCATGTGATTGGCTGATTAGAAATTAAGTGTTAACGAGCAGTTGGACAGGTGTACCTAATAAAGTGGCCGGTGAGTGTATATGGACAGTGCACAGTACCACTTCTCCTGTCCTGTATATATATGGACAGTGCACAGTACCACTTCTCCTGTCCTGTATATATATGGACAGTGCATAGTACCACTTCTCCTGCCCTGTGTATATGGACAGTGCACAGTATTAGCTCTCATATATATATAACATTAGCTGAAGTTCATTTCATATATTAATTGAAAAATAAAATCCACCACTTTCTTTTGGGAAATAAAACTTTTATTTGTAACCCTCCAGCAGGTGGCGCAGTATACAAGGCACTTATATTGTATTATACCCCATCTGCAATGTGACAGGAACTTACAGATGCTGATTTGGCCTTGGCCATTAAAATGTTTCTCAAAATTTTAAATCGAGCAGCCACTAGAGGGAGCTACTGTAGACAGGGGTGTATATAGTAGCCAGTATTTGGGTGTGGCAGAATCAATGTCTGTAATAAACACATGTCAGGACATTAACCTTTTAACAGACCATTTGGTAAGGACTCATGTGGCCGCTGTGAAACAGCGTTGTCATATTCTAATTCATTTTTAAAATTGTAGGTTTGGGGTTGCACCTTTAACTATTGCAGCCGGAGGGTGGTAATAAATAGCTGTAATAACCAAGAAGGTGATGCAAATTTAATGTTGTCAGACCGAAAATGTGCAGGTCACATGATCAAGAAGCAGCATCTCATCAATGACATCTAATTTTAATATTGCATCCTAATAATCCCCTCCCCCCGTACGGGTATAAGAAAAGTACAATTGATGCAGATTCTAAAAAATCCAGCAGCAATCATGAGCACCCCAGAAGGAAATATACATAGATTGTATATATGGACCCTGTAATCTGGGGGGAGGGTGGCAGGGCGCCTGCACCCCAAATATTAAAAAATAATGGCTAAGATAAGACTGTGAACCATATAAGAAGTTTCATCTCTCCATACAATATCATCTCCAAAGTTCACCCCCTTTTGGCACAGCAGTATTGCTTCTTTTGTCAGTCTCTTCTCACAGTCTCCTAATGAGCTCTGAGTTTTTATGGACCCCCCCCCCCTCCTTCTGGGGCCCCAGTGGTTAGGTCCATGTGGTCTCCACCATCAATGGTGCTGGTAGTAGTACGTCAGCTTCCTCAGCTCCTCCCAGAAGAGCAGGCTCAGGATGGTGTGTGGTCCCAGGCGGACATAAGCCGGGACAATTCCCTTGTAGAGCGCTAGGACACCTTCCTTGTGTGTGATCTTTAGGAAACAGTCCAGGAACCCCCGGTAGAGGCGGCCCTGAGAAACAAAAAGAGAAGAGTGAGAAGGCAAGAAGACCAAAGAAGCTACAAACAAGTGTCTATAGTAGCTTCGCTTACCCGACCCTCGCTGTCCACAGGCTGGTTATACAGTCGTGTGCTGACCACGTCAAATGGGGTCATTGCTACCGCAACCCCGACACTGCTGATCATCCCTCCAGCCAATGGCACCAGCCAGCTGTCATCCGGGAACCACTGTAACAAAACCCAATAATTACACCAAAACTTCAACAGAACCTGTTCTCTACGTCCCCCTTAGTAGCAGGACTGTCAAAAATGTATTTTTATATTAGACTTATATCACCCTGCTGTGTTCTTCACTCTGTGCAGTGAACTAGATCACAGCCCCACTTTTGTGCTCAGTGTGATAGCTGTAGTACCCAACTAGAAGCATACTACAGATTTTTTTTTTTTTGAGGAGCTGTAGGGCAGCAATGAAAGGACTAGCCCCAAGTGCTCTCGGTAGAGTTAAATTACTGGAATATTAATGCATTATTCAAAGCCCTGCTGCTACTAAACAACAAAGGCAAAAATTGTGTGTCAAAGTTACGTGAGAGACTAATTCACAGTCTCTCCTACTGCTGTGAGTGATAGCTGTAGCATTCAGTAAGGCTACAGAGCAGCTCAAGGCAAAGAACACAGAGCACAGCAGTGTGAGGACACGTGGAGAGGCTACAATCCTTACATATAAAGGCATTTTTTACAGTCCTGCTGCTACCAAAACCACACATTAAGGTATGTCATCACACTGCTGTCTACTGAGCTCTGTGCATTTGACTAGTTCACAGCCATTTGTCACTTCAATAATACTACAGAGAGGAAGGGATCATTGTAGAAAAAACAGAGCACAGAAGTGTCAGAACATCTAGGCACAGTCCTAGATCATAAATGCATTTTTCACAGTCCTGCTGCTACTAACAACATACACAAAAGGCGCGATAACACAGATCTGGAGGTACAGTTACAACGGCTGGTGTAGAATTTGATGGTTTGTCTTAATTACCTTCCATTTCTTCACCCATTCTTTGGCATTAGCAAAAGTCGCCAACTGTACCGCAGATCCAACCATAACGCGCGGAACGGCGCCGTTCACACCGCGCCACAGTCCCAAGATCCCCTGCTTCTTGTAGATGGTCTCAAAGGCAGAACTGACACTCTAAGCAGGAGAAGAAGAAATGAAAATATTACACCACCTGCTCTGCAGAACATTACTCCCTCTACAATGCAACGGCCTGCAGCTCCTATAGGTGTAATGTATACATAGCCCAAAACTTTACCCCATACTTAGTATATGTAGGATATTGCACTGGTTTGCAGCGGACAGCCCTTCCCCAGCGTCCATGCCTGCTACCAGGTGATGTCACGTATTTTCCCTCTTACTATAGGACCTGTCAAGTGATCGCCTGATGAGGAGATAACGTGTTTTTCCTGTGTCACGCTTAGAAGGTTCAGGTCCTGAACTGGAACAAAGGTGAATAAGATAAGTTTTGAGCAATCACAGGCCTCTTCGAGGGTAACCCCATGTACCCTAACACCAGGGAAACAAACAATATAAATGCTGAATTGCCCATTTTACAGGGTCATGATATTTATGAACTATTCATAGGCAAGTTAATGAATATCTGATAGGTGGAGGGCCTGAGTGACCTATACATAGTCAGCAACAGATACTTCATTACTGCTGATAACCTGTCTGAGAGGTGGTCACAGCCCTGCCCCCTGCCTGTATATCATGTCTGAGAGGTGGTCACAGCCCCGCCCCCTGCCTGTATATCATGTGTTAGAGGTAGTCAGGGGCTGTATATTAATGGAGCCTGGGGGGCTGTATATTAATGGAGCCTGGGGGCTTTATATTATTGGAGCCTGGGGGGCTGTATATTAATGGAGCCTGGGGGGCTGTATATTAATGGAGCCTGGGGGGATGTATATTAATGGAGCCTGGGGGGCTGTATATTAATGGAGCCTGAGGGGGCTGTATATTAATGGAGCCTGGGGGGCTGTATTTTATTGGAGCCTGGGGGGCTGTATATTAATGGAGCCTGGGGGGCTGCATATTAATGGAGCCTGGGGGACTGTATAGTAATGGAGCCTGGGGGGCTGTATATTAATGGAGCCTGGGGGGCTGTATATTAATGGAGCCTGGGGGGCTGTATATTAATGGAGCCTGGGGGGCTGTATATTATTGGAGCCTTGGGTGCGGTATATTATTGGAGCCTGGGGGGCTGTATATTAATGGAGCCTGGGGGGCTGTATATTATTGGAGCCTTTCAGGGAGAGAGATAAGCTGTGACATCATCTATTGTCAGTAGTGATGTAATGATGGGTCAGTGTTATCTATATGAGAGGTCATTGTACAGGGAGGGAAGGAGAAAGCTGTGCATCATCTCTTGTCAGTAGTAATGTAATGAGGGTCAGTGTTTATAATATAGAGTCCATTGTATCAGGGAGGGGAAGGAGATAAGCTGTGACATCATCTATTGTCAGTAGTGATGTAATGATTGGTCAGTGTTATCTATATACAGGACATGGTACAGGGAGGGGGAGGGGATAAGCTGTGACATCATCTATTGTCAATTCACATGCTGTATGACATTTTATTAAATGTCACAGATAACATAATCATAACAAATTTATAAACATAAAAAACATATATGCTTAACATAAATAACTAAAATAAGTAATTTTTCCTCAGCTTTAAGCTCCCAATAAAGCTCAACCACGTCATCGGTTTCTTCCATATACATAAAACATGATGTAAGGATAACAATGCACATTAGGGAAAATTGAAACTTTTAAGCATAAAAACCAAAAAATCTAAATAATAAAGACAACAGAAATAAAATAAATAGAATAAAAAAATCTCAAGAGGCAAATGTAGCAAATGGAAGCGAAATAATAAGTCAATTTATTAAATGAGTTGTGTAATTCCTATTGATAACCTGGTAATAATATGGCTGAACTTGAATAAATAAAGAAAGTTATAAAAACATGTATGAGCTTTTACAATTTGTCTCTGGTAATTACCTTAGCGGAGTAGATCAAAGCCACAACCCCAGTGGGTATAAAGCAGCACAGCAGGTTGATAATGGAACATGTCAAATAATCCTTGGGGCGCTGATGGGGCGCTGGTCCGGGCTGGACGGTCTCCACGGCTGATACATTGGTACATTGGTACATTGTGTTGTTGTTTCCCTCCATCAGAATTGTGTGTGGAGCTTCTGCTCTGTGCACTCTGCTATAAGCTGCTTAAAGTGTAGGGTGGAGCACTATGAGGTGTGGCATTGCCCAGATATAAAGGGTATCATTGGATATTAGTTGCCATTTGGTTGCTAGTAGATGCTATAACCTGGAGTTGGTGCTATTATCCTGTTCAGGCCTGATCACCCTGCTGTCATCTGTAACTCAGGGAACTTTAGTAAAGTCCAGTTTTTTAAGTGATCTCTAGATAACCTCCTATATGAGCTGAATATTTTGGGTATTGACTGTTTGCAATGTACCTCGTTTAAATATTTTATTTTTTACATCTTTTTACATTCTGTTTCTCTTTTGTAACCACCGGCTGAGATGCAGGATGTCTGATAGACCGGTCCCTCAGAACATTCCAGAGGCCACCAGTCTATAAAAGTGGCTCTGCCCTGGTTCTAGGTTTCTTTTGGACTGTTGGTCTCCATCTGGAGATTTCTGTGAAGACACTGTTGATGGTGCAGCTGTTGCAGCAGAGCTGTGAATCCATTCATTCATGTCAGCCCTGCGAGCCATTGCTGCGGTGTGGTGAGTATCGCAATAAATGAACAGTGAATTTTACTTCAGAATCTCTGTTTTCTGTGTGAGTCCCTGGCTAAAACCACTAACATCACAGACTTCCCCTTTTACCATCAGCTGGGACCTGTCATATACAACAAATTGCTCCGAAGGGAACTTTATTATGACCTGGCTCCTCTCTTCTGGTTTCACCATACATCCGTATACCACATTAGTATATAAGGTTGGAAAAAGATGCAAGTCCAACACGTCCAATTTTTGAGAATTACACAATGTTTTTTCCCCATAACCTGTGATATTTTTGCTCTCCAGAAATGAATCCAGGCCTCTCTTGTACTTGTATATGGAGTCCACCATAACAACCTCCTGCGGCACAGAGGTCCATAGTCTCACTGCTCTTACAGTAAAAAAAACGGTGTCTATGGTGATGGCAGAACTGCCTCTCCTCTTGGTGTAGAGGATGCCCCCTGTCTATGGTGATGGTAGAACCACCTCTCCTCTAGGTGTAGAGGATGCCCCCTGTCTATGGGGATGGTAGACCCACCTCTCCTCTAGGTGTAGAGGATGCCCCCTGTCTATGGTGATGGTAGAACATCCTCTCCTCTAGGTGTAGACGATATCCCCTGTCTATGGTGATGGTAGAACCTCCTCTCCTCTAGGTGTAGAGGATGCCCCCTGTCTATGGTGAAGGTAGAACCTCCTCTCCTCTAGGTGTAGAGGATGTCCCCGGTCTATGGTGATGGTAGAACCTCCTCTCCTCTAGGTATAGAGGATGCCCCCTGTCTATGGTGATGGTAGAACCACCTCTCCTCTAGAAGTAGAGGATGCCCCCTGTCTATGGTGATGGTAGAACCTCCTCTCCTCTAGGTGTAGAGGATGCCCCCTGTCTATGGTGATGGTAGAACCTCCTCTCCTCTAGGTGTAGAGGATGCCCCCTGTCTATGGTGATGGGAGAACCTCCTCTCCTCTAGGTGTAGAGGATGCCCCCTGTCTATGGTGATGGGAGAACCTCCTCTCTTCTAGGTGTAGAGGATGCCCCCTGTCTATGGTGATGGGAGAACCTCCTCTCTTCTAGGTGTAGAGGATGCCCCCTGTCTATGGGGATGGTAGAACCTCTTCTCCGCTAGGTGTAGAGGATGTCCCCTGTCTATGGGGATGGTAGAACCTCCTCTCCTCTAGGTGTAGAGGATGTCCCCTGTCTATGGTGATGATAGAAGCGACTCTCCTCTAGGTGTAGAATGCAAATTAGGTCTCCTTCCTTTAGTGCCCCCTGTTGGATGAATGTAAACAGCACAATCATAAAATCCAGAAGATGAAATAAGTCACTAGCATTCACCTCGGGTGGCAACTACAGTACTGGCACAACACTTCGCTGTTATTGCCCTGCAAATTTGGGCACAGCTCAGTACTACTCCTCTATCCAATACAACTATTCTAATTCTGTATATATGGACAAATTACAGAACTACTACACGTCTCCGGTATATAAAACAAAAGGACAGTACTACTACTCCTATCCTGTATATATGGACACATTAAAGTGTTGCTACTCCTGTTTTGCATATTTGGGCACAGCACAGCACTACTACTCCAATACAGAATATATGGGCACAGCAGAGTCCAACTTCTCCTATCCTCAATATATTGGCACAGTACTACTACTCCTATCCTGTATATATGAGCACAGCACAGTACTACTACTACTATCCTGTATATATGGGCACAGCACAGTACTACTACTCCTATCCTGTATATATGGGCACAGCACAGTACTACTACTACTATCCTGTATATATGTACAGAACACAGCACAGCACAGTACTACTACTACTATCCTGTATATATGTACAGAACACAGCACAGCACGTTTTACATCACATGGGGGTAAACAGGCTGTTTGATTGGCTGGCTCCTGAGAACATTCTATGAATAGTCTATTATTGTTCAAATCCTATATTTACTGTTTTACATCACATGGGGGTAAACAGGCTGTTTGATTGGCTGGCTCCTGAGAACATTCCATGTTGTTCAAATCCTATATTTACTGTTTTACATCACATGGGGGTAAACAGGCTGTTTGATTGGCTGGCTCCCGAGAACATTCCATGAATATTCTATTATTGTTCAAATCCTATATTTACTGTTTTACATCACATGGGGGTCTGCTCTCATGATTTGTGGAGGTCCTGCAGTAGTGTCCAATCTCCAATAACGTTAATAATATGGTAAATCTCGGTTTATTTCCTTCTCCCCTGTCTTAGCTCCCTGGTAAAGGATTTGCTGGTCACCTGATGCCACAGGACACCATATTGTCGGTTGCACATGACTGGTAGGAGGAGACTCTTTCCACTTTCGGGCATCTACAAGTTCAGTGTAATCTAAGAAACAGGAGAAGCAGAAAAGTTTAGTCTCCATTTGTTCCCATAAATGTTAGTGCTCCTGTATTTGAAATGATCTCCATTTGATCTGAACTACTTTCTCGTAGAGCAACGTGATACACGTTGTTCTTTCCTGTTCCAGGAACAGAAGGTGAACTGGCACCGGACCCGCGGGTAAACAGCACCTGCAGCAGAGTCCACAGACATGAGACGGAGATGGCGGCCAAGTCTTTCTGAGTAATTATATAGCAAATAAGAAGCTACTGGGAAGTAAGACAGTAACGTCTCAGAAGACACGTGGCATATACACTGGTATTATTCCAAATGTAAAACCAAATCTATCCATCTGTCTCTCTATCTAGATAATGATAGCAAAAACATCAGTGGTCTCCAAGATGTGGCCCAAAGGTTTATCTGTGTCCTCAAGTGGCACCAACTGTAGGGAGTCTCCCCTATTCTGCAGCAGTTAGGGTTACTGATTACTGTCTCTGATTACTTTTTCTGGTTTATGGATTTTGAGCAATAAACCAAAGTTTATTTTAAATAAGAAAAAAAAGATCACTTTATTCAACATCTATTATTTGACATCAGGAGGGGTTAATACACAAAACATAGAAACCTAAGTGGGTAAGTTGGGGTCCCTAGATAATACTATAGTTCATTTCACCATTAAATATACTCAGTTGGCCTCAAAAAGCTATCACCTGATTTCTTCATTTCTTCTTCTGCTCTCTATGGCTAAAAAGGTGTAAATCTACACTACCTATAAGACACAATCCACATAAAGATTGGAATCTGAAGCTTATCGACTTAAAAATCTGCCTTTATTGGTTCTGATATCAGACATGATCTCCGCGGTGTCAGAGGCTTCCTGTAATATAGCAGGGGAGGCAGAGACCTGATGTAGAGGATGGATACACTGCTAGGAAGATTTTCCTGTATGTAGAAGTCTCACTGTTGGAAGAACTGTGCCCACTTGGCCTCTTCATACAGTGCATGTAGATACTGCCGGCCTGACTGCAACCACTTAGTTCTGTTCAAACCCAAGGGACTTGCTATAAATATTTCCTGAAGGGACTGACATTGCTGGGTTAGGTCTGATGCCTCTCTAGATGTTTCCCTTTTAACAAATAACAGATATAGAGAACATAATACAACCATACCTCCCAACCGTCCCGTTTTCAGCGTGACAGTCCCGGTTTTTGGGCTCTGTCACGCTGCAGCAGGCGGTGGAGAGGATGTCGCGGGACCCGCCCACTTTTCCCGATTTTTCCCGCCTCCTCCAGACCCCGAGGTTTAGAGCTGCAGAGAAGCCAAGGCATGGGGGGCTGGGAGGAGGCGGGACCAGCCCGTGCTACCTCCTCACATGATGTCTGCACCAATCATGTGAGGAGGTAGCTCCGCCTCTGGCTAGCCACGCCCCCTCTGCGAGTCATTCAGACTAGAGCCCGGGAGAAGCTGAATGAGTGCAGGTAAGAACCTGAGGGGGGGGGGGGGGGACAGGCGACTACAGGAGGAGGCTGGAGGACAGGAGGTTACAGGAGGAGGCTGGAGGACAGGAGGTTACAGGAGGAGGCTGGAGGACAGGAGCTACAGGAGGAGGCTGGAGGACAGGAGACTACAGGAGGAGACTGGAGGACAGGGGGATACAGGAGGAGGCTGGGGGACAGGAGCCTACAGGAGGAGGCTGGAGGACAGGGGGCTACAGAAGGAGGCTGGAGGACTGGGGGCTACAGGAAGAGGCTGGAGGACAGGAGGCTACAGGAAGAGGCTGGAGGACAGGAGGCTACAGGAGGAGGCTGGAGGACAGGGGGCTACAGGAGGAGGCTGGGGGACAGGAGACTACAGGAGGAGGCTGGAGGACAGGAGCTACAGGAGGAGGCTGTAGGACAGGAGACTACAGGAGGAGGCTGGGGGATAGGAGACTACTGGAGGAGGCTGGAGGACAGGAGGCTACAGTAGGAGGCTGGAGGACAGGAGGCTACAGGAGGAGGCTGGAGCACAGGAGCTACAGGAGGAGGCTGAAGGACAGGAGCTACCGGAGGAGGCTGGGGGACAGGCGACTACAGGAGGAGGCTGGAGGACAGGAGGTTACAGGAGGAGGCTGGAGGACAGGAGGTTACAGGAGGAGGCTGGAGGACAGGAGCTACAGGAGGAGGCTGGAGGACAGGAGACTACAGGAGGAGGCTGGGGGACAGGAGCCTACAGGAGGAGGCTGGAGGACAGGAGGATACAGGAGGACAGGAGGCTACAGGAGGAGGCTACAGGAGGAGGCTGGGGGACAGGAGCCTACAGGAGGAGGCTGGAGGACAGGGGGCTACAGGAGGAGGCTGGAGGACAGGAGGCTACAGGAGGAGGCTGGAGGACAGGGGGCTACAGGAAGAGGCTGGAGGACAGGAGGTTACAGGAGGAGGCTGGAGGACAGGAGCTACATTATGAGGAGGATAGAGAACTGAGACCACACCATATGAGGAGGGGTAGGGTACAGATAATATTATGTGTAAGTTTGGGGAGAAACGAAATGTAAAGGGAGGATAAAATTAAAGATGGTTTTTATATGTTGCAGATTTGCATTAGGGGGCATTAAACGGGTCCATAGGGATGGGGGGGTTGGCCAAAGTAAGAGGCATCATACTATGTGGGGACCGTGAAGGTCGATATTATACTATGCTTGTGGGTGGGACAATGGGCGTGGTTTAGAAAAAGGGGGAGGGGCTTTTGTCCCTCTTTCTCTCATCCAAAAGTTGGGAGGTATGATACAGTCCCTGAAATAAGTTCTCAGCATTTCCCATACGGAGGTCAGTGGAGTGTTTGGGGCATTAACAGCCAGAGGGGATTCTATCTGTGGGTCAAATGGGATTAACATAGCAGCCATGGGGGCGAGACTTTTATGTATCAGGAGCGAGACTCCTCTTGAGTAGGAAGTGTGATATGAGTGGATGGACCATTCACCACAGATTATTGATGAGATGTTCCCTATGAAATGTAAGGTGAGTTTCCTACAAACATATCACATGTGGATTGTGTGGTCCTATATGAGCTGCAGCCTTTGCAGTCCTGGTCTCTGATTACTTTTTCTGGTTAATGGATTTTTGAGCAATAACAAAGTTATCTTTAAGATTAAGAAAAAAAAGTCATTATTCAACATTTATTATATGAACATCAGGAGGGTTTATACAACAAAACTTAGAAACTAAGGGCGTGGTTAAGTTGGGGTCCCTAGATATACTATAGTTCGTCACCATTAAATATCTTTTCAGTAGCTTCAAAAAGATCATCACTGATTTCTTCATTTTCTCTTCTTCTGCTCTCTAGAGATCATTACTAAAAAGGTGTAATCTTATACACTCCTCATAAGACCAATTTTTCCCAATAAAGTTGTGAATCTGAAGCCTATGTACTTATCTAAACTCTGCCAAAATGGATGCATTATGTTTGATCTTTATAAGAGGGGCTATAAAATTAAAAAAATCTGATGGCTCTGATATCAGACATGAACATTCCGCAGTGTCAGAGCTTCCTGTAATTCAGAGCAGGCAAGAGGCAGAGACACCTGATCGAGAGGACGGATCATGACTCTGAAGATTGTTCCTGTGATGTTAGACAGTGCTCACTGTTGATAGAAATGTGCCACCTTGGGGCTCTTCATACAGTGCATGAATCATCTGCCGGCCTGATGCATCAACGGAGTTCTTTCAAACCCAAACGGGACTTGCTATAGAATATATTTCACTAAGGGACTGACAGTGCTGGTGTTAGGTCCATGCTCCTCCAATGTTCTCCTTTAACAATAACAATAGAGAGAACATAATAAGCCCCTGAAAAATAAGCTATACGCATTCCCAACGGGGTCACGTGTAGTGTGTTTGGGGACTTACGCCCGAAGGGATTCTAATTGTGGGTCAATGGGATTAACATGAGCCACCAGGGGGGCGAGACTTTTATGTATCAGGACGAGACCGACTCCTCTTGAGTAAGGAAGTGTGATATGAAGTGGAGTGGAACTCATTCCCACAGATTTATTGTGAGATGTTCCCTATGAAAAGAGTAAGGTGAGTTTCCTAAAAACATATCCAGTGGAGGTGGTTCCTATATCGACACGCAGCCTTTGCCGCTGACCGGTGGGAGGTGATCGGACTGGGCACAAAGATGTTTAACTTACTGAGTATAAGCTCAGCTACTCTAAGAACATAAGGTATAAGGCTCAGAAGCCGCGTGCAAACAGCAGATGTAGCTCAGAGTCACCAGACATGTGACAGCGATGGCGGCCAAGTCATTCCAGTAATTACTAAGCAAATAAGAAGCACCTGGTAAGGATTACAGTAGTGTCTCCAAAGATGCAAGAAGTTACGTCTGACGAGGAGAACCAGTATTCTCCACCATTAAATATACTCAGTTAGCTTCAAAAGCTATCACCTGATTTCTTCACTCTTTTTCTAGGTGTAAGGCTATATTCACACTGCTGTTGCCCGCCCGTACCGTACCGTAGCGGGCAACGGCAGTGTACGGGGAGAGGAGGAGGAGGTGAGCGCAGCTCACCCCCGCCCCTCTCCATAGCAACCTATCGCGCACCGCCCCGTATTACGGGAAAAGATAGGACAAGTCCTATCTTCTTCCCGGGTACGGAACGGTACGGTGCCGCACGTGTGCTGCACCGTACCGCTCCCGTAGGGCGCCGTGCGCCCATAGGAGTGTATGGGGGACGTATATCGGCCGTATATACGTCAGCCGTATATACGTCCCCCATACGTTCGTGTGAATATAGCCTTAATCTACTCATATGATACAATCCACATAGAGATTGAAATCTAAAGCCAATCTACTTATCTATCTCATGCCAAAATCAATGTATTGTTTATCTGGCCACTTTTGTTCTTCCCTCTTTATAATGACCAAAAGTACAACTTCTGGAACTTTATGGGGCACATTTATCAGGCATTTTGAGCCAGTATTCTCTATACAAGCCCTAATTAATGTAGAGGGGAGTCTTGGAGTCAGCGTGGGGTATCACTGTCCTGCCCCTGTGCATTGCCTATACCCTGTGCCCATTCATGCGGAGGCTATGGCACAATTCTACCTGATGTACCGGTGCTGAGCAGCACTGACACCTAGCAGGATTTATCAGAAGGTCGGAGCCTCCTGATGTATGGGACACTATCATAAGCTGGTGAATTTTGTGCATGATAAATCTGCCTCTATGTGTTATCAACCAAGGAAAGGAGACAATAATACAACCAATACTGACCATAAAAGCATCTGTTTTTATTATTTCAGTAATAATTTATTATTATTACAATGGATCATTTATTGTATCAGGACAAACACTAGTTCACTGACAAACAGACTAATTTAAGAACTTTAAATCTGCTTTCTTATCTTGTTGACTGTAGATCCTCAGCAGTTGTGTGACAAGTAGGTTATTATTAGAGATGAGCGAACACTAAAATGCTCGGGTACTCGTTATTCGAGACGAACTTTTCCCGATGCTCGAGTGCTCGTCTCGAATAACGAACCCCATTGAAGTCAATGGGAGACTCGAGCATTTTTCAAGGGGACCAAGGCTCTGCACAGGGAAGCTTGGCCAAACACCTGGGAACCTCAGAAAAGGATGGAAACACCACGGAAATGGACAGGAAACAGCAGGGGCAGCATGCATGGATGCCTCTGAGGCTGCCTAATCGCACCATTATGCCAAAATTATGGGCAACAGCATGGCCATGACAGAGTGACAGAATGAAGCTAGATAGCATCTAAAACATCCAATAATTGACCCTGACACTATAGGGGACGGCATGCAGAGGCAGCGGCAGCAGGCTAGAGAGTGGACCAAAAGTACAACTTCTGGAACTTTATGGGGCACATTTATCAGGCGTTTTGAGCCAGTATTCTCTATACAAGCCCTAATTAATGTAGAGGGGAGTCTTGGAGTCAGCATGGGGTATCACTGTCCTGCCCCTGTGCATTGCCTATAGCCTGTGCCCATTCATGTAGAGGCTATGGCACAATTCTACCTGATGTACCGGTGCTGAGCAGCACTGACACCTAGCAGGATTTATTAGAACGCCGGAGCCTCCTGATGTATATGGTATTTTTGGGGTGGGGGACACTATCATAAGCTGGTGAATTTTGTGCATGATAAATCTGCCCCTATGTGTTATCAACCAAGGAAAGGAGACAATAATACAACCAATAGTGACCATAAAAGCATCTGCTTTTATTATTTCAGTAATAATTTATAATTATGGATGGATCATTTATTGTATCAGGACAAACACTAGTTCACTGACAAACAGACTAATTTAAGAACTTTAAATCTGCTTTCTTATCTTGTTGACTGTAGATCCTCAGCAGTTGTGTGACAAGTAGGTTATTATCCATGATACATGGGGTTACAGATACCAAGAAAACTTTTGGCACTATTAGAAGGGTTGACCAATAAAAGTGTAGAGTATTTAACCTCAACTGATGACCCTACACTCCCATGTTCCCTAAATTCCGTTTTCTGCAGATTTCCAGACTGCAAACTTCCTTGTCCCATTCAACATGCTGGAAATGCCCAATCATTGGTTGCAGCAGTAAGTCACCTCTCACACCGATTGCCTAACCACCAATTATTTACTTCTCCTTGACCAACTGGTTCTGGTCTAGACCTTTCTTGGGTTCCCCCTGTGCTTCATTACGTGACTTGTAACAAGATATAGGAAAAGCTTCTTGGAGGTACAAGATCAACCGGTCACTGGCCAGAATAGTGACCCACCTAAGCCAATGACTGGATTGGTAATTATTTTTAAGCATTTTCTATGTGTTGAGGCAGAAGATTGTGGGTCATGGTTGGCAGAAAACATAAGGAAATCCCATTCTTACAAAGGAAATGAGCTCTAATGTTTGTATGTTGTGCTTGGCAATCTCTTGCACCCCCATAGAATTGAATGGGAGCAGAGGAGGTCCACATTTGCCAAGTGGCATAAAGTGGGTCCATAAGAGGGGGAGGACCAAATGTATGTACATATTTATGACATATAAAGAGAAGGACAATGTTCTTGTTTGAGGTAAGATGTCTGAAATAGAGACTAAAGCCAACAAAACTGAGGACTTTCAAATTGGTACTGAAGGTAAAGAGGGCCTGGAATCTCACTACCCCAATCTTCTTTTCTCTGGGCCATACACAGAGCCTACTTAGTGCCTCCATACACAGCGCATGCATAGAGTTTTGGTCATTACACACGCGCCTGCATAGAGTGCTGCAACTTGCCTGATAGAGGCGCACACTTTCCCCGCATGTCGAGTGCTGCCATACACAGCGCCTGCTAGATTGCTGGCCTACGTTCCTCATAGAGGCGCCACAGCCGGCTAATGCTCCTGGCGCTTCGTAGAGTGGAAGCCTGCAGTGCTCATACACAGTGCCTGCATAGTAGAGTGCTGCCATAACACATGCCTGCATAGACTGCTCCATACACACAGTGCCTGCATAGAGTGCTGCCAATACACAGTTCCTGCATATAGTCGATGTGCCATAAAAAGTGCCGGCATAGAGTGCTTGCCATACCACGCCTGCAATCTGCCAGTAGCGCTCAGTGCTCTGGCCATACACAGCGCCTCATAGACTGCTGCCAATACACAGCGCCTGCATAGAGTGCTGCCAAACAACAGGCGCCTGCTAGAGCTGCTGCCATACACACAGGCTGCTAGAGTCTGCCATACACACTGCACAGTGCCATGACAGCATAGACTGCTGCCATACAAGTGCCTGTCATAGAGTGTCTGGCTGCCATACACAAGTCGCTCTGCATAGGTGCTGCCATAACACAGTGCCCCGCATAGAGGTGCTGCCATACAAGTGCGCGATGCTTCCGCCCCTGCGTAGAGTGCTGCCATACCCCACACCTGCCTAGAGTGCTGCCATCAAAGTGCCGGCATAGAGTGCTGGCCTACACAAAGCTCGCCTTCGTTATTGCTGCCATGCATACTCCTGCATAGAGTGCTGCCATACACAGCTCCTGCATAGATTGCTGCCATACACAAAGCGCCTGCATAGAGTGCTGCCATACACCGCCCTGCAAGAGTGCTTCCATACAACAAGCGCCTGCATATAGTGCTGCCACACCAGCTCCTTCCCCACCAGTGAAATTTCGAGAATAATAATAGAATAAGATCAATTTTTACTTTGCACTAGCAGTCTGTCCTAGCAATCGTGGGCTTGGGCTGCTACCAGTAGGCCTTGATGTAAAGGAGTCTATATTCCTATATCAGGGTAAGGATCTTAGTTTGGAAGCAGTAGAAATTCCTCTCTCCACATCTGCTTCCAGAAATCCTATTTTTTGGATGAATTCTATCTATTCAATCTTCACTCTTTAAACATCTGAAAGTTTGGCTTTTGTCCTCATATCATTTCTGGTTTTTTTTAGTTCCTTATTATGTCTCATTCTCTTTCATTCATCTTTTTCTTTCTTTTCTTTCTTCCTAGGAAGAAAGAAAAGAAAGAAAAAGATGAATGAAAGAGAATGAGACATAATAAGGAACTAAAAAAAACCAGAAATGATATGAGGACAAACGCCACTTTCAGATGTTTAAAGAGTGAAGATTGAAAGATAATTCTCCAAAAACTAGGATTTCTGGAAGCATATGTGAAGAGATTCTACTGCTTCCAACTAAGATCTACCTTGAATATAGGGCCTATGACTCCTTTTACATCAAGCTACTGGTAGCACGCCCACGCCCACGATTCTAGCAGACTGCTAGTGCATAAGTAACAAATTGATCTATTCTATTTTCTTCATCGACATTTCACTGGCTGCGAGGAGCTGTGTTGGCAGCACTACTATGCAGGCGCTGTGTTGGAGCAACTCTTGCAGGCCGTGTATGGCAGCACTCTATGCAGGCCTTTGTGTATGGCAGTCAACTCTTATGCAGCGGCTGTGTATGGCAGCACTCTATGCAGGAGTATGCTGGCAGCAACTACGTATCGGTTAGGCGTACGCACTTTGTTATGGCCAGCACTCTATCGGCCTGGAGACTGGCAGGTGTGGGTTGGCAGCACTCTACCAGGCGCTGTGTATGCAGGCACTCTATGCCGGCACTTTGTAGGCAGCAGCTCTGATCAGTCACTGTGTCATGGGCCAGACACTCTCATTGCAAGGCCTGTGTAATGCAGCAAGTCTATCAGCGCTGTGCATGGCAGCACTTATGCAGGCGCTGTGTATGGCCAGTCTATGCAGGCCGGCTGTGTGTATGCGCCCACAGCACTCTACCAGGCGCTGTGTGACGCAGCACTCTATGCAGGCACTGTGTATTGGCAATCGTCTATGAGCCTGTGTTATGGCAGAGCCCGCGGCGACGTTATGGCGCCTCTGTATGCAGGCGCCTCTCTACGCGTGTTAGGCAGCCTCTATGCCGGCACTTTTTATGGGCAGAACTTATGCAGACTGTGTATGGCAGGCACTCTAATTCAGGCACTGGGTATGGCAGCAGTCTATGCAGGCACTGGTTATGGCAGCACTCTATGCAGGCACTGTGTATGGCAGCACTTCGTAAGGGGCGCTGGGGTATGGCAGCCACTCTACGCAGGCGGCTGTGTTATGCGCTAGGGCTTTATGAACCTATGCGGGGCTGTGTATGGACCGCACTTAGGCTGTGTCATGGCGCGATGCTTAACTTGAGGCACAAAACTCTTGCATGCGGCTGTGTATGGAGGCAACTAATCAGGCTTGTGTATGGCCCAGAGAAAAGAAGATTGGGGTAGTGAGATTCCAGGCCCTCTTTACAGAGACTAAAGCCAACAAAACTGAGGACTTTCAAATTGGTACTGAAGAAACGCTGAAAGAGCATGAGACAATAATAATGGAACTAAAAAACAACATAAATGACTATGAGGACAAAAGCCAACTTTCCAGATGTTTAAAGAGTGAAGATTGAATAGAATTCATCCAAAAATAGATTCTGGAGCAGATTGGAGAGGAGATTTCTACTGCTTTCCAAACTAAGATCTACCTTGATATAGGGCCTATAGATCTCCTTTTACATCAAGGCCTCCTGGTAGCAGCCCAAGCCCGATGCTATGCAGACTGCTTAGTGCAAAGTAAAAATTGATCTTCTTCTTATTCTTCTTCTCGTACATTTCACTTGTTGCTGCAGGCGCTGTGTATGGCAGCACTCTATGCAGGCGCTGTGTATGGCAGCACTCTATGCAGGCGCTGTGTATGGCAGCACTCTATGCAGGCGCTGTGTATGGCAGCACTCTATGCGCTGTGCCCATATATACAGGATAGGAGTAGTAGTACTGTGCTGTGCCCGTATATACAGGATAGGAGTAGATGTACTGTGCTGTGCCCATATATACAGGGTAGGAGTAGTAGTACTGTGCTGTGCCCATGTATACAGGATAGGAGTAGTAGTACTGTGCTGTGCCCACATATACGGAATAGCAGCAGTAGTACTGTGCTGTGCTCTCATATATAGGATAGGAGTAGTAGTACTGTGCTGTGCCCATATATACAGGATAGGAGTAGCAGTACTGTGCTGTGTCCATATATACAGGATAGGAGCAGTAGTACGGTGCCCATATATACAGGATAGGAGTAGTAGTACTGTGCTGTGCCTATGTATACAGGATAGGAGTAGTAGTACTGTGTTGTGCCTATATATACAGGATAGGAGTAGTAGTACTGTGCTGTGCCCATATATACAGGATAGGAGCAGTAGTACTGTGCTGTGCCTATATGTTAGTGATATATTCCTCTACAGCTGCCATTTTGGACCAAATGAACCAAACAGAAGCCATTGACCTTTGTACAGCCATCGAAATGACTGGAGACTTCGCTCCTCTGCGTGAAGGCCATGTTGTGACTTATGCAGAGCTAACACAAGGACAATTAGTATAAACATTCTGCCTTGGAGCAAACAGTGCAGAATTTATTAACCTTTTCAGAGAATTTTCTGCTGAATTCATTATGGCCAATAGAATCTAAGCACTGTTAAGGAGATCGCACTGGTTTTGGACGCCATCATGACTACTGTCCGCCATCTTAGATACAGCGGCCATGTTCCCTGACCATTGTCAAGTTAATGTCATGATTCAAACTTCATTTTATGTAACCTGTTTGCTCGCCTGTCAGCTAATACCCTTTGACATTTAATGAGAAGCCAGTCTGTCCTCGAAGCTGCATAATAATATGATTCTGGAGCCACTTATCTTCTTCTTCTCAGGAAATTAGTATAAACAATATCTGTGTACAAGGTCTCTGAGAACTGAGCACAATTAATTGGCTTTTTTCATATATACAGAATAGGAGTAGTAGTCCTGTGCTGCGCCCATATATACAGAATAGGAGTAGTAGTCCTGTGCTGCGCTCTTACATACAGAATAGGAGTAGTAGTACTGTGCTGTGCCCATATATACAGGATATGCAGTGTCCATACAGTATATAAAGGTAAAATGTAGTAGCACTAAGCCTATATATATCTGCAGAGTAAGACTGGTAGATTACAAGCAAAAGAGGAACAGATGGGGGGAACTGTAAACATCGTTGGGGTGCCGACTTGTTGGGTGGTGAGGCGTTGCTCTAGCATAAAATGTCCATAAGAGTGCAGATAAACATTCAAATGAAGAGAAAAAAGTAAAGCTGGCACTCACCAAATAAAAGTCCAAAACTTTATTCCAACACGATTAAAACAACATTGTTGCGGGAGGGAAGCAAAAAGCTGCAGGAGCCTACAGAAGGCGACGGTCTGTTTCGCGCTTCAGAAGCGTTTAATCCTGCCTGACTTTCCGGCGTCCTCACCTGTACTTTAAATTACGGACGCCGGACACAGTGGGGCAGATTTACTTACCCGGTCCATTCGCGATCCAGCGGCGCGTTCTCTGCGGTGGATTCAGGTCCGGCCGGGATTTATGAAGGTAGTTCCTCCGCCGTCCACCAGGTGGCGCTGCTGCGCTTAAGAGCATCGGAACGCACTCAAGTTCACCGGCCTATTCCTAGTGAAGGTAAGTGCAAGTTCCGCGACCCTTTTTTTTTTTTAATGCAGAGGTTTTTCCAAATCCGTCGGGTTTTCGTTCGGCCACGCCCCCCCCCCCCCCGATTTCCGTCGCGTGCATGCCAGCACCGATGCGCCACAATCCGATCGCGTGCGCCAAAATCCCGGGGCCATACAGGGAAAATCGGCGCAAATCGGAAATATTTGGGTAACACGTAGGGAAATCGCGAATCGGGCCCTTAGTAAATTACCCCCAGTATCTTAGCAACCAGATAAACAAGTGCTGTGAGTGGTTCACTGATGGAAGTAAACAGTTCCATCGACAGAGTGCAGCACAGCCCAGCAAAGAAAGTCTTAAGGGGTAAGTTTGAAACAAGAAACAATGAGGCAGATTTACTTACCCGGTCCATTCGCGATCCAGCGGCGCCTTCTCTGCGGTGGATTCGGGTCCAGCCGGGATTCACTAAGGCAGTTCCTCCGCCGTCCACCAGGTGGCGCTGCTGCGCTGCAGAGCATTGGAACGCACTGAAATACACTGAGGCCGGCTGAGTGAAGGTAAGCGCGAGTTTTTAAATGCGGCGTTTTTTTCGAATACGTTGGGTCTTCGTGTGGCCACGCCCCCCGATTTCCGTCGCGCACATGCCGGTGCGCCACAATCCGATCGTGTGCGCCAAAATCCCGGGGCAATTCAGGGGAAATCGGCGCAAATCGGAAATATTCGGGTAACACATCGGGAAAACGCGAATCGGGCCCTTAGTAAATGACCCCCAATGTATTACCGCAGCTAAGTAAGCGAATTATATGAATGTTACATTGCATCTATAGGTGTAATATCACAATAAACCAGAAATTTCAATGGCATTATGCATATTATATATAGAAGCACAGAAGCCAAAACAAATAAGGCAATGGGAACGCAAACAGAGGAACAGGACCCAGAGAGCAAACAATGACAGCGATGTACAGTTATAGTTACTTATAGAAATGAATTAGTAACTATATCTGTACATCGCTCTCATTGTTTGCTCTCTGGTTTATTGTGACATTACGCCTATAGATGCAATGTAACATTTATTTAATTAGCTTACTTAGCTGCGGTAATACATTGGGGCAGATTTACTTACCCGGCCCATTCGCGATCCAGCGGCGCATTCTCTGCACAGGATTCGGGTCCGGAAGGGATTTATGAAGGTAGTTCCTCCGCCGTCCACCAGGTGGCGCTGCTGCGCTGAAAATCATCTGAACGCACCGGAATGCACCGAGCTGGACCAGGTGAAGGTAAGCTCTTCCCAAGCGACACTTTTTCGGTTTTTAAATGCGGCGGTTTTTCCGAATACGTAGAGTTTTCGTTCGGCCACGCCCCCCCGATTTCCGTTGCGTGCATGCCGGCGCCGATGCGCCACAATCCGATCGCGTGCGCCAAAATCCCGGGGCAATTCAGGTACAATCGGCGCAAATCGGAAATATTCGGGTAACACGTCGGGAAAACGCGAATCGGGCCCTTAGTAAATGACCCCCATTGTTTCTTGTTTCATACTTACCTCGTTCACTTAAGACTTTGTTTGCTGGGCTGTGCTGCACTCCGTTGATGGAACTGTTTACTTCCGTCAGCGAACCACTCACAGCACTTGTTTATCTGGTTGCTAAAATACTGTGTCCGGCGTCCGTAATTTAAAGTACAGGTGAGGACGCCGGAAATTCAGGCAGGATTAAACGCTTCTGAAGCGCGAAACGGACGGTCGCCTTCTGTAGGCTCCTGCAGCTTTTTGCTTCCCTCCCGCAACAATGTTGTTTTAATCGTGTTGGAAAAAAAGTTTTGGACTTTTATCTGGTGAGTGCCAGCTTTACTTTTTTCTCTTCATTTGAATGAAGACTGGTAGATGTGTGATGTGTCTATGCAGTAAATAAGGGATAGGAGCAGACACACACAGAACACATGTATGGAAGAGATTATATTATATCTGTTCTCCACTCTCCCTGCTGATCCTTTACAACAGCTTATGGTAAGAGAAAAGCTTTATATCTGAGAGATCTAGAAATCCCATAGAAAGCAGAACAGTGTCATAAATAATATAGAAATAACTTCCATTGGCTTTATATTGAATCTTACCAACACCAGGAATATCTACAGCAAGAGACTCAGAGATGAGCAAAGAGATAACTAAAGAAAACAAAAAAGATAATGATGGATTAATTTTTCTCCAAAAAAAAAAAAATTACTTACATTTTAGAATAAATCTGATAGAATTATTAGTGGGGGGTAAATTAGTGAAACAGTAAATACTTAGTTATTATTGGTTATTATAATACAGATTTGTGCATAAATAAAGAATTTGATTGCGCTGTATGTAATGACGGAGAAGTCTCGTTATGTTTAAAAAAAAAGGAGGAGTCAGGACTTAGGTGATGTAGGGGTCTATAAACCAATGCACCAGTGTTGGGATATTTGTGAGGAGCTTAGCATTTCTCTCCATGCTTACACAAGGACAGGGCTAACACAGCGCCTAATCTCCTCTCAGGGACAATTGATGATCTCATATAGTTAAGAACATGACTAATGATGATCACAATGAGCGCGACCCTGACGGCAACAGTTTGGCTTTGTCAGTTCCGTAGTTTCCTGGCGATGGCCAAGGGGGGATACGTTCGGTGAATGTAGGCTAAGACTCACTGCTTAGAGCAGTGATGGAAACCTGTTTAGAGCGAGTGCCCAGAAAGCCAAACCAGACACTTATTTATTGCAAAGTGCCACACTGCAATTCTAGCATTAAATATTAAACTCTTCTTGCTCCGTGCGTACCACAGTGTCAAGGTCCTGAGGACACCAAATATAGTTGACAGGAAGGTGGAAAATTCAGAGTTGCCATGGAGCTCCCTGAACAGGAAAATTGTGCAGGCCAAGGCAGGAGGCTCAATGGCTCCTATCATAATTGACCATTGTCACAACTTTTTCTTCCTGCAGCTCAGGTAGACCAAGATGCTTCAAGTTTTGGGCTAATGGGCCTGCAGGAGAATCCTTTGCAAGTCATGGCTGTGAATTCTGTGCTGGGGCAAATCCTGAGGCCCACTGAGAGGGCCGATTGCCACCTCCGGCACCCGATGCCATAGGTCGCACCATGGCATAGAGGAGATATACAAAAACCAGGGAAATTAGAGAAGCAGATAGTCAGTATCCATAGACTTTCATTAGATAGGCCAATAATACAGATCTAATAAGAGGGAGCATGGCTAGCATTTTAAACAACACCCCTCCCCACACAGACGCAGACATACGATTAAAATGTTCTCTAATGAAGTTGAGGCTTTAAATTTAGTGATATAGCGATTAAGGGATGGAGGGATTAAAAAAGCAAAAGGCAACACTAAAATCATCAACGTTGTATAAGGGAATCTGTGTAGGTATCCAAACATATAAGAATAATGTATGGACAAATATACGTTGTCATGAACCCGTCACCAGGCCCAGAGTTTCACACACGGGGATGGAACCTGCTCGACGGATCCTGAATTTAGCCCTTACGGCTCCACCCACTTCCATAAAATGGCGTCCCTAAACACAAAATTACTCACAATCTCGGAACCAGTCCGAAATAGTAACTGCCACCACCCATCGAGTTACTACACAAAGGAAGGCGTAGGCCCTCAACCACACAGACAATGAACCCTGATGATTAATCAGCACAAGCATCACTACTATATGATATACAATGATAAATTCAACAGAACAGCAATCGCTAATAACATAGACTATGCTTAAAAATGACTATGGTAACGAATTCTTCGGGCATCAGATTCTTTAAGGTCTACAAGCAGAGGTTATTTAAGGAACAATTTAAGTATGCCGTTAAAAACAAATACAGTACACTTCAAATGAATAAAGTTGTCAGATAAAATGAAAAGGTTAAAAAAAATAAACATACGAAACTTACAGAACAGTTAGGGGAAAAAGGAAACAAAAAAACTCTGCTATGAAATTGGAGAAATTCATCTGGCCAGAGGAATGAGACAAGCCATCCAGTTAGAGTTCCCAAACTTAACCAAAGCATTTTCTCTTTCTTAACAATTAATCCCATTTTAATTTTTACCCCCACCCAACCCTTGGCTATTATTTGTATTTTTTTATTTTTATTCTTTATAAAACCCCAAACTTTGTAATATCACAAATTTTCCCATATCTTCAAGACCCAACTTTTATTCTTATTTTCCTATTTAACCCCTACCAAACTGGGGTTTTTGTGTCTTAGCCTAATATCAGGGGTGTTCTGATGGCTGACTTCCCAGGGCCAACATTTGATTCGTAACTCCAAAAGTGTGTCTGATCCCATAACTGTGCCTGTGTAACTGGGGACCCATTAAAGTGAATTTTGCCACGGTATGGAAAACTTATGATATTCCCATGTCAAGTTTTGGGTAGCGAAAAAAACCACAGTCTGCTGGTCTCCTCCCTTCGGAACCACACACTGGAGGCCTAGGTGTCAATCCACCCCTTAGGATAGACCATGTTTCTTGATCAAACAGAGAAAAACAGAGTATAAGGCAACTCTAATTTTACCCATCACCTGGACCCCTGATCACCCTATCACCTTGTGGCCCTCGTCATCCCACTCATAGTGTGGTCTCTCATTCATACCCCTTTTATAGTTGTGGCTCCCCATCATCGAATCGTGCTCATTTCCCCTCAAATGTGGACCATGATCCCACCTCTATAGGTTTGTGACCATCTCCCACTCATTGGTCCAGTTGTGGAATCTCACGACCCATCATAAGTGGCCAAATCCCCCCCCATAGTGTGGCCCTTACTCCACCACCCTATGATGTGCACCTCACACTTACCCTTTTTTATATGAGCCTCATATCCACTAGATTATGGGCTTCTGTGATTATGTATGGCCTCATCATTTTGTGGACCTAAATTTCCTCTTTAGCTTGTGGACCCTCATAACACCTTTAGTTGTCCATATGCTCCTTATTTTGTGCCTCTCATTCCCCCTCATTATTTCTCACACTTGGCGGCACCTTCATACATCCTTATATTTTGGTGCTCTCTCTTCCCCTAATAGTAAGGCCTCTGAGTTCAACCGCTTATATTGTGGCGTCTCAATCACCCTCAGATTGTGGGCTCTCACAATCCCCCTCAAGTGCCCCTCACATCATCGCTTCATATGGGTCCCTAATACCCCATCTATATATTGGCTTCCTCATAACCCTCTTATATTGTAGGGCCATCAACTCCCTATCCTGTGGCCCCCATCCTGGTTTTCCACAATATCTTCTCCATAGATCAATCAGTGGTAAATAGATATTGAAAATTATTTACTTTGAAAAATGTTTATATCTTTTGGTCCCCTGTAAATAAAAATAATTCTGTGTATGAGAGCTGATGAATGGACAAATACAGTGATCTGCTACCCAGGACTGGATACAAGGTCCTTTGGCAACTTTAGTACATTCAATCCCAGTTGTGTCCTTCCTACACTTTGGGGACCTCACGGCTCTGATTGCGACTGTGTGGCCGCCCATAACATAATATCCTCTGTGGCTCATATGTGTATCATTTCTAGTTTGCAATAGACTATTTTACTTATTGTAGTGAGTGAATGAGAGCGGTTTTGGGTACCTCAGTGAGCTGTCGTTCCTCAGCTTCCCAGAATCTGACGCATACAAGTTCTTAGATTTGGGCTGCCACTCCAGTAATGAACCAGTCGTAAAAAAGTTAATATATGACGAACATATTTCCACTCTGGAAAGGTCTCCAAAGTCGTAAAAACGCTTCTTATGGTTCCCCATGAAAAGCGGGAGGTGATAGAAGTTACAGACGTGAGCTCGATTCCATCTATCTCCTGGAGAGTCATCCACTGACAGGTAGGTGCGGATCCTCATCTCTCGTGACTCTCTCTCAGAAGGTAATAATGGTCTTTCTATTCACTTGTGAATTTTATGTCAGAGCTAATTATTATTACTAATAACAAATTTTTTCTATATTCCTCCAGCACAAATTGTATCTGACAACGATGGCCAAATGAAGAATGCGTGGCTATCACCTTTTTTCAGGTAGAAAAAAGGCTGGAGGAATATAGAAAAGATTTGTTATTAGTAATAATAATTAGCTGTGACATAAAATACACAAGTGAAATAGAAAGACAATTTACCTCTGAGATTGATTGCGCTGTATGTAATGACGGAGAAGTCTCGTTATGTTTAAAAAAAAAGGAGGAGTCAGGACTTAGGTGATGTAGGGGTCTATAAACCAATGCACCAGTGTTGGGATATTTGTGAGGAGCTTAGCATTTCTCTCCATGCTTACACAAGGACAGGGCTAACACAGCGCCTAATCTCCTCTCAGGGACAATTGATGATCTCATATAGTTAAGAACATGACTAATGATGATCACAATGAGCGCGACCCTGACGGCAACAGTTTGGCTTTGTCAGTTCCGTAGTTTCCTGGCGATGGCCAAGGGGGGATACGTTCGGTGAATGTAGGCTAAGACTCACTGCTTAGAGCAGTGATGGAAACCTGTTTAGAGCGAGTGCCCAGAAAGCCAAACCAGACACTTATTTATTGCAAAGTGCCACACTGCAATTCTAGCATTAAATATTAAACTCTTCTTGCTCCGTGCGTACCACAGTGTCAAGGTCCTGAGGACACCAAATATAGTTGACAGGAAGGTGGAAAATTCAGAGTTGCCATGGAGCTCCCTGAACAGGAAAATTGTGCAGGCCAAGGCAGGAGGCTCAATGGCTCCTATCATAATTGACCATTGTCACAACTTTTTCTTCCTGCAGCTCAGGTAGACCAAGATGCTTCAAGTTTTGGGCTAATGGGCCTGCAGGAGAATCCTTTGCAAGTCATGGCTGTGAATTCTGTGCTGGGGCAAATCCTGAGGCCCACTGAGAGGGCCGATTGCCACCTCCGGCACCCGATGCCATAGGTCGCACCATGGCATAGAGGAGATATACAAAAACCAGGGAAATTAGAGAAGCAGATAGTCAGTATCCATAGACTTTCATTAGATAGGCCAATAATACAGATCTAATAAGAGGGAGCATGGCTAGCATTTTAAACAACACCCCTCCCCACACAGACGCAGACATACGATTAAAATGTTCTCTAATGAAGTTGAGGCTTTAAATTTAGTGATATAGCGATTAAGGGATGGAGGGATTAAAAAAGCAAAAGGCAACACTAAAATCATCAACGTTGTATAAGGGAATCTGTGTAGGTATCCAAACATATAAGAATAATGTATGGACAAATATACGTTGTCATGAACCCGTCACCAGGCCCAGAGTTTCACACACGGGGATGGAACCTGCTCGACGGATCCTGAATTTAGCCCTTACGGCTCCACCCACTTCCATAAAATGGCGTCCCTAAACACAAAATTACTCACAATCTCGGAACCAGTCCGAAATAGTAACTGCCACCACCCATCGAGTTACTACACAAAGGAAGGCGTAGGCCCTCAACCACACAGACAATGAACCCTGATGATTAATCAGCACAAGCATCACTACTATATGATATACAATGATAAATTCAACAGAACAGCAATCGCTAATAACATAGACTATGCTTAAAAATGACTATGGTAACGAATTCTTCGGGCATCAGATTCTTTAAGGTCTACAAGCAGAGGTTATTTAAGGAACAATTTAAGTATGCCGTTAAAAACAAATACAGTACACTTCAAATGAATAAAGTTGTCAGATAAAATGAAAAGGTTAAAAAAAATAAACATACGAAACTTACAGAACAGTTAGGGGAAAAAGGAAACAAAAAAACTCTGCTATGAAATTGGAGAAATTCATCTGGCCAGAGGAATGAGACAAGCCATCCAGTTAGAGTTCCCAAACTTAACCAAAGCATTTTCTCTTTCTTAACAATTAATCCCATTTTAATTTTTACCCCCACCCAACCCTTGGCTATTATTTGTATTTTTTTATTTTTATTCTTTATAAAACCCCAAACTTTGTAATATCACAAATTTTCCCATATCTTCAAGACCCAACTTTTATTCTTATTTTCCTATTTAACCCCTACCAAACTGGGGTTTTTGTGTCTTAGCCTAATATCAGGGGTGTTCTGATGGCTGACTTCCCAGGGCCAACATTTGATTCGTAACTCCAAAAGTGTGTCTGATCCCATAACTGTGCCTGTGTAACTGGGGACCCATTAAAGTGAATTTTGCCACGGTATGGAAAACTTATGATATTCCCATGTCAAGTTTTGGGTAGCGAAAAAAACCACAGTCTGCTGGTCTCCTCCCTTCGGAACCACACACTGGAGGCCTAGGTGTCAATCCACCCCTTAGGATAGACCATGTTTCTTGATCAAACAGAGAAAAACAGAGTATAAGGCAACTCTAATTTTACCCATCACCTGGACCCCTGATCACCCTATCACCTTGTGGCCCTCGTCATCCCACTCATAGTGTGGTCTCTCATTCATACCCCTTTTATAGTTGTGGCTCCCCATCATCGAATCGTGCTCATTTCCCCTCAAATGTGGACCATGATCCCACCTCTATAGGTTTGTGACCATCTCCCACTCATTGGTCCAGTTGTGGAATCTCACGACCCATCATAAGTGGCCAAATCCCCCCCCATAGTGTGGCCCTTACTCCACCACCCTATGATGTGCACCTCACACTTACCCTTTTTTATATGAGCCTCATATCCACTAGATTATGGGCTTCTGTGATTATGTATTGGCTAATTTTGTGGCCTAAATTTCCTCTTTAGCTTGTGAGACCCTCATAACCCTTATAGTTGCTCCATTGCTCCTTATTTTGGCCTCTCATTCCCCCTCATAGCTTCCTCAACTTGGCCCCTTATAATCCTTATATTTGGAGCTCCTCTTCCCCTAATAGTAAGGCCGCTGAGTATCAACCGTTTGATATTGTGCGTCTCATCTACCACTCATTGTGGCTCTCCATCCGCCCTCAGTATGCCCTGCACATAACGCTTTCATATTGGTCCCTAATACCCATCTTAATCATTGGCTCCCATTACCCTCTTATATTGAGGCCTCATACTCCGTAATCCTGTGGCCCCCACCTGGTTTTCCACAAAATCTTCATCCATATAGATCATCAGTTGGTAAAATATATTGAAAATTATTTTATCTTTGAAAAATGTTTAATTTTTGGTCCCCGTAAATAAAAATAATTCTGGTATAGAGCTGATGAATGGACATAATACAAGGATCCTGCTACCCCAGGACTGCTGGATACAAGGTCATTCGGCCACTTGTAGTACATTCAATCCCAGTTGTCATTCCTACACTTTGGGACCCTCACGGCTTCTGATTCAGATGATGTCGGCGCATCCATAACTATAATATCCTCGTGGCTTCATATGTGTATCATTTCAGTTTGCCAAAGACTCTATTTACTTATGCTATGAGTGAATGAGAGCGGTTTGGTACCCAGTGAGCTGTGTTCCTCGCCTTCCCAGAATCTGACGCATACAGTCTTAGATTTGGGCCGCCTCCAGTAATGAGACAGTCGTAAAAACGTTAATATATGACGAACATATTTTCCACTCTGGAAAAGTCTCCAAAGTTCGTAAAAAGCTTCTTATTGGTTCCCCATGAAAAGCGGGAGCGGATAGAAGGTACAGCACGTGTGCTCAGTATCCATCTATCTCTGGAGAGTCATCCACTGACAGGTAGAGTGCGGATCCTCATCTCTCGGTGACTCTCAGCTGAGGAACACAGGCTCACGTGGGTACAACCGCTCTCATCAGTCACACAATAAGTAAATAGTCTATTGGCAAACTGAAATGAAGGCTCACAATAAAAGGTGGTGTGAGGGGCTGCAATAAGAGGGGAGGGGGTAAGGGGCCACACTATGAGGGGTAATGAGAGGCCACAACATGGGAGGACATGAGAGGCCACAAGGTGAGGGGTAGATGAGGGTCCACAATGAGACAATGAGTGGGAGATGAGGTACCACACTATGATGGGGGATGATGGGCCACAATTTGAGGAGGAAATGAGAGGGCATGAAATGATGGGGTATCAGGAGCCACAATATAAATGATGGGTATGATGATCAAAACTATAAAGGGATATGAGGAGATACAATATAAGGGAGTATTAGGGAGACATAAACATTATAAAGGAGTAATAAGATGAGGGGTATGAGGGTCCACAAGCTAAGGGGGTATATGGAGCCACAAGATGAGCGATTATGAGGGCCTTCAATATAAGGGGGTATAAAGGACCACAATATAAGGGGGTGTGAGGGGCCACAATATAAGGGGGTGTGAGGGGTCAAATATAAGGGGGTGTGAGGGGCCACAATATAAGGGGGTATGAGGGGCCACAATATAAGGGGGTATGAGGGGCCACAATATGAGTGGGGATGAGAGGCCATAAGATGAAGGGATAAGAGAAGCCACAAGGGGAGAGGGTGATGAAAGGCCACAAAGTGAGGGGCTCGTCTCCTCCTTAATATGGTGTGTGCAGGGGCAGGTAATTGAAGTACATGTGCCAGTATTCACCAAGGGCATCTACCACGAGGATGAAGGTCTGTATGCAAATGAGCCTGAGAGGCTCCAGACTTCATAGGTGTTAATGGAGCCGGCTCAGGCTCCATTTGCATACAGTCTTTCATCCTGGTGGTAGATGCCCTTTATGACTGATGTGATTTGTGATGCCTTCTTGCCAGATACACTTGTAGAGCCTTTCAAAACGCAATGAAAATGCAATGTGTAAACACGGCCTAAGAATTTACAGGTAATATTTCCATGTAGCAGAAGGTGGTCTCCCAGAATCAATTTCACGGGTGGTCCCTAGGTCCCCCAGCTCTTTGACTTGATAGGTGTAAGGAAATACTTTGCATGGCTGACATCCTAGTGACCTGATTGGAGAATATAAGATATTGACATAAATCTATATATCATAAATCAGGAGGTTTATGGGAAACTGTTCCCACTTTCTAATAAGTTTTCATTTAGACCACCAGGTATCAGGACTTACATTTAGGTACCAGAAGCCCCTGGTGGACATATCTAAGTGTACATTTTATAAAGCCATGTGCAGGCGTCAGAAATGGGTAAATTGCTTTTGATACGTATAAAAAATATGATAAAAAAAAATCTTCTTCTGATACGGAAGTTCGGCAATTTGTGGTTTGAGACCGGGAGGTTATAGAAACTGTCAATGAGGTCCTGGAGCCGAGACACAAGACTTGAAGGAAAGCTCTCCCCCTGGAAGCCGTATCGCACTCCGGGGCTCTCGCTATGCGACCGCCTGCACCTCGCGCAGCTCACACCAGGGCGTCCGGTGCTGTGTGTGCTGCACTACGCTTGGCTGGGAGCAGCTGACCATGTGCACATTTGCCCAAAATGTAGACAGGTGGGAGCCCTATGTCCCCGGTTGTGAGTGTCTGCTCTCATGATTTGTGGCGAGGTCCCGCTCGTAGGTGGCCATCTCACTAACGTTAATTAGAAATCTCGGTTATTCTCCCCCTGGCCTAGCCCTGGTAACGGAGTCGGTCACCTAGGCACGGGACACCTAATTGTGTCGGGTTGCACATGACGGGAGATGGAGACTCTTTCCACTGTGGGCCACAAGTTCAGGTAATCGAGAAAGCAGGAGAACGAAAAGTTTAGTCTCCATTTGTATAATGTTAGTCTCCATTTTGAACTCACCAACATGCTACTTTCTCGTAACAACGTGATCCACGTTGTCTTTCCTGTTCCAGTAACAGAGGTGAACTGGCACCGGCCCTCGCGGGTTAAACAGACACTGCAATAGTCCACACCGACATAGACGGAGATGGGCCAGTCTTTCTGAGTAATTTATATACAAATAAGAAGCCACCTGGGCAATAGACAGTACGTCGTCAAAATACATGGCATGAGACCCTGGTTTATTCCAAATAGTAAACCAGACCGGCAATAAACCAAATCTATCCATCTGTCCTCTATCTAGATAATGATAGCAAAACATCAGTGGTCTCCAAGATTGGGCCAAAGGTTTATCTTGTTCCCCAAGTGGCACCAACTGTAGTCTCCCCCTATTCTGCAGCAGTTAGGGTTACCTGATTACTGTCCTGATTCTTTTTCCTGGTTTATGGATTTTGAGCAATAAACCAAGTTTATTTAGTAAAAAAAAGATCACTTTATTAATTCACTCTATTATTTGACATCAGGCGGAGGTTATACACAAAACATAAACCTAAGTGGGTAAGTTGGGTACCTAGATATACTATAGTTCATTTCACCATTAATATCCTCAGTTGGCCTCAAAGCTATCACCTGATTTCTCTTCATTTCTTCTTCTGCTCTCTATGCTAAAAAGGTGTAAATCTGACACTACCCTTATAAGACCAATCCACATATAAGTTGGAATCTGAAGCCGTTCTATCTTATCTAACTCTCATCCAAATGGATGCATCAAAGTTGGAGATTTTAATTAGGGGGGCGATAACATATAAAAAAAACTCTGCCATATGGTGGTCGTGTATCAGACAGGATCTCCTCAGTGTCATGAGCTTCCTGTAATAGCAGGGGAGCTAGAAGACCTGATGCAAGATGACAAGGATACACTGCTAGGAAGATTTTCCTGTATGTAGAAGTCTCACTGTTGGAAGAACTGTGCCCACTTGTCCTCTTCATACAGTGCATGTAGATACTGCCGGCCTGACTGCAACCACTTAGTTCTGTTCAAACCCAAGGGACTTGCTATAAATATTGCCTGAAGGGACTGACATTGCTGGGTTAGGTCTGATGCCTCCCTAGATGTTTCCCTTTTCACAAATAACAGATATAGAGAACATAATACAGCCCCTGAAATAAGCTCTCAGCATTTCCCATACGGAGGTCGGTGAAGTGTTTGGGGCATTAGCGGCCAGAGGGGATTCTATCTGTGGGTCAAATGGGATTAACATAGCAGCCATGGGGGCGAGACTTTTATGTATCAGGAGCGAGACTCCTCTTGAGTAGGACGTGTGATATGAGTGGATGGACCATTCACCACAGATTATTGATGAGATGTTCCCTATGAAATGTAAGGTGAGATCCTACAAACATATCACATGTGGATTGTGTGGTCCTATATGAGCTGCAGCCTTTGCAGCTGAACCAGGTGGAGGGGGACGGACTGGGGTCACAAATATGTTTAACTTACTTTAGTATAAGCTCAGCTACTCTAAGAACATAAGGTATAAGGCTCAGAAGCCGCGTGCAAACAGCAGATGTAGCTCAGAGTCACCAGACATGTGACAGCGATGGCGGCCAAGTCATTCCAGTAATTACTAAGCAAATAAGAAGCACCTGGTAAGGATTACAGTAGTGTCTCCAAAGATGCAAGAAGTTACGTCTGACGAGGAGAACTAGTATTATCCACCATTAAATATACTCAGTTAGCTTCAAAATGGTATCACCGGATTTCTTCACTCTTCTTCTAGGTGTAAATCTACTCATATGATACAATCCACATAGAGATTGAGGGGCGAGACTTTTATGTATCAGGAGCGAGACTCCTCTTGAGTAGGACGTGTGATATGAGTGGATGGACCATTCACCACAGATTATTGATGAGATGTTCCCTATGAAATGTAAGGTGAGATCCTACAAACATATCACATGTGGATTGTGTGGTCCTATATGAGCTGCAGCCTTTGCAGCTGAACCAGGTGGAGGGGGACGGACTGGGGTCACAAATATGTTTAACTTACTTTAGTATAAGCTCAGCTACTCTAAGAACATAAGGTATAAGGCTCAGAAGCCGCGTGCAAACAGCAGATGTAGCTCAGAGTCACCAGACATGTGACAGCGATGGCGGCCAAGTCATTCCAGTAATTACTAAGCAAATAAGAAGCACCTGGTAAGGATTACAGTAGTGTCTCCAAAGATGCAACAAGTTACGTCTGACGAGGATAACCAGTATTCTCCACCATTAAATATACTCAGTTAGCCTCAAAAGCTATCACCTGATTTCTTCACTCTTTTTCTACTCATATGATACAATCCACATAGAGATTGAAATCTGAAGCCAATCTACTTATCTAACTCATGCCAAAATCAATGTATTGTTTATCTGGCCACTTTTGTTCTTCCCTCTTTATAATGACCAAAAGTACAACTTCTGGAACTTTATGGGGCACATTTATCGGACATTTTGAGCCAGTATTCTCTATACAAGCCCTAAGTAATGTAGAGCGGAGTCTTGGAGTCAGCGTGGGGTATCACTGTCCTGCCCCTGTGCATTGTCTATACCCTGTGCCCATTCATGCAGAGGCTATGGCACAATTCTACCTGATGTACCGGTGCTGGGCAGCACTGACACCTAGCAGGATTTATTAGAAGGTCGGAGCCTCCTGATGTATATGGTATTTTTGGGGTGGGGGCACTATCATAAGCTGGTGAATTTTGTGCATGATAAATCTGCCACTATGTGTTATCAACCAAGGAAAGGAGACAATAATACAACCAATAGTGACTGTAAGATTATCTGCTTTTATTATTTCAGTAATAATTTATTATGATTACTATGGATCATACTTTGTATCAGGACAAACACTAGTTCACTGACAAACAGACTAGTTTATGAACTTCAGATCTGCTTCCTAATCTTGTTGACTGTAGTTCCTCCTCAGTTGTGTGACAAGTAGGTTATTATCCATGATACATGGGGTTACATCTTTATTTTGGGGTAACTCAGATTTAGGACTAAGAAAATTAAAGTAATAAAGTAAAAAAAACAAAACTCTAAAGATGCCAAGAAAACTTTTGGCACTATTAGAAGGGTTGACCAATAAAAGTGTAGAGTATTTAACCTCAACTGATGACCCTACACTCCCATGCTCCCTAAATTGCAGTTTCTGCAGATTTCCAGACTGCAGACTTCCTTGTCCCATTCAACATGCTGGAAATGCCCAATCATTGGTTGCAGCAGTAAGTTGAGCCAGTTTTCTGCATACAGAAAGGGGAGAGTCTTGGAGTCAGCGTGGGGTATCACTGTCCTGCCCCTGTGCATTGCCTATACCCTGTGCCCATTCATGCAGAGGCTATGGCACAATTCTACCTGGCGTACCGGTGCTGAGCAGCACTGACACCTAGCAGGATTTATCAGATGGCCGGAGCCTCCTGATGTATATCGCTGTTTTTGGGGTGGGGGACACTATCATAAGCTGGTGAATTTTGTGCATGATAAATCTGCCCCTATGTGTTATCAACCAAGGAAAGGAGACAATAATACAACCAATAGTGACCATGAAAGCATCTGCTTTTATTATTTCAGTAATAATTTATTATTATTACAATGGATCATTTATTGTATCAGGACAAACACTAGTTCACTGACAAACAGACTAATTTAAGAACTTCAGATCTGCTTCCTAATCTTGTTGACTGTAGATCCTCCTCAGTTGTGTGACAAGTAGGTTATTATCCATGATACATGGGGTTACATGTTTATTTGGGGTAACTCAGATTTAGGACTAAGAAAATGAAAGTAATAAAGTAAAAAAAAAAAATCTAAAGATGCCAAGAAAACTTTTGGCACTATTAGAAGTGTTGACCAATGAAAGTGTAGAGGATTTAACCTCAACTGATGACCTTACACTTCCATTTTCTGCAGATTTCCTTTTCCCATTCAACATGCTGGAAATGCCCAATCATTGGTTGCAGCAGTAAGTCACCTCTCACACCGATTGCCTAACCAACAATTATTTACTTCTCCTTGAGCAACTGGTTCTGGTCTAGACCTTTCTTGGGTTCCCCCTGTGCTTCATTACGTGACTTGTAACAAGATATAGGAAAAGCTTCTTGGAGGTTCAAGATCAACCGGTCACTGGCCAGAATAGTGACCCACCTAAGCCTTGATAGCACTTAGGCGCATAGCCGTTGGGCTAATGACTGCTCAAAGGTGGCTAACAGTCTGGATACAATAAAAGGTGTGTGGCCCCTTTAATTGGAGGTTGCTCTACCCTCTCTCATCTTTATTCATCAGAGGGATGTGCTGGGGGCGTGGCTAGTAACGTGGGCGCATGCTTAAATACTCTGAGTAGCAGAGACTCAGCCTCTATATCATCGGTTTTTCCTCCAACCCTCCCTTTTTATATCATTTTCGGGTATTTTTTTTTTGTCACAGCTGGCTTTTTTTGGGGGGTAACACTGCCCTACATGCCCTTACATATGGCAGGCATACAGGGTGTTATCTGGTGTTATGTAAAGTGGAATGGTTAAAAGTGTCTATATATTCAAACAAAGAAATGGTTAAATTATCAATGGTTGCAATAAAGCTGTGGCTGACCCCGAGTCAACCCACAATTGAGAATGGTTAAGCAATGGTTTCTGTGTGGTTATTTATATTTGGGGTATGCGGTATTAAAGGGGCCAGTCCGGCTCCGGGTTAGTAAGTGTTTATTATTTGAGCAGTCAATGATTGGATGTGTAATTATTTTTAAGCATTTTCTATGTGTTGAGGCAGAAGATTGTGGGTCATGGTTGCCAGAAAACATTCATAAGGAAATCCCATTATTACTAATGAAATGAGCTCTAATGTTTGTATGTTGTGCTTGGCAATCTCTTGCACCCCCATAGCATTGAATGGGAGCAGAGGAGGTCCACATTTGCCAAGTGTCATATAGTGGGTCCATAAGAGAGGGAAGACCAATTGTATGTACATATTTATGACAAACATATAAACCATCAGCATAGACAGAGATATGAACTCTCTATGATGCAGGTAGTGTGATGACATCTTCTTGCCTCCTGTGTCCTACAACAAAAGCCCAGGGAGAAGATGAAGCCACAGAAACATGATGTTCCTCATGTGAGACAATGATCCAAAGTTCCAGTAGTCAGACCCTACCAATCAGATTGTTATTCCCTGTGTTGTGGAAAGATAATAATATTAAAACCTGAGACAACTGTTTTAGGACAGATGGGATATCTCAGAGGGTTTCTCATAACGTTTCCCATCTTTATACCACACAGACCAGATGCTGCAGAGCACAGATCGATCTTTGGTGAGCACATAACATGGTGACATTGCATTAGTATGGATACATCTACTCAAAGTTTGTTTCTTGAAATAACAGAAAATCACTAAAATTCACCTTAAATTTTGTGTCCGTAAAGTGTCCTAGAGAATAAAGTGAAGGACAGTGTTCTAGTTTAGGGTAAGGTGTCTGAAACAGAGGCTAGAGCCAACAAAACTGAGGACTTTCCATTTGGTACTGAAGAAACACTGAAAGAGCGACAATAATAATGGAACTAAAAAACAACATAAATGACTTGGAGGACAAAAGCCGAAGTTCCAGATGTTTAAAAAGTGAAGATTGCATAGAATTCATCCAAAAATAGATTCTGGAGCAGATTGGAGAGGAGATTTCTACTGCTATCCAAACTAAGATCTACCTTGAAATAGGGTCTATGGATCTCCTTTTACATCAAGGTCTCCTGGTAGCAGCCCAAGCCCGATGCTATGCAGACTGCTTAGTGCAAAGTACAAATTAATCATCTTCACCTGTTGCTGCACTCCATGCAGGTGCTGTGTATGGCAGCACTCTATGCAGGCGCTGTGTATGGCAGCACTCTATGCAGGCGCTGTGTTTGCAGCACTCTATGCGAGCGCTGTTTACATTGCAAGCACTCATGCAGGCGCTGTGTATAGCTGCACTCTACGCAGGCGCTGTGTAATAGTGCACTCGATGCCAGGCGCCTGTTAAAAACTATGGTAGCACTCTATGCAGGCGCTGTGGTATGGCAGCACTCTATGCGGCGCTGTGTATTGCAGCACTCTATAATGCATGCAACTGTGTATGCAGCACCTATGCAAGGCGCTGTGTAATGGGCAGCACTCTATGCAGGCTCTGTTTATGGCAGCACTCTATGCAGTATGCATCGCTTGTATGGCAGCACTCTATGCAGGTGCTTTGTATGGAAGCACTCTATGGCAGTGCGTGTCTGGCAGCACTCTATTCAGAGGCGCGTGTATGGCAAGCACCCTAGCAGGCACTGTGTATGGCAGCACTCTATGCAGGCGCTGTGTAGGGCAGCACTTCTAGGCAGCACTGTGATGGCAGCACTCTATTCGGCGCTGTGTTGGCAGCACTAGCAGGCGCTGTTATGGCAGCACTCTATGCAGCGCTGTGTATGGCAGCACTCTATGCAGGCTCTGTGTATGGCAGCAGTCACTCTATGCAGAGGCGCTGTGTATATCTTGCACTCCTACACAGCACTGTGTACGGCAGTACTCTATGCAGGTGCTGTGATGGAAGCACTCTAGCAGTCGCTGTTTATGGCAGAACCTATGCAGGCGCTGTGTATGTCAGCACTCTATGCAGGCGCTGTGTATGGCAGCACTCTATGAATGCGCTGTGTACGGCAACACTCTATGCAGGCGCAGTGTATGGCAGCACTCTATGCTGGTGCTGTGTATGGCAGCACTCTATGCAGGCGCTGTGTCTAGCAACACTCTATGCAGGTACTGTGTATGGCAGCACTCTATGCAGGCGCTGTGTATAGCTGCACTCTATACAGGCACTGTGTATGGCAGCACTCTATACAGGCACTCTGGATGTCAGCACTCTATGCAGGCGTTGTGTACAGCAGCACTCTATGCAGGCGCTGTGTATGGCAGCATTCTATGCAGGGGCTGTGTATAGCTGCACTCTATGCAGGCACTGTGTATAGCTGCACTCTATGCAGGCATTGTGTATGGCAGCACTCTATGCAGGTGCTATGTATGGTAGCACTCTATGCAGGTGCTGTGTATGGCAGCCTCTATGCAGGTGCTGTGTATGGCAGCACTCTATGAATGCGCTGTGTACGGCAACACTCTATGCAGGCGCAGTGTATGGCAGCACTCTATGCAGGTGCTGTGTATGGCAGCACTCTATGCAGGCGCTGTGTATAGCAACACTCTATGCAGGTACTGTGTATGGCAGCACTCTATGCAGGTGCTGTGTATGGCAGCACTCTGTGCAGGCGCTGTGTATAGCAACACTCTATGCAGGTACTGTGTATGGCAGCACTCTATGCAGGCGCTGTGTATGGCGGCACTCTATGCAGGCAGCGGCTAGTCTATCCCAGGGTCACCTGATCTGGCCAGCCAACCACTGCTATCGACGTGTAAGGGTACCACGTCATGCTGGGTGGAGTGCAGAGTCTCCTGGCTTGTGATTGGCTCTGTTTCTGGCCGCCAAAAAGCAAAACGGCGGGAGCTGCCATTTTCTCGAGCGGGCGAAGTATTCGTCCGAGTAACGAGCAGTTTCGAGTACCCTAATGCTCGACCGAGCATCAAGCTCGGACGAGCATGTTCGCTCATCTCTAGTTATTATCCATGATACATGGGGTTACATGTTTATTTGGGGTAACTCAGATTTAGGACTAAGAAAATTAAAGTAATAAAGTAAAAAAAAAATCTCTAAAGATGCCAAGAAAACTTTTGCCACTATTAGAAGGGTTGACCAATAAAAGTGTAGAGGATTTAACCTCAACTGATGACCCTACACTCCAATTTTCTGCAGATTTCCTTTTCCCATTCAACATGCTGGAAATGCCCAATCATTGGTTGCAGCAGTAAGTCACCTCTCACACCGATAGCCTAACCAACAATTATTTACTTCTCCTTGACCAACTGGTTCTGGTCTAGACCTTTCTTGGGTTCCCCCTGTGCTTCATTACTTGACTTGTAACAAGATATAGGAAAAGCTGCCTGGAGGTACAAGATCAACCGGTCACTGGCCAGAATAGTGACCCAACTTAGCCTTGATAGCACTTAGGCTCATAGCCGTTGGGCTAATGACTGCTCAAAGGTGGCTAACAGTCTGGATACAATAAAAGGTGTGTGGCCCATTTAATTGGAGGTTGCTCTACCCTCTCTCATCTTTATTCATCAGAGGGATGTGCTGGGGGCGTGGCTAGTAACGTGGGCGCATGCTTAAATACTCTGAGTAGCAGAGACTCAGCCTCTTTTTCATCGGTTTTTCCTCCAACCCTCCCTTTTTATATCATTTTCGTGTATTTTTTTTTGTCACAGCTGGCTTTTTTTGGGGGGTAACACTGCCCTACATGCCCTTACATATGGCAGGCATACAGGGTGTTATCTGGTGTAAAGTGGAATGGTTAAAAGTGTGTATATATTCAAACAAAGAAATGGTTAAATTATCAATGGTTTCAATAAAGCTGTGGCCGACCCGAGTCAACCCACTACTGAGAATGGTTAAGCAATGGTTTCTGTGTGGTTATTTATATTTGGGGTATGCGGTATTAAAGGGGCCAGTCCGGCTCCGGGTTAGTAAGTGTTTATTATTTGAGCAGTCAATGATTGGATGTGTAATTATTTTTAAGCATTTTCTATGTGTTGAGGCAGAAGATTGTGGGTCATGGTTGCCAGAAAACATAAGGAAATCCCATTATTACTAATGAAATGAGCTCTAATGTTTGTATGTTGTGCTTGGCAATCTATTGCACCCCCATAGAATTGAATGGGAGCAGAGGAGGTCCACATTTGCCAAGTGGCATATAGTGGGTCCATAAGAGGGGGAAGACCAATTGTATGTACATATTTATGACAAACATATAAATCAGCAGCATAGACAGAGATATGAACTCTCTATGATGCAGGTAGTGTGATGACATCTTCTTGCCACCTGTGTCCTACAACAGAAGCCCAGGGAGAAGATGAAGCCACAGAAACATGATGTTCCTCCTGTGAGACAATCATCCAAAGTTCCAGTAGTCAGACCCTACCAATCAGATTGTTATTCCCTGTGTTGTGGAAAGATAAAAATATTAAAACCTGAGACAACTGTTTTAGGACAGATGGGATATCTCAGAGGGTTTCTCATAACGTTTCCCATCTTTATACCACACAGAGCAGATGCTGCAGAGCACAGATCGATCTTTGGTGAGCACATATCATGGTAACATTGCATTAGTATGGATACATCTACTCAAAGTTTGTTTCTTGAAATAACAGAAAATCACTAAAATTCACCTTAAATTTTGTGTCCGTAAAGTGTCCTAGAGAATAAAGGACAATGTTCTAGTTTGAGGTAAGATGTCTGAAACAGAGGCTAGAGCCAACAAAACTGAGGACTTTCCAATTGGTACTGAAGAAACGCTGAAAGAGCGACAATAATAATGGAACTAAAAAACAACATAAATGACTTGGAGGACAAAAGCCGACGTTCCAGATGTTTAAAAAGTGAAGGTTGCATAGAATTCATCCAAAAATAGATTCTGGAGCAGATTGGAGAGGAGATTTCTACTGCTATCCAAACTAAGATCTACCTTCATATAGGGTCTATAGATCTCCTTTTACATCAAGGCCTCCTGGTAGCAGCCCAAGCCCGATGCTATGCAGACTGCTTAGTGCAAAGTACAAATTAATCTTCATCTTATTATTCTTCTTCTCGTACATTTCACCTGTTGCTGCACTCCATGCAGGCGCTGTGTATGGCAGCACTCTATGCAGGTGCTGTGTATGGCAGCACTCTATGCAGGCGCTGTGTATGGCAGCACTCTATGCAGGCACTGTGTATGGCAGCATCGGCGAGTTTTCTAAAATGGCGTGCGTTTTTTTCGAATACTTTTGGTCTTCGTGGCCACGCCCCCCGATTTTCCGTCGCGCACATGCGGCCGTGTCGCCACAATCCGATCGTGTGCGCCACAATCCCGGGGCATTCAGTGGAAATCTGGCGCAAATCGGAATATTTCGGGTACACACTCGGGAAAAACGCGAGATCGGGCCCTAGTAACTTGACCCCCAATTGTATTAACCGCAGTAAGTGCGAATTAATGAATGTTACATTGCATCTATAGGGTATATCACATAACCAAAATTTCAAGGCATTATGCATTTTATATATAACACGAAGACCAAAACAAATAAGGCAATGGGACGCAACGTAGAACAGACCCAGAGGCAACATAAGCGATGTACAGTTATAGTTTACTTATAAAATTGAATTAGTCACTATCTCTGTACATTCGCTCTCATTGTTTGCTCTCTGGTTTTCATTGTGACCATTACGCCATGAGATGCAATGTCAACATTTATTTAATTAGCTTCTTAGCTGCGGTAATACATTGGGGGCAATTTACTTACCCCGTCCCATTCGCGATCCAGCGTGCCGATTCTCTGCACAGGATTCTGTGCCGGAGGGATTTGTGAAGGAGTTCCTCCGCCCAGTACCACCAGGTGGCGCTGCCTGCCTGAAAATCTCTGAACGCACGCTGAATGCCCGAGCTGGCACCAGGGAATGAGCCTTCCCAAGCGACACCTTTTGTTTCGTTATACATGCGGCGCGTTTTTTTCCGAGATACGTCGTTTTTCGTTCGGGCCCACGCCCCCCCGGATTCCGTTGCGCACATCCGGCCGATACAGCGCCACAATCCGATCGCGTGCGTCGCAAAATCCCAGGGCGCAATTCAGGTACATCGGCGCAAAATCGGACATCTTCGGGTAACACTCGGAAAAACGCGAATCGAGGCCCTTAGTAAATGACCCCACTTGTTTCTGTTTCCTACTTCCCCACCCCTCTTCACTATAAGACTTTGTTTGTCTGTGCTGTGCTGCCGTCCGTTTATGAACTGTGTTACTTCCGTCGCGACCAGCTCCGCACTTGTCTTATCTGTTTGCTAAGTACTGTCCCGGCGTCCTAATTTAAAGTACAGGTGAGGACGCCGTAAATTCAGGCCAGATTACGCTTCTGAAGGCGAAACAGGACGGTCGCCTTCGGTAGGCTCCTGCAGCTTTTTTGCTTCCCTCCTCCCACAATGTTTTTTATCGTGTTGAAAAAAGTTTTGGGACCTTTTAAATCTGGTGAGTGCCAGCTTTACTTTTTTCTCTTCATTTGAAATGAAGACTGGTAGATGTGTGAATGTGCTCTATTCAGTAACATAAGGAGTAGGTCAGGCACCCACAAACAGCAACACATGTAATGGAAAGAAGATTATATTATATTGTGTTCCTCCACTCCTCCCTGCTGATACCTTTACAAACAGCTTATTGGTAAGAGAAAAGGTTTGATATCTGAGAGATCTAGAATCCCCTGAGAAGGCAAACAGTGTCATAATATAAATAACTAACTCCATTGGCTTTATATTGAATCTTACCAACCCCAGGAAACTGATTGAGCAAGGAGTCCAGAGATGAACAAAGACAATAACTAAAGAAAACAAAAAACATATGATGGATAACTTTTTCTCCAAAAAAAAAACATTACTTACTTTTTAAATTAATCTGATAGAATTATTGTTGGGAGGGTATTGTGAAACGTAAATACTTAAGTTACTATATGGTTCTATTATACAATTTGTGCATAATAAAGAATCTTTTTCTACCTGAAAAAGGTATCACGACGCTCTTCATTCGTGACCCCCGCCATCGTTGTCAATACAATTTTGCTGGAGGAATATAGAAAAGATTTTTATTAGTATAATAATTAAGCTCTGACATAAAATTCACAATGAATAGAAGACCATATTACCTCTGAGAGAAGAGTCACGAGAGATGAGATCCGCACTCTACCTGTCAGTGATGACTCCTCCAGGAGATGATGGAACTGAGCTCACGGCTGTAACCTTTATCGCTCCCGCTTTCTCATGGGGAACCATAAGAAGCTTTTTATACGACTTTGGGACCTTTCCAGAGTGGAAAATATGTTCGTCATATATATACTTTTTTACGACTGGTCTCATGGACGGGCGAGCCCAATCTAAGAACTTGTATGCTTCAGATTCCTGGGAAGGCGAGGAACGACAGCTCACTGAGGTACCCAAAAACCGCTCTCATCAGTCACACAATAAGTAAATAGTCTATTGGCAAACTGAAATGATACACATATGAAGCCAAGATGATATTATAGTTATGGAGGCTGCGACACAGTCTGGAATCAGAAGCTGTGAGGGTCCCAAAAGTGTAGAAAGGACCAAACATGGGTGAGTGGTTAGAATGTACTAAAAGTGGCCAAAGGACCTTGTATCAGCAGGTCCTGGGTACAGATCACTTAGTTATGTCCATTCTCATCTCATACCAGAATTATATTTTTTTAGGGGACCAAAAAATATAAAACATTTTTAAAGATAAAATAATTTCCAATATATTTTACCCTGATTGATCTGATGGAGAGACTGTGGAAAACCAAGGTGAGGGGCCACAGGATGAGGGAGTATAAAGGCCCATAATATAAGAGGGTATGAGGAGCCAAATTATAAGGGGGTATTAGGGGACACAATATGAGTGGGAGATGAGGTATTACACTAGGAGGGGGAGATGGAGAGCCACAATATGAGGGGGTATGAGGGGCCACTATATGAGTGGGAGATGAGGTTTACACTATGAGGGGGATATGGAGAGCCACAATATGAGGGGGTATGAGGGGCCACTATATGAGTGGGAGATGAGGTTTACACTATGAGGGGCTTATGGAGAGCCACAATATGAGGGGGTATGAGGGGCCACTATATGAGTGGGAGATGAGGTTTACACTATGAGGGGGAGAGGAGGGCCACAATATGAGGAGGTATGAGGGGCCACAATATAAGGGGGCATAATGGGCCAAACTATAAAGGGGTATGAGGGCCCACAAGCTAAGGAGGAATGTAGGGCCACAATATGAGGGAGTATGAAGGCCCATAATATAAGAGGGTATGAGGAGCTAAATTATAAGGGGGTGCAAGTGAACACAATATGAAGGGGTATGAGGGGCACAATATGGGGGGGGGAGATGGAGAGCCTTAATATGGGTGGGAGATGGGCAACAATATTCAGATGAGATGAGAGGCACAATATAAAGGGAAAATCAGAGGCCTAATATGATGGAAATGAGGAAGACAAACTATGAGGGAGAAAGGTGAGGGGAATTTGGGGGGAACTGAGAGGCCCCACAATCTAAGTGATATTGGAAGCTCACACTAAAAGGTGTGTGAGGTGCTGCAATAAGAGGGAGGGTAAGGGGCCACACTATGAGGGGTAATTAGGGCCACAAACATGGGAGGACATTAGAGGCCACAAGGTGAGGGGTAGAATGAGTCCACAATGATACAATGAAGTTGGAGATGAGTATACCACCTATGATGGTGGATGATGGGCCCAATTTGAGGAGGAATGGAGGGGGCATGAAAAATGATGGGGTATCAGGTGCCTACATATAAATGATGGGTATGATATCAAAACTATAAAGGATATGAGGAGATACAATATAAGGGAGTATTATTGGAGAACAGACATAAACATTATAAAGGAAGTAATATAAGATGATGGGTATGAGGGTCCACACAAGCTAAGGGTATATGGAGCCACAAGATGGAGCGATTATGAGGCCTTCAATAATAAGGGGGGTATAAGGACCACAATATAAGAATAAGTGGTTTGAGGGGCCACAATATATGGGGGGTTGAGGGGTCAAATATAAGGGGTTGAGGGGCCACAATATTAAGGGGGTATGAGGGGGGCCACAATTAAGGGGTATGAAGGGGTCCACAATATATGGGTATTTGATGCCTAGAATGAAGGGGATAAAAGAAGCCACAAGGGAGAGGTGATGAAGGCCACCAAGTGAGTGTCTCGTCTATCCTTAATATGGTGTGTTGCAGGGGGCAGGTAATTGAGTACATGTTCCAGTATTCACCAAGAGGGCATCTACCACGAGGATGAAGTCTGTAATGCAAATAGCCTGAGAGGCCTCCAGACTTCAATAGGTTGTTAATTTGAGGCGGCTCAGGCTCCATTACAATACAGTCCTTTCCATCCTGGTGGTAATATCCCTTTATCTTTAGACTGATGGAGTGATTTGTGATCCTCTTCTTTTCTTCCTTTCTTGCCAGATAACAACACTTGGTAGAGTAGAAGCCTTTCAAAAACAGCCTTTCAAAATCAAAATGCCACTTCTCCTTTTTCATCTCTTTTCACCCAAAATTATCAAAAACGCAATTGAAGGAAATTGCAAAGAGTGTGTAGACAGGACAAAAAAAAGTAAAAAACACACAGGGGCTAAGAGACCTGCCTAAAGAAGAAGGTATGTACGGGATAACCAAGATGAAGGAGCACGTGATAATTTTCTCCATGAGTAGGCGGACTGAGTAAAGTAGAGGGGAACGGGTGGAGGCGTGTGGAGGTGGTCTCTCAGTCGGCATCAAAACTCAATTTTCACGCGGATCAAGGCAGGGTGGATCATCGCACACCACCTCCACTGGGGAGCTGTTATATAGTGTTGCTGGGTGAGCTGTTATTATAGTGATTGCTGGGGGAGCTGTATATAGTGATTGCGTGGGGGAGCTTGTATATCGTGATTGATTGGGGGAAGACTGTATATAGTGATTGCCGGGGAGCTGTATCTAGTGATTGCTGGGGAGGGAGCTGTATACAGTGATTGATGTGGGAGCGTATATTAGTTGATTGCTGGGGGGGCTGTATACAGTGATTGCTGGGGGAGCTGTATATAGTGATTGCTGGGGGGGCTGTTTATACAGTGCTTATGGGGGCGACTGATACAGTGATGACTGGGGGAGCTGTTTTGTATATAGTGATTGTGGGGGAGCTGTGGTATGATAGTAGGTGCTGGGGGGAGCTGTATATAGTGATTGCTGGGGGCGCTGTATACAGTGATTGCTGGGGAGCTGTATATAGGGATTTGCTTGGGGGAGCTGTATATAGGATTGCTGGGGGGCCTGTATATAGTGATTTGCTGTGGGGGAGCTGTATCATGGTACTGGGGAGCTGTATACCGTTGATTCCTGGGGGAGCTGATATAGTGATTGATGGGGAGCTGTATACAGTGATTGGCTGGGGGAGCTGTATATAGGATTACTGGGGGAGCTTGTATATAGTGATTACTGGGGGGCTGTATACAGTGGTTGCTGGGGGAGGGGGAGAGCATGTATATAGTGATGCTGGGGGAGATGTTGTTGGGGGAGATGTATATAGTGATTGCTGGGGGAGGGTATATAGTGATGCTGGGGGGCTGTTATATAGTGATTGCTGGGGGAGCTGTATACAGTGGTTGCTGGGGGAGCTGTATATAGTGATTGATGTGGGAGCTGGATATAGTGATTACTGGGGGGGCTGTATACATTGATGCGGGGGGGGAGTGTATATAGTGATTGCTGGGGGAGCTGTGTATTTTATATTGATTTACTGGGGGGGCTGTAAACAGTGGTTGCTGGGGGCTGTATATAGTGATTACTGGGGGGGCTGTATGTAACGGATTGCTGGGGGGGGAAGGGGAAGCTGTATATAGGATTGCTGGGGGAGCTGATATAGTGATACTGGGGGGGCTGTTGTTGTAGACAGTGATTGCTGGGGGGGGGGGGGGCTGTTTGTATATAGTGATTGCGGGGGGGACGTATACAGTGATTACTGGGGGGGCTGTATACAGTGATTGCTGGGGGGGAGCTGTATATAGTGATTCTGGGGGGGCTGTATATAGTGATTGCTGGGGGGGCTGTATACAGTGATGGGGAGTGCTATGTTGCGATTGCTGTTCCCTGTCTGGACTTCATTCAGTTGGGGCCCCACCATGTTTTGCGCCCAGGGGCCCCCACCAACCCTAATCCGGCCCTGAGTATGGGGGTACAGAGAGCTCCAGGGGCGCTGGTGATATTTGTATTTCTTGTCTCTGCTATCGGGTGTTTTGTATAATAACCTAGAAAACATCTTTACATAATAATAATAATAAATAATAATAATAATAACACTGGGCAAATATCTGATGAAGTTACTGGTATAGACAACATGGAGATCAGGGGGGACTTACATGGAATACATGGAAGCTTGAAGCAATCAGTAAGAGGTAAGGTTTGGCCATCCCTTGTACATGTACATCCAAGACAAAAGGGACATTGAGCAGGTAATAGACACTTGAACAAACAATCTTGACATTGCGCCGGATTGATATCTGCGTTACATTGAAAGTTGGCTGTGAAGAAAACAATAAGCTGCTGTTACAGAAGTGACAAAATATCAAACAATCGCCACACAAATAATGACATAAAAGTTACACTCTGTATTCAAAACCGCAACATAACAGACCGCCCATTAGCACAACTAGTGCAACAGTCTCCCTGTAGATGGAGCAGTGTGCAACGATCAATGACAGTGGCGCCACCTGCACGTCGCTGGTAGAATGCACTTCTTGCATTTTGCTGCACCATGTAGCTGAGGCGAGTGAAACATTCTGTCGGACTCTTCATGATAAAGGTGCCGCAGGGGTACAGTGCAGCCTGGCGCCACTAATGTGTCTCTGAACACTTTATAAATCCAGAACGGCAGACAGAAAAACTGCGCAGGGGCTTTAAACCCTGTATAGACAGGGCCTTTTTTGTTTTTTTCATTTATTTTCACTCCCACAATTCACAACTCTTAACTTGGTATTTTTCCTGTACAGAGCTGTGTGACGGCCATTCTCTGCGTAAAACAAATATGCTCGTTCATAGTGACTGGATTTATTATTCATGCGGTACTGGGAAGGCGGAGAAAAAAAAAAACAAAAAATCTGAATGCAGTGAAATGTGTGAAAAAGCATTTGCATAGTTGTATGCGGGCTTGGATTTTATGTTTTCACTGTGCGCCCCAAATGACAGGTCTGCTTTATTCTTTGGGTAGGGTGATCACAGGGATACCACAATCGTAGAGGTTTTATAATGTTTCATACATATACCTTATACAAAAAGTTATACCTCCTGTACATTATTTTGGCCATCTTCTGGCGCTAAGAACTTTTTCCGACTTCGCTGTACGGAGATCTGGGATGGGGTGTCATTTTTTGGCCTTTAAGATGTTTCATGCTGACATTTAGGACTGTACGACATTTGATCAACTTTTATGAATTTTATTATATTTTCAAAAAATGGCAAAAAGTGGCAATTTCAATTTCAGGCGCTATTCCGTTACGCGGATTAAACACAGTTGAAAAAAAAACTAGTTATTATATTTTGATAGATCGGCATTTTGGACACGGCAAACCAAATGTGTTATGATTTTTACTGTTATTTATATTCATATAGTTCTAGGGAAGGGGTGGTTTGGAATTTAGTGTTTTTTTATATTAGATTTTTTTAAAAAATTTATTTTACTTGTACTAGGGTTGTCTGATCGATCCTATCATATATGCCAACTACCGCAAGCAGGTATTGTAGATTTTCCTCCTCATTCATTCATGGTGGATGGGTGTGATGCCACCATTGAATGAAATGGGTTGAAATGAGACAGCCTTGGGTCTTTGGAAGACCCGAGGTTGTCATGGGGACAGATAGCTGCTCCCGATGATGTCACGGGGAGCAGCAATCTCAAACAAGATGGCGGATGGTTACACCGACTCCAAGATGTTACCGGAAGTATTTGCCTGATGGAGATGCAGCAAAGACTTACTGGCTATGGAGAGGGCTCAGCCCGGAGCCCTCTCCATGCCACCCGCAGCCAATATGTGATGTGCTCTTACACCAAGGTTCGCTAAAGGTTAATAAAGGGCACCACTGGTAGGTAAGAAATGGTTGGACATGTAAAAAAAACAACATTAGAGGTTTTCATATACATTTTTTTGTGGAAATTTAAAAGTAATCAATCAAATACCATGACAGGAGCAGCCAAAAACAAATAACTGAATACATCACTACTGACAACTAGATTGGATGTCACAGGCTTTACCTCGCCCTCCCTGCTACAAATGACTCTGTATAGATAACACTGGACCCCATCAGTACATCACTACTGAAATAGATGATGTCACAGCTTAATCTCCCTCCACAATCCATGTACATGACCTCTATATAGAAAACATGACCCACATACTCCATACTGACATAGATGAGTCACGCTTATCCCCTCCCCCTCCCGGTTGTACAATGAACCTATATAGATAAACTGACCATTCATTACATCACTACTGACAATAGATGATGCAAGCTAACTCCTCCCTCCTGTACAATGACCTCTATATAGATAACAATGACCCTCATTTACATCCTACTGACAATCGATGAGTCACAGCTTATACCTCCCTCCTCAATGTACAATGACCTCTATATAGATAAACCACTGACCCATCATTACATCAATACTGACAAATAGATGATGTCAAGCTGATCTCTCCCCCTACATGTAAATGACCTCTATATAGAAACACTGACCCATTCATGCATCACTATGACAATAGATGAGGTCCAGGCTATCTCATCCCCCTCTGTACATACAATGACCTCTATAAGATAACACTGACCCCACATACTCACGACTGACAATAGATGAGTCTCACAGCTTATACCGCCCCCTCCCTGTACGACTCATATAGATAACCCTGGAACCATCATTACATCCACTACTAAAAACAATAGACAATGTCACAGCGTATCTCTACCCCCTCCTGTACCAGTCTGCTATAAGAAAAACTGCCACCACATCATTACATCACTACTAACAATAGATGATGTCACAGCTTATCTCACGCACCCATCCTGTACAATGTCCTCATAATAGGTAACATGACCCATCATTAATCATACACAATAGACAATTGTCACAGCTATCTCTCCCCCCTCCCTGACCAGTCTTCTATATAGATAAAACTGACCATCATTAATCACTACTAACAATAGATGAGGTCACAGCTTATAATCCCCCCCTCCTTTCTACAAGGAGTTTGCTTCGTTTGTGATGTATCTGGCAAGTTTGGTTAACCTTGAACGAACTTCAGTTCCGGTACAGAACAAACACTAATGTCCTGATTGTTTCTGGCTCTGATTGGGTGGTTAACCATGAAATATGCAGTCAATGCCGACATCATCAGATTCCAGGCAGCATTGGAAGCAAGTAACTACGTGGTGAGTGCCAGCACCAGTCACAAGTGTTACCGGTGGTTGTGGAACCTGAACGCTCCCTGAGGACCGGGGCGTTTGGCCTGAAAGTCTAGATTCGGGCTAGTGGTAGTGGACCTGAGTCATTAATAATCAGGCACAGAACAAACATTGGGATTTGCCTCAGCTCATCACAAGATAGATTAGAGCCGTAGTGCTGTACTTATACCTATAGGGGATTACAGTATAGTACAGAGCTGGTCCATAATTATACAGGATAGGAGAGAGTAGTACTGTAGAGACCATCATACAGGATCGGAGTAGTAGTGCGTGCTGTTCCATATATACAGGATTTTAGTAATAAACTGTGCGTGCCCATATAAAAGGATAGGAGCAGTAGTACGGTACTGTGCCCATATCTTACAGGATAGGGAGTAGTAGTACTGTGTGATGTATACCCATATATAAAGGATAGAGTTATAGTCTGTGCGGCCCATTATATATACAGGTATAGGAGTAGTAGTACGGGGCGCATATATCAGGATAGAGTAGTAGTAGTAGTAGTACTGTGCTTGTGCCCATATATACAGGATAGGAGTAGTGTAAGTGCGATGTGCCATATACACCCGATAGGCGAGTAGCACTGTGCCTGTGTCCATAGATACAGGATGGAGAGTAGTACTGTGCCCATATATATAGGATAGGAGTAGTAGTACTGTGCTATAACCACATGTACAGAATAAAGGCTTCCGAGCTTATAGCTCGAGTTTAAAACAAAAATCCAGTTTGTTCGCCGTTTCTGGATTTTTACACTCTTTAATTTCTAATGTTAACAACACTGGGTTGGTTTTTGCAATAAACTAAGATAAAATTACAATTTAATAGTTGTGGGGTGAAGCGTTTCGTACCCTGAACCGGGGACGTCATCAGTCCTTGTACTTCTGTGTGTTTGTTGGGTTTATATAAGGATATCTGGTGCAGGAAGTCTAGGATGATGTGCAACCTCTAATTTAATTTGATAACATTTTGACCATAGAATATTGAATATCCGGTACTATTTAATACAAAAACTGCTATCTCAAAGTTCATCTTTGCTTCTATGTTTATATTTTCACTTTGCGAGAGTGTTATCTCCCTTTATTGTCAGAAGGGCGCTGTGTATTTTCCTGTAAGTGCAGTCATTTATTTTCCCCAATAGATGGCGGCAGTGTTCTATTTTTGTATTTCAGAAGTTGTTTTATTTCTATTCCACCGCTAGGTCTCCTCGGTGTTCAATGTATTCCCTATGTGAGTCTATGTGGTTGTAGTACTGGATTTTGTCCACCATATGGCACTAGGTGTTCTTTATAATGTGGTGTAAGGTGTGTTTTACTTCCTATCAACCACTAGATGTCTCAAGTGTTGGATGTGTTTTCTTGTGTTGTCTATGTTGTTGTTTGCTGAATTTTATCTCTTTTGCTTTTGATTTCTTGTATTGTAGTCTACGGGCCTGGAGGGGCCAAACAAGGACGCAGTTCTCTGTCTGCAGTTCCGTCACGGGCTGGGACCGTTTTGATGTGACGTCGCTACTAACAAATTAGGTAAGATCGGGTTTCTCTGAGATAGGAAGATGTCGCCTCTCGCTATGAGTGTAGTGGATAAGTTTCGGCGAGGACATTTATTTCCTCCCGGAATTCCATGAACTATTATAAATTCCAAAGATGTTCTCTCTGTCTTGAGGACATTGGATCCTGTTTGTGGGAACTTATAATGATGATGGGATGGATTTGGATCCTTTGGCATGGTGTTTTAGGACACAATGTTGGGGACATGTTTGTGCTTTATGTTGTGTTGTGCTGATTCCTCCTACTATGCTAGGTTCTGCACCTTCTCACTATATAGTGTTACACAATACTTTCTATTATGTAGAGATGATACAATTACTTCTATAAGACGATGATCGATATTCAAGTCCAATGTCACGGTGAGAATTTAGATCAAACAAAGTAAGTATATCACTCTTACAAATAGAAAGTATTGATATCATCTACTATAGAACGAGTAATTGTGGTAAAACACTATATAGGAGAGGGAAGCGCAGAACCTTGCATAGTAGGAGGGATATCAGCACAGACACACATAAGCACAACAGTCCCAACATTGTGTCTAAACACCATCCAAGGATCCAAAGTTCATCCCACCATCATATAAGTTCCCCAAAACAGATCAATGTCAAGAAGAAAGAAATCTATTGGATTTATAAATAGTGCATGGAATCCGGGGGAGGTAATAAATGTCTCGAGAGAAACTTATATCCCTAATCCATCACAGGAGAAGAGAAAGCCTAAACTACATAGACAACACAGGAGAAAACACATCCAAACATGAGGACATCTAGTGGTTGAATAGAAGTTAAAACAACACCTTCACCACAATAAAGAACACCTAGGCATTTGTGGACAAAATACAGTACTACAACCGCATAGACTCACATGGGGAATATATTAAAATTACACAAATAAAACAAATCCTCAAATACAAAAATATAAAACAAAATAGAATAAATTACTGCATCTACAGAAAAAATACATAAACGCCCTCTAGTGACACTAAAGGGAAATAACACTCTCTCAATGTATAAATATAGAAAATATATAAAAAGAAGTAAAAATGTGACGCAAAACTTTAAGATAACAGTTTTTGTATTAGATAGAATATTGAATATCCTGTACTATGGTAAAAAATTTGATTAAAATTAAAATTTAGATTGTCGCACAAAAATTCCACCACAACTTATTGATTGTAATTTTATCAGAGTTTTATTTTAAGTGTTTAACATTGGAATAAAAAAGTGTTAAAAATTCCAGAAACTGGGCTATTCTGTGAAAACTTAGCTATTAAACTAGGAAACCTCTATTTGAATACACCACAGGTCAGGAGGGACTGGCGGGGTCACTGAGGGAAAGCCCTGAGGATCTGATTCTTGCAGAGTGATATAACTTACGTTGTGATTTTGGACACAACTTATCAAGGTTGAGCACCGAACTAGAACCTTTACTGCTCTCCGTATCATAACTCTACACTTAAAGCACTGCATGTTTTTTCTTCCATATATTCCACTTATACAGGATAGGGAGTAGTAGTACTGTGCGTAGGTGTCCAATATTACAGGATAGAGTAGTATACTGTGCTGTGCCCATACTGAGTTGGTAGCTTGCAATATAACAGGATCAGGAGTAGTTAGTACTGTGCTGTGTCCCATATACGGGAGAGTGTATTGCAGTGAAACTAAAGAGTAGTAGTAGTACTGTGGTGTGTCACATATACAGGATATGATACGTAGCACTGTGCGTTGCCCATATATACAGGATAGGAGAGTAGTCAGTTACGTGCATTGTGCCCAATTCTATCAGATAGAGAGTAGGCGTGTTATGTACTGTGCTGTGCCCTATATACAGGATAGTTGTGTAGTAGCACTGTGCGTGGCCCCTATATACAGGATAGGAAGTAGAGTAGTACTGTGCGTGCCCAATATACAGGATGAGTGACGTAGTAGGTACTGTGCTGTGCCCCATATACAGGATAGGTGTAGTAGCACTGGCTTGTGCACCAAATATACAGGAAGGAGTGAGTAGACTGTGCGTGCCCCATATATACAGGATAGGAGTAGTGTACTGTGCAGTGTCCAGTATACAGGATAAGGAGTAGTTAGTACTGTGCTGTGCCCCACATATACAGGAATGACGTTGGTAGTACTGTGATGTACCCATATATACAGGATCGGATAGTAGTACTGTTCTGTGCCCCAATTACAGGATAGGAGTAGAAGTACTGTGACTCACATTACCCATATATACAGGATAGGAGTAGTATACTTGTGCCCATATATACAGGACATGAGTAGTAGTTGTCCCATATATTGCAGCAGGATAGTAGTAAGTAGTGTACTGTGCTTTGCCTATATATACAGGATAGGGAGAAGTAGTTAGTAATCGTGCTGCGTCATACAAGGTATAACAAGGTAAAATAGTAGTACTAAGCCTATATATATTCTGCCAGAGTAAGGACGGTAGATGTGTGAAGGGGTCTATGCAGTGATAAAGGATAGGAGCAGACCACAACAGAACAATTAAGTATGGAAGAGATTATATTATATGTGTTGTCTCCCACCCCCTGCTGACCCTTTACAACAGCTTATGTAAGAGAAAGCTTTATATCTGAGAGATCTAGAAATCCCTTAGAGAGCAGAACAGGTCATAAAATATAGAAAAAATTCCATGGATTTAATTAAATCTTACACAGAGTAGAGGTTGACAAGAGACTCGAGGAGAGCAAAGAGACAACTAAAGAAAAAAAAAAAAACCATAATGATGGATTAATTTCTCTCTAAAAAACATTAACTTACATTGTTATAATAAAATCGAAGAATATGGGGAATTAGTATTAGTGGGTGTGGTCAATTGAGGAAACAGACGTAATAGTAAAGGACAGGGAACGTTCTAACGTGTCGATTTAACTGCACACAAGGGATAATAAGAGTTGTATTATAATAAGAGTTGTTGCATAAATTAAAAATCCTTTTCATACCTGAAAAAGTATCAGCATGCAATCATTCATGTCGCCATGGTGTCAAGGTACACGAACGTTTGTGGGGAATATAGAAACGATTTGTTATTAGTAATAATAATTAGGCTGTGACCATAAAATACACAAGTGAAAACACTAGAGAAAGACAATTTTACCTCTGGAGAAGAGTCAGGCGAGAGATGAGGATCCCGCACTCTTAATGTCAGTGATGACTCTCCAAGGAGATGATGGAGATATCTGGATGACGCACGCTTTGTAGATCTCTATACCTCCGACGTGTCATGGGTGAACCAATAAGAAGCTTTTTACGAACTTTGGGACCTTTTCAAGGATGGAAAATATTGTTCGTCATCTTATAACGTTTTTTTTTTTGTTAACTGTCTCTGGATGGCGGCCACTCTAAGACTTTAATGCGTGTCTAGTTGGGAATGCTGAGGAACACAGCGCCTCACGTGGGCTTCAAACCGCTCTCTCAGTCAACCAATAGTAAATAGTCTATTGGCAAACTGAAATGATAACTATATTGAAGCCAAGTGATATAAGTTATGGAGGCTGCTGACCACACAGTCTGGAATCGAAAGTTGTGAGGGTCCCAAGTCCCAAAAGTGTAGAAAGGACCAAAACCATGGGTGGGGTGTTTAGGAATGCTACTAAAGTGGCCACCCAAAGGACCTTTATGCAGCAGAGGTCCTGGGTACAGATATCCTAGTTATGGTCCATTCTCATCTCATACAAGAATTATATTTTTTGGGGGACCAAAAACTATAAAACATTTTAAAGCATAAAATAATTTCCAATATAGTTTTACCCTGATTTATTCTGATGGAGAGGACTGTGGAAAACACGGGGCCACAGGAATGAGTTAGTGACGTATAAAAGCCCATAATATAAGAGGGTGAGAGGAGCCCAAATTATAAGGGGGATTAGGGGACAACAATTATGAGTGGGAGATGAGGTTATTATTACACTAGGAGGGGGGAGATGGAGAGCACAATATGAGGGGTATGAGGGGCCAAACTATATGAGTGGGAGATAGAGGTGGTTAACTATGAGGGGGATATGGAGGAGCCACATGAGGGGGTTATGAGGGGGCCACTATATGAGTGGGAGATGAGGTCGTACACTATGAAGGGGCTATGGAGAGCACCAATATGAGGGGTATTGAGGGGCCACGATATGAGTGGGAGATGAGGTTACACTATGGAGGGGGAACGAGGAGGGCCACAATATGAGGAGGATGTATAGGGGCCAGGGGCAAATATAAGGGGGCCATAATGGCCAACAAGAACTTATAAAGGGGTATGGGGCCCACAAGTAAGGAGGGGAATGAGCGGGCCACAATATGAGGAGTAGTGAAGGCCCATAATATAAGAGGGTATGAGGAGGCTAAATTATTAAGTGGGGTGCAACTAGGAAGTGAACACAATTGAAGGGGTATGAGGGGCACAATATGGGGGGGGGGGGGAGGAGGATAGAGAGAGGGGAGCATGAACCCTATGGGGGGGGTGATGGGCAACAAATATTCAGATGAGATGAGAGGCACAATATAAAGGGGAAAAATCAGAGGCCTTAATATGGGGGCAAGATGAGGGAGGACAAAAATATGAGGGAGCAGCAAGGTGAGGGATTGAGGGGGAAATGAGAGGCCACAATATAAGTGGATATGAAGGCTCACAATGAAAAGGGGTGCGAGCCGTGCTGTGAGGCTGAAGGTTGAGGCCCTGTTGCAATCCAATAGAGGGGACAGGGGGTAAGGGCGCCACACTATGAGGTGGGTAATGAGAGGCCACAACATGGGAGGAAATTGATGGAGGGCCACCACCAGGTGAGGGGTTAATGAGGGTCCACAAGTTTAGACAATGAGGGAGACCCAGATGCTCCCCAGGACACACTATGATGGGGGATGATGGGCTCACCACTTTGGGGGGCATTAGGATGGAACAATGACAGGATGAGGATGGGGTATCAGGAGCAGCCACAATAACACTATAAATGATGGGTTGATGATGATCAAGAATACTCTATAAAGGGATATGAGGAGATACAATATAAGGGAAGTATTAGGGAGGAAATAAACATTTATAAAGGAGTAAAGAGATGAGGGGTTATGAGGGGTCCACAAGCTAAGAGGGGTATATGGAGCCACAAAGATGAGAGTATGAGAGGGGCCAATAGGGATAAACCCACAATATAAGGGGCGTTTTAAGAGGAGCACAATCTAAGGGGGTGTGAGTGGGGTGCACAAGTATAAGGGGGGGTGGTCAAATAGAAGGGGGGAGGGGACATGTGGGCCCCCGTAAGGGGCAAAAATAAGGGGGGTTAGGAGGGGGACCACATATAAGGGGTAGAGGGGCCACAATATGAGTGGGGATGAGAGGCCATAGATGAAGGGCATAAGAGACGCCAAAGGGGAGAGGGTTGTGATGAAAGGCCACAGGAGTAAGAAGTGCATAGAGGTTCCCACCCTAATCCGATCTATTACTCCTCCGTATGCCCCACACCATCATCCTGCCGCCACGCACTTCTGGTTTGCCTCCTTCCCCCGTCATGTGCCTGTCCCTATCTTCTGTTTTGTAATTAGCTATGTACAGCTGCCAGTATTGCACCAACGGGCATTACCACGAGGACTGAAGGTTCTGTATGCAATGAGCATTCTGAGCGGGCTCCAGACTTCATAGGTGTATGGAGCGCGCTGCAGGGCCATAGCATTACGAGTTCCTCATCGCGTCGGTGTTTTAGACACCTTATGACTGAGGGTGTGATTTGTGTGCCTTCTTGCCAGATACACTTGTAGAGCCTTTCAAACGCAATGAAAATGGTAATGTGTAGAACCGGCCCTTCCTAAGAAGTAAGGTAATATTTTCCATGTAGCAAGTAGGTGGTCTCCAAGAATGCAATTTCACGGGCCCTGCCGTGCCTTGCGGCTTCCCCCAGCTCTTTGACATCTGAGTAGCGTTTCCATTAGGGGTAGAGATAAACTCTTTGCCATGTCATGGCGACGCTCTACCGTTTGACCTGATGGAGAATATAAGATATGACAGTAAATGGCTATATCATAAATCAGGAGGTTTATGGGAGCTGTTCCAGCTTCATAGGTTTGACTTGACTTATTGCAGAGCCTCTTGATCAATCTTATTGTACTATAACACAGCTTGTGCAGGCCGTATCCCATTCGTTTCCAGCCTCTTTCCTTTTTCATCCCCCGTTTTTTTACCGGCACCAGGAAAGCTCCTGGCTGCTCTTTCGCTCATGCGCTCTTATAAACCATTGTGCAGGTCAAATGCCAGTAAAGCTTTTCTATGAAAGAAGCAATAATGATTAATAAAAAAATCTTCTTTCTATACGGACTTTCCTGGCATTTGGGTTTATGAGGACCGGGAGGTTATAGGTTATAGAAACTGTCACTGAGCGCATGGAGCTGAGACACAAGACTGGAAATGAAGCTCTCCCCCATGGAGGCCGGTGGTCAGTCGCACTCATGTGATCTCTTATGTACTCCTGCACCCTCTCATCCACACCTAGTGCTCTGTTTCTGTGTTTCTGCATTTACTATTGGATGGAGCAGCATGGACACCATGTTGCAAACATTTTGTCCAAACAAGGATGACAATGGGGACCCTTAGTCCCGGATGCTGAGTGTCTGCTCTATGATTGTGGAGGGGTCCTGCGAAGTCAGTGTCCAATCTCCTAATAAACGTTAATAAATATGTGTAACATCCGCGTTTATTCTCTTTCCCCTGTCTTAGCTCACTGTGTAAAGATTTGCTGGTCACCTGATGACTCATGGGACACCATATGGGTCGGTTGCAGGTACCGGTGAGTACGGTAGATGGAGACTTGCTTTCCGTTTTGGGAATCATACAGTTCACTGATGCGTAAGACAAGAGGAGAAGTATTTGAAATGATCCACCATATGTGACCCAAAACTACTTTCTCGTATTAGGAGCAACGTGATAAACCCGTTTGTTTTCCGTTCAAGGAACCAGGAGGTGAACTGGCACCGGGACCCGGGGTAGTAAACAGCACCTGCAGAAGAGTCCACAGACATGAGAGGGAGTGAGGCCAAGATGTTCTGAGTAAAGTAATATTATAAACAAATAAAAGCACCCTGGGAGAAGACAGTTAACGCGCTACAGAAGACACGTGGCATAGACACGTAGTATTCTGCCAAATGTAAACCGGAGAGCCTTGGTAGCAATAAACCAAAACTATCAGCTGTATCTTATTAGGATAATGATCTAGCAAAGCATCCGTGCGTCTCCAGATGGGTTCCAAAGTTTATCTGTGTCCTACAGTGGCACCAACTGTAGGGAAGATCTGCCCCTATTCTGGCAGAGTTAGGGTTACTTGCATTACTGTCCTTATGATTACTTTTCGGTTTTATGGATTTGAGCAATAAACGAAAGTTTAATCTTAAGTAAGAAAAAAAAAAGATGACACTTTATTAACATCTATGTATTTGACATCAGGAGGGCGTTACAATACACGAAACATAGAAACTAAGTGGTAAGTTGGGGTCGGCGCGTCCCTAGCATAATACTATAGTTCTTTCACCATAAATAACTCAGTTGCACATCAAAACACTATCACCTGATTTCTTCATTTCTTCTTCTGCTCTTATGGATCTAAAAGAGGTTTTTTTGTCAAATCTCACAACTAACCTAAAGACCACCATCCACATAGAGATGAATCTGAAGCCTATATCTACGTTATCTAACTCATGCCACAAATGGATGTATGATCAATTGTGTGTTTATATAGGGGGGACCTTTTGCATATCACATAAAAAATAATCGCATATTGGTTATCATATCAGACATGGATCTCCGGTGTAGAGGATTTCGTAAATGCAGGGCGGGAGGCGAGACCTCGATGCAGGAGGACTCGATGGAAGCTCTGACTAGGAAAGATTTTCCTGATGTAGAAGTTCCCTGTTGGCAAGAACTAGTGACCACGCCTTGTCCGTTAAGTACGTGCACTTGTAGATACTGCACGGCCTGGACTGCAACCACTTAGTTCTGTCTCAAACCCAAGGGACGTTTGTATAAAATTTCCTGAAGGACTGACATTGCTGGGTGGTGGTCTGATGACTCCCTAAGATGTTCTTTTAACAAAATACAGATAGTATAGAGAACCAGAAGCCCTGAAAATAAGGCTCTCAGCATTTCCCATTACGGTGGTCGGTGAAAGGTTTGGGGGTCTATTAGCGGGCCAGAGGGGATTCTATCTGTGGGACAATCATGCATTTAAACATAGCAGCCATGGGGGCGAGAAACTTTTAGGGGTATCACGGACGCGAGGACCTCCTCTTGAGTAGGAGAGTGGTGATAGAGGTGTGGATGGGACCATGTCACACAACGTTATTGAGTGTGAGTTCCCATGAAAAGTATCCGGTGAGTTTCCTACAAAATATAACACAGTGGGATTGTGTGGTCATATAGGCGCTGCAGCCTTTGCAGATGAACCATACCGTGTCGTTAGGGGGACGGGACTGGGGGTCAAAAAAGTAACGTAACTGTATTTAGTATAAGCGCAGCACTCTAAGTACATAAGGTTATAAAGATTTGCTCAGAAGCCGGTGGCCAAACAGCCAGATGTGTCAGATAGCACGGTCACACAGAACCATGTTGACAGCGATGGCGGCCAAGTCATTCGCAGTATTACTAAGCAAAACTACCACGAAGCACACGGGTAGAGATTACTATGTGTCTCCAAAGATGCAAGAAGTTACGTCTGACGAGGAGGAACTAGTATTACCACCATTAATATACTCAGGTTAGCTTCAAAATGGTATCACCGGATTTCTTCACTCTTCTCTAGGGTAAATCTACTCATATGATACAATCCACATAGAGATTGAAAGGTTCTGAAGCCATCTTTATCTACTTATTCACCCGTAACTCATTCTCAAAATCAATGTATTGTTTATACTGGCCACTTTGTTATTCCCTCTGTTACAATGACCAAAAGTACCAAACTTCTGGACCCTATGGGGCACATCTTGATCAGGCATTTTGAGCCAGTTTTCTGAACAGATAAGGGGCCGAAGGTCTTGGAGTCAGCGTGGGCTTGGTATCACTGTCCTGCACCCTGTGCATTGCCATACCCTGGCCCATCATCTGCAGAGGCAATGGCACACAGTATACGTTTACTCTGTCCGCGTAGCTGGTGCTGGCAGCAAGATGGACACCTAGCAGGACTTTATCAGATGACGGGAGCCTCCTGATGTATTATCGCTCGTTTTTGCCCCCCCCCCCTGGTGGGGGCACATTATCAAAGCTTGGTGAATCTTTTGTGACATGATAACCTCGTGCCCTATCGTTAGTCAACCAAGGATAAAGGAGAAGGAGACAAAATACAACCATATAGGACCATGAAAGCATGCTCTTTTATTATTTCGAGTAATCAACTTTATATTATACAATGGATCAGTTTATTGTATAAGGACAAACATAGTCACTGACAAACAGACTAATTTAAGAACTTCAGATCTGCCTTCATAATCTGTTGACTGTAGATCTCTCAGTTGGTGTGGACAAGTAGGTTATATCCATGATACGTGGGGTACATGTTTATTTGGGTGTAACTCGAGATTTAGGACTAAGAAATGAAAGTAAGTGAAAGTAAAAAAAAAAAATCTCCAAGAGATGCCAAAGAAGAAAACTTTTGGCACTATAGAGAATGTGTTGACCAGAGAACGAGTAGTAGCGAATCTAACCTCTTCAACTGATGATACCTACATTCAGTTTCTGGCAGAGTTTCATTTTCCCATTCGAAGCATGCTGAGGAAATGTCCCAATCATTGGTTGCAGCAGTAATCACCTCTCACACGCGATTGCCTAGACAAACAATCTTTATTCTCCTTGAGCAAACTGGATTTGGTCTAGACTTTTCTTGGGTCGGACCCCTGTGCTTCATACGTGACTGTGTAACCAGATATAGGAAAAGCTGTTCTTGGAGTTCAGATCAGACGGTCATGGCCAGCATATATGACGCCACTAAGCCTTATCGCACTTAGGCGCATAGCCGTTGGGCAATGACTGACTCAAAGGTGGCAAACAAGTCTGTGTACACTAAAAGGGTGTGGCCCCTTTAATGGAGTTTTGCTCATTCTACCCTCTCTCATCTTTATTCATCACGGGATGTGGCTGGGGGGGCGAGCGTAGTAACGTGGCGCATGCTTCTAATACTCGAGTAGCAGAGACTCAGTCCTCTATATCATCGGGTTTTTCTCCAACCCTCCCTTTATTATATCGGGTATTTTTTTTTCCCGGCTGGCTTTTTTTGGGGGGTGAACACTGCCCTTACATCCGCTGGTCATAGGGGCATACAGGGTTTGGTAGTGTGGAATGGTACCGTGTAATATTCAAACGTGGGACACGTGGTTTACTTATAAGGTTGGCTCCGTTGGCTGCCCCCGCATCACCCCTATGCGGAAAACAGAGAAATGGTTTAAGCAAACAATAGGTTGCACAAAGTGGCTTACACGAAAAAGCAAACGAACAAGAGAGAAGAGTACAAGGAAGTTTACACTTGAGGTTGGTACGGAGTAACAAAACAAAATATAGAGACAAGGAATAAGGGAGGTATTAAAGGGGCCAGTCCGGCTCCGGGTTAGTAAGTGTGTATTATTTGAGCAGTCAATGAGGGATGTGTAATATTTAAGGAATGTTCTATGGTGTTGGAGCAGAGGACGAGAAGAGAGTATTTGTGGTCATGTGCCCAGGCGGGAAAACATTCCTAAGGAAAATCCCATGATTACAATGAATGAAGCTCTAAGTGTTTGATGTTGTGCTTGGAAGTCCTTGCACCCCCATAGCCATTGAGAGAGGTGAGGGAGCAGAGGAGGTCCACATGCCAGTGTCATGTATAGTGGGTCCATGTAAGAGGGGAAAGAGAGACCAATTGTAGTGACATAATTTTCATGACAAAACATATAAACCATCAGCATAGGACAGAGATATTGAATCTTCATGATTGCAAGGTAGTGTGATGAGCCATTTCTTCTTGCCTCCTGTGTCACTACAACAAAAGCCCAGGGAGGAAGAGAAAGCCACAGAAACATGCTGATTCCTCATGTAGGACAATTGATCCAAAGTTCCAGTAGGTCAACCCTCTACAATCAGATGTTATTCCCTTGTTGTGGAAGGATAATAATTAAACAACTGAGACAAGCTGTTTCTATTTGGACAGATGGGATATCTCAGAGGGGATTGATCAAACGTTTCCCATTCTTTACCACACAGACCAGATGCTGCCAGGCACGATCGATCTTTGGGAGCAAGAACTGGTGACTTGCATAGTATGGTACATGCTGACTCAAAGTTTGTTTCTTGAAAATAACAGAAAAACACTAAAATTCACCTTAGAATTGTGTCCGTAAAAGTTCCTACGAGAATAAAGTGAAGGACAGTGTTCTAGGTTAGGGTGAAGGTGTCTGCAAACAGAGGCTAAGAGCAACAAAAACTGAGGACTTTCCATTTGACTGAAGAAACACTGAAAGAGCGACAGTAATAAGGGAACCTAAAAAACAACATAAATGATTGGAGGGACTAAAAGCCGAAGTTGCAGCAGGATGTATTAAAAACAGTGAAGATTGCATAGAATTCATCCAAAGGCATAATTCTGGAGCAGATTGGAGAGGAGGATTTTACTGCGATCCAGAAACTAGATTTACCTTGAAATGGGTGTCGATGGATCTCCTTTACATCAAGTCTGGAGACTGGGGTAGCAGACCAGCCCGATGCTATGCAGACTGCTTAAGTGCAAGGTACAAATTCAATCTTCCACTGTTGCTGCCTCAGCAGGTGCAGTGTATGGTAGTGAGCTGTACTTATTCGCAGGGGGGTAGGCTGGTATGGCAGCACTATATGACAGCGCTTGTGGTATGGGACCGCACTCTATTGCGGAGGCGCGTGTTGTGTATGGAAGCATCTTATAGGGCGCTGTGTATGGCAGCAATTATGCAGGCCGCTGGGTATGGCGCACTATATGCAGGAGCTGTGTATAGCGGGCACTCTACGCGGCGCTGTGTTTGATTGAGCTGCAATCTATGCAGGCGGTGGTGTGTATGGGTTAGACCACTCTAGTGCAGGGCGGTGTTATGGCAATGCACTATATGAAGGCGCTGGATTCAGCAATCTACGCAGGCACTGTGTATGGCAGCACTCTAGCAGGCGCTTGTGTGATGTGGCAGCACTATAGGGCAGGCCTGCTGTGTATGGCAGCACTCTATGCAGGCGCTTGTGTATGGCAGCCTTATGCAGGTGCTGGTGTATGGAAGCACTTATTTGCAGGTTGCTGTGTATGGCAGCACTCTATGCAGGCGTGTGTATGGCACACTCGATGCAGGGTCACTGGATGGCAGACTCTATGCAGCGTGTGTATGGCAGCCACTCGATGCAGGCACGGTGTATGCAAGGGTGCACTATAATGCAGTGGGGTCGTGTGTAGGGCAGGCATATGCAGGCGCGGGGTAGGTTGGCACGGGCTAATCTATGGCAGGACGCTTTGTGTATGGACAGCACACTCTGGTGCGAGGCGTGTGTATGGCAGCAATCTATGCAGGCCGAAGTGGTGTATGGTAGCGGCACCTACCACAGGCAATGGGTGTCGGCAGTACTCTATGCAGGTGCTGTGTATGGGAGGGCACTCTATGCGGCGATGTGTATGCAAACTCTATGCAGGCGCGGATTGTGTGTGTAGTCAGCAGACTCTATGCAGGGCGCTGGTATGGCACAGCAATCTATGAGTGAGTTGCGGCTGTGGTACGGCAAACACTTCTATGCAGGCGCAGTGTTGTATGGAAGAAATCTATGCTGTTGAGTTGTATGGCAGCCTATATGGCGGTTGCGCTCTGTGTCTAGAAACACTTATGGCAGGTGGTACTGTGTATGGCAGCATCTATCAGGCGGCTGTGCCTTCTGTGTATAGCGGACTCTAGACAGGCACTGGTGGTATGGCGGGAGCACTCTATTACAGGCACTCTGGATGTCAGAACCGGTGTATGCAGCGTGTGTAGCAGCACACTTCTATGCAGGCGCTGTGTATGGGCAGAAGGTGGTCTATGGCAGGGGCTTGTGTTATAAGCTGCCATGCTATCAGGCCACTGTGGTATAGGGATGCCCGCTAGTGCAGGCATTTTGTATGCGAACTCTATGCAGGTGATGTATGGTAGCACTCATGCGGTGCTGGTATGGCGAGCCTTATGCAGGTGGTGCTGTGTATTGGCGAGCACTCTATGAATGCGCTGTGTACGGCACACTCATGCAGGCGAGTGGAGTGTTGGCAGGAACTCTATGCAGGTGCTGTGTATGGCGCATCTATTGCGAGGGTGGCGGTCTGTTGAGGTGTGTTTAAGCAAAACACTCTATGGCAGGTGTAGCGTGGTATGGCAAGAAAGGAACAGCGGATCTCTATTGCAGGTGCTGTGTGTATGGCCCAGCACTCTGTGCAGGTGGGCGCTGTGTATAGCAACACGCTATGCAGGTACTGTGTATGCAGCACTCTATGCAGGCGTGTGTATGGCGGGGCCACGCGTAGTGCAGGGGGTGGTGCTGGTATGGCAGCACCTCTATGCAGGCGCGTGTATGGCAGACACCTCTATGCAGGCACGCGTATGGCGAGGTCATTCTATGCAGGGGCTGTGTATAGCTGACTCTATGAAGGCACGTGTATATGCACTCTATGGTGAGGTGAATGTGTATGTCAGCACTCATGAGCGTAGGGGGGAGTGTTATGGCAGCACTCTATGAATGCGCTGGTGTACGGGGGCAACACCATGAAGGCGCGAGGTATGGCAGCAGGCTGTTAATGAAGTGCGCTGGTACGCGGAAACGAGCTGATGATGCATGCGGCGTGTATGGCAGGCACTCTATGCGGGGCGATGCTGAGTACGGAAAAAACACTCTGTGCAGGCGCTGTCTGTATGGCAGAACTCTAGCAGAGGGGCGTGGGTATAAGCAGCCTAGTGCAGGCGCTGTGTGCGGAAACATTCTATGCAACGCTGTGTATGGCAGGCACACTCTATGCAGGCGCTGTGTATGGCAGCACTCTATGCAGGCGCTGAGTACGGAAACACTCTGTGCAGGCGCTGTGTATTGCAGCACTCTATGCAGGCGCTGTGTATAGCAGCACTATCTGCAGGCGCTGTGTGCGGCAACATTCTATGCAGACGCTGTGTATGGCAGCACTCTATGCAGGGGCTGTGTATGGCAGCACTCTATGCAGGCGCTGTGTATGGCAACACTCTATGCAGGCGCTGTGTATGGCAGCACTCTATGCAGGCGCTGTGTATGGCGGCACTCTATGCAGGCGCTGTGTATGGCAGCACTCTATGCAGGCGTTGTGTATGGCAGCACTCTATGCAGGCACTGTGTATGGCAGCACTCTATGCAGGCGCTGTGTATGGCAGCACTCTATGCAGGCGCTGTGTGTGTGGGATGATATACTCTGACATGCTTCCTCTAATTTAGTTGATGCAATAATTACAACAGTTGAATATCATTTGAAGACAATTTTTATTTTACTATTCAGACTTTCCCAGAGACAGAAAAATATCATCTTGAAGTTGTCCTGATCGTGTCTTTGTGTAGGAGTCATTCTCACTGCCATATGCTGAGGCCTCCGCACTATGACCCACCACTAATTCCCAGCTATAAAAAATGCAGAGAAATAATCAATACAAATAAGGATCATTTTTTGACTCCCAACTATAAATATTTGAATATAAATTTGTGCTTTACCCATAATATAGTTGGTTATACAAATAGATGAATGCTTGTTCAAGTCCAAGAGTGGGACAATAAAAAATGTAAAAGAAGTACAAAAAAAGATAAAACCCTAAAGCACATTACAATTTCTCTAACTGCCTCATATATTATAAAACTCTCTGACCTCTGTTAGGGGTTGGCTAGGGGCATAGGGAGGATATACAGGGTTGTGAGCCATAAAATGAGCTGCCCAAAACTGTCAACTGCCTACTTGCCTCACATATCTCAGGGTGATATGGGACAACCATGAAGATGGTCCATCCTTAAGCAACAGTGCAAACACAAAGCAAGACTCACAAGCAAATAACACAGAAAGCGAGGTCACAACAGAGATGGCAGATACAGCACAGAATCCAGTAGGAGAAAGGAAGGTGAATATACGTAAGCCGATGTCAGTAACACAGACAGCAGAAGAATCGTGAATATACGTAAGCCGATGTCAGTAACACAGACAGCAGAAGAATCTGGGGCGCACAACAACAGAGATGAGTGTGAAAATAACCAGAAGGGTGTAATGGAACTGGGCAGGTGTATAAGGTAGTTCCTGGAAAACGCCTGTCCCAGCAGAGTGGATGAGCCCCCCATAACTCTATGTCCCTGTCCATGACACTTTGCTGGACAGGACTGAGCTGCAGAGAGCTGGGTCTGGCTCAATCAATCCAATTACAGCAGGAACCTTCGCCACAGTTCACACACAGAAAACACAAACATAAGCTGCACTCCGCAGACAGAGGAAGATCAGGGCACGGATGTTACAATCACCACAGAAACCGCAAGTATAAGGTATCATTACATCCTTCACAACCCTTAAAGGACATCTATCACCAGATCAAGGATTGTACACCAGGCACACTGACATACTGGTGTGCGCCCCCTCTGGTAGGATCTGCTTTTCTTTTAGCTTCTTATGCCTTTTTTTTTACAAAAAAAAAGTATTTTAAAATTATGCAAATAAGCCGGAGGGGCTCCAGGCGCCATAGGAGTTAATGTGGAAAAGGGAACATCGCACACGTCCGTAATCTTTCTGCTTTTCTTTTAATTCCATCCATTGATTATATACAATTGCTTTATATACATCTCCAGTCTCCACCGTTAGGTTTATCTATTGGAATATAAGGAAAACAGATCACATTAGCGATTTGTTGCTGCAAAGTTTCGGTCTATCCGACCTTTGTCAAGCAAGATCTGAAACTGAAGACAAAAAAGTGGAGTAAAGTATAAAATATGATCCATGGTTTACTAAACATGTGTATAAAATATAGATTGTGGGACAATCACCGCCTCACCAGACCCGGAAGATCAGATAACTATGGTAACTCCATAGGAGTTAATGGAGCCTGGAGCCCCGCAGGCTCATTTGCATAATTTAAAGCCCCTTTTTCTTAAAAACCAGGGCATAAAAAGCAAAAACAAGAGCAGATCCTGCCAGAGGGGGCGCACACCAGTATGTCAGTGTGTTTGGTTTACAATCCTTCATCTCATGATAGATGTCCTTTAAATTAAAATGAAATCCAAACTGAACCCGTATGGCGATCTCTGCAAAGAAAATAAATAAAAAACAAAATAAAATAAAGAATTTGGATTTTTTTTGCTAATCCAACCAGAAAAAAAAGAATAATTAAAGTGATCAAAAAGTCACATTTACCCCATCATGGTAGCAACTCAGTATACGTGGATATCACTGTCATGGTATTGAGCCCTAAAACCCAGTAACATGACAGCTCTGCTATACGGTGCATAAAACTAACTAAAAGTTAAAAATCAATGACAGAATAGATTTCTTTCGCGCCCCTCAAAAAATAAATAAATAAATAAAAATCAATCAACGAGACATTTTGACCAGATATGCAGAGTTTCTGTGTTCTTTGAGGGGTCTACTTTTCAAGAGTGGGGTCACTGGTTGGAGGTTTTTACTGTCCTAGTATCTTAGGGGCTCAGTAAATGCCACAGAAATGTTTTCCAGCGGAATCGCCCTCCAAAGCAAAATAGACGTTCCTTCTCTTCCGAGCCCCCGGCGCACTACAGCAGTTACAGACCACGTGTGAGGAATTACTGCATTCTAGAGAATTTGGGAAGCTATGGGGAGCTTTTTCTTCTTTAACACTCTCAAAAAAAAAATTGAGAGCAAAGCAAGGTTAGAATTTGGAAAAAAAGCATAAAACAGTGACGACGATGTTCTCTCTGATTGACCTCATCATTTTTGTCTCTGGCGCAGTAATGGGGGTCAGGAGAGCAGCGCTGAAGTGATGAGGGGGGACAGAGAGCTGATGATTATATTTTTACTTCTTGTCTCTGCTTTGGGCCAAAACTGATTTGTATTATAACCTAGAAAACCCCTTTAATAATAACACTGTGCAAAAATCTGATGAAATTACAGAAGGTAGATCTGAGGTTCACTTACCTTTATCACATACGAAATACGGGAGGCATTCAGTATTATCAGCAGCTAAGTGCGTCACGTTACATTTACATCCAGTCAGACAGGTAAAGAGACAATTGGGATCATATGGACAGTAGGTCTTACATTTTAGACAAGTTTCCGTTATTTGCTCTGGAGAACAAACAACTGTGCCTAAGAGAGAACAATAAGATGCTGTTACAGACGTCATGTGCAACCTAATACAAAATATCAAACAATCCATACACAAATAATTACATAACAGTTACAAATATATGTATGAGCCACAACATAAGGTGTTTTACAGGATTTTCCTAAATAATTTTTTAAAATGTATTAAATTAGTGTCATCACATTATATTCATACACAGGATCAGCATAGAAATGAATAACATCATGACATCACTACTGACAATAGATGATGTCACAGCTTATCCCCTCCCCCTACACTTAAAAGATGGTGAATGTCCGAGGGACTGAGCAGGAAGGGACACATGCAGGATATCAGGGTGAGCGATCTTAGGCTCAAGGCAGAGTGCATTCTTGTCGGACAAGGCCCTTAAGCGACACTGTGCGAACGTAGTAAATGTGCCCCATTGTATGACTGATGGAGCGAATTGTTACCCACGTGAGCTGTGTTCCTCAGCTCCCCACGTCTTAGATTGGCTCCATCATGAGAACAGTCCATAAACAAATAATATATGAAGAAGCCCAATTTTCCCTCCTGGCCCCGTTCCAAAGTTCTGTAAACCGCTTTTATTGGTTCCCCTGAACAGCGGGTAGGTATAACAAGTCTACAGCTGTGCGCTCAGATATCCTTCCCTTCTGGAGAGTCATCACTGACGGTAGAGTGAGGCTCCTCATGCTCTCGCTGACTCTGCTCTCCAGAGGTAAATTGTCTTTTCTATGGCACTTGTGGGATTTTATGTCAGAGTAAATTATTATACTAATAACCAAATCTTTGATTCTATCCTCCAGCAAAATTGTATCTGACACGATGGCGAAACGATGAAGATGCGTTGAGACTTTTTTCAGGTATAAAAAGATGCTTAGCACAAATCTGTATGATACTAACCAATAAGAACTGAAATATTTACTGTTTCATATTTACCCCCACACTATAATTCTATCAGATTTATTTAGGTAAAGTAAGTTCAGGGTTTTTTTTTTTAGCAAACATTCATCCATCATAATCCTTTTTTTACCCTTAGTTATATCTTTGATCATCTCGGGCTCCTTGCTACCAGATATTCCTGGTGTTGGTAAGATTATATAAAGCCAATGGAAGGTTACTTTCTATATTATTTATGCGATTATTTTTCCTCTCTGTTGCTGCTTTCTAAGGGATTTCTAGATATCTCAGATATAAAGCTTTTATCTTACAATAAGCTGGTTGTAAAGGGTCCAGCCGGGAGAGAGTGGAGCACAAATATAATATAATCTCTTCCATACATGTGTTCTGTGTGTGTCTCCTCCTATCCCTTATTACTGCATAGACACATCACACATCTACCAGTCTTACTCTGCAAATCCTGTATATATGGGCACAGCACAGTACTACTACTCCTATCCTGTATATTAGGACACAACATAGTGCGACTACTCCTTTTGTGAATACATTGACATGGCACAGTACTACTTCTCCTATCCTGTATATATGGGCACAGCACAGTACTACTTCTCCTATCCTGTATAAATGGGCACAGCACAGTACTACTACTCCTATCCTGTATATAAGGACACAGAAAATTCTATACTCCATATGTTTGTATTGGTATGGCACCAGTACTACTACTCCATTCCTGGATCTAAGAAAACAGAGAGTACTCTACTCATCTGTATATAAAGGGCACAAACCGTACTGCTGTTCCTATCTGTAATAAGGGACAGCAAGCTACTAATAGTACTCTGGGTCGTTTTATCGGTATAGAGGTCATGCACAGGGGAGGGGGAGGAGATAAGCTGTGACATCATCTATTGTCATATACTGTATTATGGAGGCAGTGTTATGTATTAGAGGGTCATTGTACAGGGAGGGGGAAGGAGATAAGCTTAGTAAGCTGGGACCCTCATCTGTTGTCAGTTTAGTGATGTACTATGGGTCAGTTGTTAGTGTTATCTAGATTAGAGGTCATGGTACAGGAGGGGGAGGAGATAAGCTGTGAATCATCTAGTGTCAGTAGTGATGTTCAGGATTGGGTCAGTGTTATCTATATAGAGACATTGTACAGGAGAGGAGGGGAAAGCTGTGACATAATCGATTGTTTCAGTGTGATGTAAGGATGGGTCAGTGTTATCTAACTAGAGGTCATGTACAGGGAGGGGGAGGAGATAAGCTGTGACATAATGCTCTTGTCAGTAGTAGTGATGTAATGATTGGTCAGTTTATTATATAGAGGCATGTACAGGAGGGGGAGGAGAGGCGAGAAGATTGACATCATCTATTGTCAGTAGTGAGTAATGATGGCGTCAGTATTATCTATATAGAGTCATTGTACAGGGAGGAGAGGAGATAAGCTGTGACATCATCTATTGTCGTATTTGAGTAATGATGGGTCAGTGCTTATCTATATAGAGGTCGTTGTAAGGAGGGGGAGGAGTTAAGCTGTGACATATATATTTTCAGTAGTGATGCAATGTGGTCAGTGTTATCTATATAGAGGTCATTGTACAGACGAGGGGAGGCGATGAGCTGTGTGAACAGCATCGATTGTCAGTAGTGAGTAAAGATGGGTCAGTGTTATATATATACAGGTCATTGTACGGGAGGAGGAGATAAGCGGTGACATCATCTATGTCAGTAGTGATGTAATGAGGATCAGTGTTATCGATATAGAGGTATTGTACGGGAGGGAGAGGAGATAAGAGTTGGGACATCATCTATTGTCAGTAGTGATGTAATGATGGGTCAGGTTATCTATAATAGCGGACATTGTACAGGGGAGGAGGGGATAAGACTGTGACATCATTATTGTCAGTAGTGATGTAATGATGGGTCAGTGTGTTAATTTATAGAGGGTCATTGTACGGGAGGGGGAGGAGATAAGCGTGACCATACTATTGTCAGTAGTGATTACATGATGGGTCTGTTATCTATCTAGAGAGCATTGTAGGGAGGGGGAGGAGATAAGCTGTGACATCATCATATGTGTCAGTAGTGATGTAAGGATAAGTCAGCTCATCTATTCTATGATAGAGGTCATTGTAAGGGAGGAGGAGGAGATAGCTGTGAATCATCTATTGTCAGTAGTGATGAATGATGGGTCGTGCTCTATATAGAGGTCATTGTACAGGAGGGGGAGGAGATAGCTGTGACATCATATGTCAGTAGTTGATTGCCAATGATGGGTCAGTGTATCTATATGAGGTATTGGACAGGAGGGGAGGAGATGAGCTGTGACATCATCTATTGTCAGTAGTGATGTAATGGGTCAGTGTTATCTATATAGAGGTATGTACAGGGAGGAGGAGATAAGCGGTGACATCATCTATTGTCAGTAGTGAGTGTAATGATGATCAGTGTTATCTATATAGGAGTCATGTACAGGGAGGGAGAGATAAGCTGTGACATCTCTATGTCAGTAGTGATGTAATGATGGGTAGTGTTATCTATATAGAGATCATTGGACAGGGAGGAGGAGATAAGCGTGACATCATCTATTGCAGTAGTGAGTAATGATGGCGTCAGTGTTATCTATATAGAGGTCATTGTAAGCGGAGGGGGGAGGAGATAAGCTGTTGACATCATCTATTGTCAGTAGTGATCGTAGATGGGTCAGTGTATCTATATAGAGGTCATTGTACAGGGAGGGGGGGAGATAATCTGTGGACATCATTATTGCCCGTGGGATGAATATGGGTTCAGTATTATCTATATAGAGGTCATTGTACAGGAGGAGGAGGAGGACTAAGATGTGACCTCATCTATGTCGTAGTGATTGTATGAGGGTCAGTGTTACCTATATAGAGGATCATGTACAGGGAGAGGAGGGAGGAGAGTAAGCTGGTGACTCATCGATGTCAGTTGATGTAGGAATGTGGGTCGAGATTATACTATTATAGGAGGTCATGTACGGGAGGGGGAGGAAATAGCTGTGACACATTATTGTCAGTAGTGATGATATGATAGGTCAGTGTTATCTATATAGAGGTCATTGTAAAGGGAGGAGGAGGAGATAAGCTGTGACATCATTTTGTCCAGTAGTATGTAATGATGGTTCAGTTTATCTATAGAGGTCATTGTACAGGAAGGGGGAGGAGAAAGCTGTGACATAATCTATTGTCAGTAGTGATGTAATGTTGGGTCAGTGTTATCTATATAGAGATCATGTTTACAGGGAGGGGAGAGGAGATTAAGCTGTGACATCATCTATTGTAGGAGTGATGTAATGAGGGTCAGTGTTATCTATAGAGAGGTCATAGGTACAGGAGGGGGAGGAGATAGCTGTGAAATCATCTATTGCAGTAGTGATGTAATGATGGGTCAGAGTGTTATCATTAGACGGTCATTGTTACAGGGAGGGGGAGGAGATAAGCTGTGACATCATCTATTGTCAGTAGTGATGTAATGATGGGTCAGGTATCTATTATAGAGGTCATTCTACAGGAGGGGGAGGAGATAAGCTTTGTGACATCATCTATTGTAGTAGTGATGTAATGATGGTAGTGTTTATCTAGTATAGGGTCATTGTACAGGCACTCTATAGGCTTTCAAGATGTACCTCTAAGGTTTTCCACCAATCTGTCATTTTTAGGGAAAGTTACATTTTTATCTTCATGCAAACGACATTCTCGGTGTATTCTGTTAAAGCCGTGTCTGCTGGTACACAGGTTTTCTTCTTTCTGGGTGTCAACCATTGTGCAGTGGGTGCTGATGCTGATGCAGAGCAGCTAAAATGGAAGAGAGCAGGTGCACCAGCAGGCATGACCTTCACCACTGAGGAGCTCATTTGCATAAACATCAAGACTTATTTTTTTCTAAAATAATAAAAAAGTGCCTTGCTCGATGCTGGTTTTACTTGCGGGTGAGTTGGAAAGTAGAAAACTCCTTTAACGTAGTTAATAAAGAACACTGAAAAGATAAGTCATGTTAGATATGTTATTCTCATCCTAAACTTCTTTACCAGCATCTACAATATACACAAAAAAGGAATTTCTTTTGGATCCAATATTACCACTTTATTCTGATTCAGCTTAGATGCCATAGATATTGACCCTTTAAGCCAAGGTCAGCTCCAGGTTTCAGTAGGCCCCTGGGTGACAGAGCCTCAGTAGGCCCCTTTTCAGTGAACTAATGTAATGATATTAAACCTTTACATAGACAACACTGATTTATCATTACATCACTACTGACAATAGATGATGTCACAGCTTATCTCCTCCCCCTCCCTGCACAATGACCTCTATATAGATAACACTGACCCATCATTACATCACTACTGACAATAGATGATGTAATGATACTACTGACAATAGATGATGTCACAGCTTATCTCCTCCCCCTCCCTGCACAATGACCTCTATATAGATAACACTGACCCATCATTACATCACTACTGACAATAGATGATGTCACAGCTTATCTCCTCCCCCTCCCTGTACAATGACCTCTATATAGACCTCTATATAGATAACACTGACCCATCATTACATCACTACTGACAATAGATGATGTCACAGCTTATCTCCTCCCCCTCCCTGTACACTGACCTCTATATAGATAACACTGACCCATCATTACATCACTACTGACGGTCCCCCAGCTCTTTGACTTGATAGGTGTAAGGAAATACTTTGCATGGCTGACATCCTAGTAACCTGATTGGAGAATATAAGATATTGACATAAATCTATATATCATAAATCAGGAGGTTTATGGGAAACTGTTCCCACTTTCTAATAGGTTTTCATTTAGACCACCAGGTATCAGGACTTACATTTAGTAAGAAGCTTTTTACAGAACTTTGGAAACTTTTCCAGGATGGAAAATTTCTTCTTCATATATTATTTTTTTATGACTGTCTCATGGATGGCGGCCAATCTAAGACTTGGGAAGCTGAGGAACACAGGCTCACGTGGGTACAATCGCTCACATCAGTCAGACAATGGGGCACATTTACTTACGTTCCCACAAGTGTTCGCTGAAAGTGCCTTGTCCGACAAGAATGCACATCTGCCGTGATTCACTAAGATCGCGCACCTGATATCCTGCATGTGTCCCTTCCCTGCTCAGGTCCCCGGAGTTCACCATCTTTTAAGTGGTGCATGTAAGTGCTTGGGCTTGCAACACAATTTGAAAGTTAAATTCCGCGCTCAGTCCGAATCAGAGGGATGCCATCAGCTGCACCAAGATCCGATCACGTGCAACACAATCCCAGCACAGACCCCTGTTAAATACATAGGCAAGCCGTGTAATTCCGCAAAACGGTGGCTCCATTATGAACCCCAATAATTAAATAGAGTCTATGAGCAAACTAAAATGATACACATATGAAGCCAAGAGGATATTATAGTTGTGGGGGCAGCGACACAGTCTACAATCATGAGCTGTGAGGGTCCCAAAAGTGCAGAAAAGACCAAATATAGGTTGGCTAGAACACCAGAGAACCTTCAAAATGACTTGAAAGGTTACATTATATGACTGGTTAGAATCTACTAAAAGAAGTCGAAGGACCTTGTATCAGCAGGTCCTGGGTACAGATCACTTAGTTATGTCCATTCTCATCTCATATCAGAATTATATGTTTTCAGGGGATCATAAAATATAAAACATTTTTTAAAAATAAAGAAAATGTCAATATTCTATATCCTATGGATTCAGCATTAGGAAATACTTTGCATGGCTGACGTCCTAGTGACCTGATTGGAGAATATAAGATATTGACATAAATCTATATATCATAAATCAGGAGGTTTATGGGAAACTGTTTCCACTTTCGAAAAAGTTTTCATTTAGACCACCAGGTATCAGGACTTACATTTAGGCACCAGAAGCCCCTGGTGGACATATCTAAGTGTACATTTTATAAAGCCATGTGCAGGCGTCAGAAATGGGTAAATTGCTTGTTGATACATATAAAAAATAATGATAAAAAAAATCTTCTTCTGTACAATTCTGAATTTCCTGGCAATTTGTGGTTCTGAGACCGGGAGGTTATAGAAACTGTCACTGAGGTCCTGGAGCCGAGACACAAGACTGGAAATGAAGCTCTCCCCCTGGAGCCGGTAGTCGTGCCTCTAGACTCCCAGTAAGGCCGTAGTCTGGCAGGTGATCACTTGGAACTTCAGCTGTGGTTCTCCAATGGGAGGAACGTATTCAGTGTTGATGCTGCCCTAGGCACTCCCATTACTTACGCCCCTATTGGTTCTGTCGAGCTGACGCCTCTGCCCATTACCCCCTGCTTCAGGCTGCATTTGCACATGTCACATGTCTCTTATCTCCTCTTACCGCATGCTGCTGTGTATGGTGGAGAGCCCTAGAGCTGCTCCTGGGAGGACAATCCACACTCTGCTGTGTAACCAGTCATCAAACAGCCTTTCTACACTCCTGTGCTCTCTTATGTATCCCCTGCACCTCTCTCATCTCACATCTAGTGCTCTGTTCTGTGGATCTCAGCTCTTCTATATCAGTGTCCTGACGACTCTGATTAAGAAGAGGTGAATATTTCTCTGTATGTGAGACCTGTTCCTGTTCCACCAACACCCCCATTGGGTTGGGAGGGGCTTGATGGTGTCCCAGGACACATTTTTTTTAATTCTCTAAAATAAATAAACGCTTCCCTGCTCCTCCCCTTCCCCCCTCAGCCGGCCGCCCTAGGCATTGTGTCCAAAATGCCTATCCATAAATATGGCTCTGCATCCGGGCCGAGTCAGGGTTCCAGGATGGCGGTCAGTTGTATCTGAGACTGTTCTGACCCAAAACTAATTTTGAGAATTTTTGTACATCTGTAATTGTGAAGCTGTGACCATCTTCTAAAATTAGGTACAAATCCAAAACTCTCCAGTAACCCCTAGAATAACCTGCACTACAAGAAATCAAACAATTTTCTATCAACAATTAAATAATTAACCCCTACGGGACTCAGCATCTTTTGGCCTAAAGGACGCGGCCCCATTTTTCAAATCTGGCCTGTGTCACTATAAGTGGTTATAGCTTTGGAACGCTATGAGATATCCTGGGGATTTTGAGAATGTTTTCTCGTGACACATTGTACTTCAAATTAGTTTAAAAATTTGGATGAAATCTTTTGCGTTTGGCAAAAATTTGGCAAAAATTTTGAAAAATTCTTTATTTTCAACGTTCTAAATTCTCTACTTCTGATGCAGATAGTCATAGCTCCTAAATAAATTCATACCTTACATTTTCCAATTTTCTGCTTTATGTTGGCATGGTTTTTTAAGATTCCACATATTTTACTAGAATGTTATGAGGCTCAGAATTTAGGTATCATTTTTCAAATTTTTTGTAAAATCGCCAAAACCCGTATTTAGATGGACCTGCTGAACTTCTAATTGACACTGAGAGGCCTAAATAATAGCGAGACTCATAAATTACCCCATTGTGTAAACGACACACCTCAACGTATGAAAAACCACTTTTAAGAAGTTTGTTAACCCTTTACATGTTTTATAGGGTTTAAAACAAAATGGAGGCGTGGTCTACAAATTGTAATATTTTTTCACAATACACTCATTTTGGGTGGAAAATTAAACATTTGCAATGGATTAAATGAAAAAAGGCTCCCCAATGTTTGATACCCAATTTCTCCCGAGTACACTGATACCCTATGTGTGGTGGTGACCTGCTGTATGGGCGCACGGCCGGGCATAGAAGGGAAGGAGGCGCCATGCAGAGCAGATTTGCTATGTCACATTGTACAGGCTATAATTTTTTTCTTTTTTTTATTGAGGACCTATAGGGGCTTATTTCTTTTGCCACATGAGATGCACTTTTCTGGTACATAATTTTGGGGCATCTATAGCTAATTGGTGAGATTTAATTAACTCTTAGTTGGTGGAGGAAATGAAAATCATAAATTTTTAGGAAAATTTTTATGTGTGTTTTTTTTTTGGCCATACCATGAAAATTGTATATTGTTTTTATTCTATGGGTCGCCACGAATACGAAAATACTTCATTTATATATATTTTTTATTTTTTCCCATTTTTACTGAATAAAAAGTAATTTTGCAAAATTGTTGTTAATTTTAGCATCACCGTCTTTCATATGCAGAACTTTTTTTTATTTTTCACCTCACAAATCTGTTTAAGGGCTTATTTTTTGCAAGAATGATTGTTCTTTTTAGTGGTCTTATATTAGATTGCGTAACTTTTTAAAATCACTTTTTAGAGCATTTTTAAAGGGCATTAATAAAAAAATCATCTTTTGTTCAGAGAGAGTTTTTTTTGGTTGTTTTTTACGGGGTTCACTTTGCGGATCTAATAACAATTCTGTTTTATTATAAAGATTGTTACAGATGCAGCGATACCAAATATCTGGGGGTTTTGTGTATTTTATTCAATTGTACTGAATAAAAACTAATTTGGAGAAAATCTTGTTCATTTTAGCATCACCATCTTTTTATATGCATAACTTTTTTATTTTGTGGCTGACAAATCTGGAAAGGGACTTATTTTTTGCGAGAACAGTTGTTCTTTTTAGTGGGCTTATTTTAGAGTGCATAAAATTTTTAAATCATTTTTTAGAGCATTTTTTATAGGGTATGAATTAAAAATTATCTTTTTTCGGAACGTTTTTTGTGTTTTTTCCTCCGGCATTTACCATGCAGGTCCAGTAACAATTCTGTTTTATTATGCAGATTGTTACGGACGCGGCAATACCAAATATGCGGGGGGGGTTTTGTGTTGTAAAAATGCTGACATGCTCCCTCTTATACAGATCTGTATTATTGCCTATATAATGAAAGTCTACGGAGGCTGACTATCTTCTTCCATCTAATTTCCCTGTATTTGTGTATATAGCTCTAGGCAGTGAGTCTTAACCCCTTCACCATCAGATTGGTATTTGAAAATAATGCTCAAAGCATAAAATAGCCTGGAAGAGCTGACTTGGCATTCAAACAGTTAATGCTCACGATCGGTATCAGCACCAATCATGGGCATTACTGTGGGTCGTTGGAGCCAAACCTGAAAAATGGAATTTACTAAAGTGGCAAAGTTCGGTATGAACCCAAATTTTACCGTCCGGGTCCGCTCCTTGCTAATCTTTAAGTTATTTAACTATAGAGAAGATCATCAATGTCCTGACAGAGATTAGACACTGTGTTACCCCTGTCCCTTACTGTAACAGAGAGATGAAATGCTAAGCTCCATCACAAAACATCCCAACAACTGCAGTGTTTATAGACCCCAGACACCACCTAAGTCACTGACTCCTACTGGGCCTCTTCACAGCCTAAAGAGAATTAAGCCTAAAAATATGTTCTGTAAAACAGATTGGTTTATATCATCATAATAGATAAGGTTAGAAAAAGCCACAGGTTCATCAAGGTCCAACCTATAAGACTAACAAAATGTATTTTTCCCATCACAAGACAGGAAAGTAGTCAAAACAAAAGCCAAAGGTCGTGACACCAGGAAAACAATGATCCGAGTTACAAGCAAGAAGACGACACCTCTATAGTCAGCACCCTACAAAGGATGGGCAGGATTGTCTTGTGATCTCAGAGCCCTATTACTATTGGATGGAGCAGCAGGACACATGTGCAACATTTTGCTCCAACAATGTATGACAATGGGTCTCCATTTGTTCACATAAATGTTAATGCTCCTGTATTTAAAATGATCTTCATTTGACCCAAACTACTTTCTCGTAGAGCAACATGGTACACGTTGTTCTTTCCTGTCCCAGGAACAGATGGTGAACTGGCACCGGACCCGCGGGTAAACAGCACCTGCAGAAGAGTCCACAGACATGAGACGGAGATGGCGGCCAAGTCTTTCTGAGTAATTATATAGCAAATAAGAAGCACCTGGGAAGTAAGACAGTAGTACTGTGCTGTGCCCATATATACAGGATAGGAGTAGTAGTACCGTGCTGTGCCCATATATACAGCATATGCAGTATTCATACAGTATATAAAGGAAAAAGGTAGTAGTACTGTGGTATGTGCTTATATACGGGGTAAGAGTAGTAGTAATATGCAGTGTCCATACAGTATATAAAGGTAAAATGTAGAAGTACTAAGCCTATATATATATATATTTGCAGAGTAAGACTGGTAGATGTGTGATGTGTCTATGCAGTAAATAAAGGATAGGAGCAGACACACACAGAACACATGTATGGAGGAGATTATATTATATTTGTGCTCCACTCTCCCTGCTGACCCTTTACAACAGCTTATGGTAAGAGAAAAGCTTTATATCTGAGAGATCTAGAAATCCCTTAGAGAGCAGAACAGTGTCATAAATAATATAGAAATAACTTCCATTGGCTTTATATTGAATCTTACCAACACCAGGAATAACTACAGCAAGAGACTCAGAGATGAGCAAAGAGATAACTAAGGGGAAAAAAAGGATAATGATGGATTAATTGTTTTCTAAAAAAAACCCCCTGAACTTACATTTTATAATAAATCTGATAGAATTATTAGTGGGGGGTAAATTAGTGAAACAGTAAATACTAAGTTATTATTGGTTATTATAATACAGATTTGTGCATAAATAAAGAATCTTTTTCATACCCGAAAAAAGTATCAGACGCATCTTCATTGTCGCCATCGTTGTCAGATACAATTTTGCTGGAGGAATATAGAAAAGATTTGTTATTAGTAATAATAATTAGCTGTGACATAAAATACACAAGTGAAATAGAAAGACAATTTACCTCTGAGAGAAGAGTCAGCGAGAGATGAGGATCCGCACTCTACCTGTCAGTGATGACTCTCCAGGAGATGATGGATATCTGAGCGCACGCTGTAGACTTTATACCTCCCGCTGTGTCATGGGGAACCAATAAGAAGCTTTTTACAGAACTTTGGGACCTTTTCCAGGATGGAAAATATGTTCGTCATATATAACGTTTTTTAACTGTCTCTGGATGGCGGCCAATCTAAGACTTTAATGCGTCAGTTCTGGGAAGCTGAGGAACACAGGCTCACGTGGGTACAACCGCTCTCATCACTCACACAATAAGTAAATAGTCTATTGGCAAACTGAAACTATACACATATGAAGCCAAGAGGATATTATAGTTATGGAGGCTGCGACACAGTCTGGAATCAGAAGCTGTGAGGGTCCCAAAAGTGTAGAAAGGACCAAACATGGGTGATTGGAATGTACTAAAAGTGGCCAAAGGACCTTGTATCAGCAGGTCCTGTGTACAGATCACTTAGTTATGTCCATTCTCATCTCATACCAGAATTATAGTTTTTCAGGAGACCAAAAAATATAAAACATTTTTTAAAGATAAAATCATTGTGGAAAACCAAGGTGAGGGGCCACAGGATGAGGGAGTATGAAGGCCACAATATAAGCGGGTATGAGGAGCCAAATTATAAGGGGGAGCAAGGGGACACAATATGAAAGAGTATGAGGGGGCACAATATGAGGGGGAAATGGGGGGAAACGATATTCAGATGAGATGAGATGCCACAATATAAAGGGAAAATCAGAGGCCTTAATATAAGGGGAAGATGAAGAGACAAAATATAAGGGGTATGAAGGACCGCAAGGTGAGGGAATATGAGGGGGAAATGAGAGGCCATAATATAAAGGGGCATGACGGCCCACTATATGAGTGGGAGATGAGGTATTACACTATGAGGGGGAGAGGAGGGCCACAATATGAGGGAGTATGAGGGGCCACAATATAAGGGGGCATAATGGGCCCAATTATAATGGGGTTTGAGAGTCCACAAGCTATGGAGGAATGTAGGGCCACAATATGAGGGAGTATAAGGGCTCACAATATAAGTGGATATGAAGCCTCACAATGAAAAGTGGTGTGAGGGGCCACACTTTGAGGGGGGATGAGAAGCCACAAAATGAGGGGACATGAGAGACCACAAGGTAAGATTTAGATGAGGGTCCACAATGAGACAATGAGTGGTAGATGAGGTACCAAACTATGAGGGGGGATGATGGGCCACAATATGAGGAGGCATGAGATGATGGGGTATCAGGAGCCACAATATAAAGGGGTATGCTGATCAAAACTATAAAGGGATATGAGGAGATAAAATATAAGGGAGTATTAGGGAGACATAAACACTATAAATGAGTAATAAGATGAGGGGGTATGAGGGTCCACAAGCTAAGGGGGTATATGAAGACACAAGATGAGAGATCATCAGGGCCTACAATATAAGGGGTATAAAGGCCCACAATATAAGAGGGTGTGAGGGGCCACAATATGAGGGGGTGTGAGGGGCCACAATATGAGGGGGAGATGAGAGACCACACTATGAGTGGGGATGAGAGGCCATAAGATGAAGGGATAAGAGAAGCCACAAGGGGAGAGGGTGATGAAAGGCCACAAAGTGAGGGGCTCGTCTCCTCCTTAATATGGTGTGTGCAGGGGCGGCAGGTAATTGAAGTACATGTGCCAGTATTCACCAGTATTATACCACGAGGATGAAGGTCTGTATGCAAATTAGCCTGAGAGGCTCCAGACTTCATAGGTGTTAATGGAGCCAAAGCCCATTAGGCTCATTTGCATACAGTCTTTCATCCTGGTGGTAGATGCCCTTTATGACTGATGTGATTTGTGATGCGTTTTTGCCAGATACACTTGTAGAGCCTTTCAAAACGCAATGAAAATGCAATGTGTAAACACGGCCTAAGAATTTACAGGTAATATTTCCATGTAGCAGTAGGTGGTCTCCCAGAATCACTTTCACGGGTGGTTCCTGGGTCCCCCAGCTCTTTGGCTTGATAGGTGTAAAGAAATACTTTGCATGGCTGACATCGTAGTTGCCCCTGGTGGACATATCTAAGTGTACATTTTATAAAGCCATGTGCAGGCGTCAGAAATGGGTAAATTGCTTTTTGATACGTATCAAAAATTATGATAAAAAAAATCTTCTTCTATACGGAATTTCCTGGCAATTTGTGGTTCTGAGACCGGGAGGTTATAGAAACTGTCACTGAGCTCCTGGAGCCGAGACACAAGACTGGAAATGAAGCTCTCCCCCTGGAGCCGGTAGTCGTGCCTCTAAACCCCCAGTAAGGCCGTAGTCTGGCAGGTGATCACTTGGAACTTCAGCTGTGGTTCTCCAATGGGAGGAACGTATTCAGTGTTGATGCTGCCCTAGGCACTCCCATTACTTACGCCCCTATTGGTTCTGTCGAGCTGACGCCTCTGCCCATAACCCCCTGCTTCAGGCTGCATTCACATTTGCACATGTCACATGTCTCTTATCTCCTCTTACCGCATGCTGCTGTGTATGGTGGAGAGCCCTAGTGCTGCTCCTGGGAGGACAATCCACACTCTGCTGTGTAACCAGTCATCAAACAGCCTTTCTACACTCCTGTGCTCTCTTATGTATCTCCTGCACCTCTCCCATCTCACACCTAGTGCTCTGTTCTGTTCTTCTGCACTTACTATTGGATGGAGCAGCAGGACACATGTGCAACATTTTGCTCCAACAATGTATGACAATGGGAGCCTTATTCCCTGGATTGCTGAGTGTCTGCTCTCATGATTTGTGGAGGTCCTGCAGTAGTGTCCAATCTCCATATGTTCCAGTGTCTGCAGAGTATCTAATGTATCTATTATATGTTCCAGTGTCTGCAGAGTATCTAATGTATCTATTATATGTTCTAGTGTCTGCAGTGTATCTAATGTATCTATTATATGTTCCAGTGTCTGCAGAGTATCTAATGTATCTATTATATGTACCAGTGTCTGCAGTGTATCTAATGTATCTATTATATGTTCTAGTGTCTGCAGTGTATCTCATGTCTGTATTATATGTTCTAGTGTCTGCAATGTATCTAATGTCTGTATTATATGTTCTAGTGTCTGGCTGAGCTCTGCTGCTAGAAATGAGCTCTTCTGCAAAGGGGCTCAGTGCTTTCTTCTCAGATAACGCCACCTTCGGGCTGGAGTGTTTTTGCGCCCGTTTTTGCGCCTAAATGCAAAAGTCGCACGTGATGAATATCATTAGGCGCAGCAAAACATCTGGAATTGAACGATAGATGAGGGAAAGGTGGTTATTTTAGCTGCGCGGCTAATTTGACGTTTAATCGCAAAAATGGCGCAAAAACGGTGCGCCTAAACGAAAAGGCGCAAAAACAACAGAAAAAACAAGTGATAAATGTGGCCCATTGAAACCTAAGTGGGTAAGTTGGGGTCCCTAGATAGTACTATAGTTCATTTCACCATTAAATATACTCAGTTAGCCTCAAAAAGCTATCACCTGATTTCTTCATTTCTTCTTCTGCTCTCTATGGCTAAAAAGGTGTAAATCTACACTACCTATAAGACACAGTCCACATAGAGATTGGAATCTGAAGCCTATCTACTTATCTAACCATGCCAAAATGGATGCATTAATGTTGTGATTTATAAGAGGGGCTATAAAATAAAAAAAAAATCTGATTGGCTCTGATATCAGACATGATCTCCGCAGTGTCAGAGGCTTCCTGTAATATAGCAGGGGAGGCAGAGACCTGATGTCGTGAGTGGTCTCAGTCTCCAATACGTTAATAATTGTAATCTCGGTTATTTCCTTCTCCCGCTGGTCTTAGCTCCACTGGTAACGATTGCTGGTCACCTGTGCAAGGACACCATATATGTGTTCGGTGCACAGACTGGTAGGTAGGAACACTCTTTTCCCACTTTTCGGGCATCTACAAGTTCGTGTATCTAAGAAACGGAGAACTCAGAAAAGCTTTAGTCCTCCATTTGTTACCTTAATGTTAGTCTCTCTGTACTTTGAAATGATCCCATTTCATCGAACTACTTTCTCGTAGAGCAACGTGATCTCACGTGTCTTCCTGTTCCAGGAACAAAGCTGAATGGCACCGGACCTCGCGGGTAAACAGCACCTGTCCAGAGTCCACAGCCACTGCGAGGAGATGGCGGGCCAAGTCTTTTGATAATTACTATAGCAATAGAAGCACTAGTCTCAAGTAAGGAAGGTGATACTTGCGATAGAAAACCCCTGGGAGTAAGACAGTAACGTCTCAGAAGACAGTGGCATTACACTGGTATTAGTTCCAAATGTAAACAAATCTATCCATCTGTCTCTCATCTAGATAATGAGTAGCAAAGCATCAGTGGTCTCCAGATGGGCCAAAGGTTATCTGTGTCCTCAAGTGGCACCAACTGTAGGGAGTCTCCCCATTCTGCAGCAGTTAGAGGGTTATGATTACCTGTATCTGATTACTTTTTCCTGGTTATGGATTGTGAGCAATAACCAAAGTTTGATTTAAATAAGAAAAAAAGATCACTTTATTCAACATCTATTATTTGACATCCAGGAGGTTATACACAAAACATAGAAACCTAAGTGGGTAAGTTGGGGTCCTAGATAATACTATAGTTCATTCTCACCATTAAATATACTCAGTTAGCTTCAAAAAGCTATCACCTGATTTCTTCATTTCTTTTCTGCTCTCTATGGCTAAAAAGGTGTAAATCTACACTACCTATAAGACACAATCCACATAAAGACTTGGAATCTGCTAGCTTATCGACTTAAAATCTGCCTTTATTGGTTCTGATATCAGACATGATCTCCGGTGTCAGAGGCTTCCTGTAATTATAGCAGGGGAGGCAGGACTGATGTAGAGGATGGATACACTGCTAGGAAGATTTCCTGTATGTAGAAGTTCTCACTGTTGGAAGAACTGTGCCCACTTGGCCTCCTTCATACAGTGCCTATGTAGATACTGCCGGCCTGACTTTGCAACACTTAGTTCTGGTTCAAACCCAAGGGACTGCTATAAATATTCTGAAGGGACTGCACATTGCTGGGTTGGTCTGATGCCTCTCTAGATGTTTCCGACTTATTAACAAATACAGAAGAAGAACATATAACAACCATAACCGACTCCCAACCGTCCCGTTTTCACGCGTGACAGTCCGTTTTTGGCTCTGTAACGCGAAACAGCAGGCTGGTGAGAGGAATGTTCGAGGGGACCGCCCCACTTTGCCCGGCATTTTTCCCGCCTCTCCAGACCCTCGAGTTTATGAGCTGCAGAGAACCAAGGCATGGTGGGCTGGGAGGAGGCGGGACCAAGCCGTGCTACCGCTCCATCCATGTGTTCTGCACCATCATGTGGAGATGTAGCTCCGCCTCTGGCTAGCCACTGCCCCCTCTGCGGCCCTATCAACAATTAAATAATTAGGCTAAGCTATTAGTTTTATGAAGCTGTATTTGTCATATATTTATTTTTTGTTCCCTCCCCGGCCATCTGCAAGACTGGAAATGTGTCATACATTATTGTATAGTGTTTGGATACCCACAAAATATTCCTCAACCCCAAGTTTTTTTTAGTTATTACTTAGTGATTATTTAGTGATTTTTAGTGATCACCTTTTGCTTTTTTATCCCTCCATAACTTAATGCTACATCAACTTAAATTTAAATCCCAGCTGTTATTAGAGAATATTTTAATATTGTGTCTGTGTATGGGATGGGGGGGGGAGTGTTGTGAAAATGAGAGATCTGTATACTTGAGGATATAATGAAATTCTACGGAGGCTGACTATCTGCTTCCATCTAATCCCCCTGTATTTGTGTATATAGCTCTAGGCAGTGAGTCTTAACCCCTTCACCATCAGATTGGTATTAACCAAATCTATCCATCTGTCTCTCTATCTAGATAATGATAGCAAAATCATCAGTGGTCTCCAAGGTTTATCTGTGTCCTCAAGTGGCACCACAACTGTAGGGAGTCTCACCCTAATCTGCATCCGTTTCTGTATAAATCCATGTAAACAAACTTGCGTCCGAAACCAGTGCAATCTCCTTAACAGTATCTATAAAAATTTAGCCTGGGGAACATTATAAGAGGACTTCAGCTGTTCAAAGGAACATGGGTTCAAGGTTAGATAGAACATAACTACCCAAGGGCAACCCTGGACCAAAACTTGGGTACGTTATAGAGTTCAGGCTGACTCAAATTATTCCAAAAAGAGGTTTCATTGATCAACAATGTGAATTTGTACAATACTTTAGCTCATCGCCAAACAGAAGTAGCCAGTTTATGAATTGGAAGTAGACAAACAGGAAAAATATGGGGGGATACAAGAACAGGCCAGAGATTTGCAACATTTAGGTGAAGACTCAGAGGATGTTTATAAATTTGGTAGTTGGTTAGAGAGAAGCCATAGCCTCATGTATTAAAGGAAATCTACTATTTGTTTCTATGCATTGTGAACCAAACATACCCTGAGAATGCTGTAGCTAAACTGATGCTGAAACATATCTTGTTTAATCCCTGAACGTGTTCTGCAACACCTGAAGTGGTTTTGCATTCTCCACCCCATTTGGACAGAAAAAAATTTAGATATTTTTCCTAACTTAACATGATAAAACTGAAATATAACATGGTCTTAAGTATTCAGACCCTTTGCTGTGACACTCAGATTTAACTCACTTGCTGCCCATTTCCATGGTTCTCCTTGATGGTTTAACTCCTTCGTAGGAGTCCAGTTGTGTTTAATCAACTGATTGGCCTTAAGTAGGAAAGGCCACACATGTGTCTATATATGACCTCACAACTCACAGTGCATGTCAGAGCACATGACAATCATGAGGTCTAAGGAACTGCCCAAGGAGCTGAGAGACAGAATTGTGGCATGGCACAGATCTGGCCAAGGTTACAAAATAATTTCTGCAGCAAAGAAGTATCCTAAGAGCACAGTGGCCTCCATAATCTTTAAATAAAATTAGGTTTGGGAGGATCACAACTCTTATTGGCTTGGTCATCCAGCCAAACAATGCTATTGTGGAAGAAGAGCCTTGGTGAAAAAGATAAAGGAGAATCCCAACACCACTGTTGCTGAACACCAGAGATGCAGATGGGAGATGGGAAAAAGTTCCACAAGTCACCTATCACTGCAGCCTCCACTATTCGGGCCTTTATAGCAGAGTCTGCTGACAGAGCCCTCTACTCAGTGCAAGACAAAAACAACCTGCATACAGTGTGCAAATAAACTCATGAAGGATCCCAGACTATGAGAAATAAGATTCACTTGTCTGATGAGACAAAGATTGAACTTTTGGCAGCATCATGCTATGGGGTGTTTTTCAGCTACACAGACAGGATGACTAGCTGCAATTGAGGGAAAGAGGAATTTGGCCAAGTACAGAGATATACTGGATGAAAACTTTTCCAGATGCTCTGGACCTCAGACTGGGCCGAACCTTCAACAAGACAATGACCCTAATCACACAGCTAAAATAACAGGTCGGTGGCTTCAGAACATCTCTGTGACCATTCCTGACTGGCCCAGCCAGAGCCCTTAACCAAACCCAATGATGCTCTCTTAAGACTTGAAAATGGCTTCCACCAGGATTCCCATCCAACCAGAGGGAACTGGAGGGATCAGCTTGGAAAGGCAGAAAATCCCAATAGCGGTGTGAAAAACTTTACCAAGAAGACTTATGGCGTACTAGCCCAAAAGCTTCTTCTGCTCGTTACTGAGCAAAGGTTGAATCTTCTGACGGAGTCTCGAACTTATGACTGAGGGCTGATACTTTATTAACAGTATTCCCTGGAGTGTCTGCTCTCTTGATCTTTGGATGTCCTGCAGTAATGTCCAATCTCCAATAACGTTAATAATATGGTAAATCTCGGTTTATTTCCATCTCCCCTTGTCTTGCTCCTGGTAAAGGATTTGCCTGGTCACCTGATGCCACAGACACATATTGTCGGTTGCACATGACTGATAGGAGGAGACTCTTTCCACTTTGGGCATCTACAATTCCACTGTAATCTAAGAAACTGGAGAAGTAGAAAAATGTTGGTCTCCATTTGTTCCCATAAATGTTAGTGCTCCTGTATTTGAAAGAGCCCATTTGACCCGAACTACTTTCTCGTGCAACCGTGCATACACGTTGTTCTTTCCTGTCCCAGGAACAGAGTGGTGTGAACTGGCAACGGACCCGCGGAGGGTAAACACCACACTGCAGCAAGAGATCCACAGACATAGAGTGAGATGAGGCCAAGTACTTATTTTATATAGCAAATAAGAAGCACCTGGAAGTAAGACAGAGTACGTACTCAGAAGACCCGTGGCATATACACTGGTATATTCCAATGTAAAACGAGCAACGAGCAATAAACCAAATCGAATCCTCTGTCTCTCGATCATAGATAATGATAGCAAATCATCAGTGGTCTCCAAGGTTTAGCGTGTCCTCAAGTGGCACCACAACTGTAGGGAGTCTCACCCTAATCTGCATCCTTTCTGTATAAAATCCATGTAAACAAACTTGCGTCCGAAACCAGTGCAATCTCCTTAACAGTATACTATAATAATTTAGCCTGGGGAACCATTATAAGAGACTTCAGCTGTTCAAAGGAACATGGGTTCAGGTTAGATAGACATAACTACCACCCAGGGCAACCCTGGACCAAAAACTTGGGTACGTTATAGAGTTCAGGTTGACTCAAATTATTTCCAAAAAGAGGTTTCATTGACACCCATCGTGAATTGTACAATACTTTAGCTCATCGCCATAGGAAGTAGCCAGTTTGTGAATTGGAAGTAGACAAAACAGGAAAAATATGCGGGGATGATACAGAAACAATGCCAGAGATTTGCAACATTAGGTGAAGAGTCAGACGATGTTTATAAATTTGGTTAGTTGGTTAAGAGAAGAAGCCATAGCTCATGTATTAAAGGAATCTACTATTGTTTCTATGCATTGTGAACCAAACATACCCTGGATGCTGTAGCTAAACTGATGCTGAAACATATCTTGTTTAACCCTGAACGGGATATCTGAAACACCTGAAGTGGTTTTGCATTCTCCACCCCCATTTGGACAGAAAAAATTATATATTTTACTAACTTAACATGACAAAAGTGAAATATAACATGGTCTTAAGTATTCAGACCCTTTGCTGTGACACTCAGATTTAACTCACATGCTGCCATTTCCATCTGATTCTCCTTGATCGTTTAACTCCTTCGTAGGAGTCCAGTTGTGTTTAATCAACTGATTGGCCTTAAGTAGGAAAGGCCACACCAGTGTCTATATATGAACTCACAACTCACAGTGCATGGTCAGAAGCACATGACAATCATGAGGTCAGTAAGGGAACTGCCCAAGGAGCTGAGAGACAGAGTTGTGGCGTGGGGGTACGGATCTGGCCAAGGTTACAAAATAATTTCTGCAGCAAAGAATTATCACTAACAGCAACGGGCCTCCATAACTTTAATAAAATAGGTTTGGGAGGATCACAAACTCTTCCTTGGCTTGGTATCCAGCCAAACAATGCTATTGTGGAAGAAGAGCGGTTGAAAAAGATAAAGGAGAATCCACACACCACTGTGGCTGAACACCAGAGATGCAAGTGGGAGATGGGAAAAAGTTCCACAAGACCACCTATCACGCAGCCTCCACCATCAGGGGCCTTATAGCAGAAGGTATGCTGAAAGAGCCCTATAACTCAGTGCAAGACATTTACAAACACCTGCATACAGTGTGCAAATAAACACATGAAGGATCCCGACTATGAGAAATAAGATTCACTTGTCTGATAGACAAAAGATGAACTTTTGGCAGCATCATTGCTATGCGGATTTTTTCAGCTGCCAGGACAGGATGACTTAAGCTGCAATTGAGGAAGAGGAATTTGGCCAAGTACAGAGATATCCTGGATTAGTAAAACTTTCCAGATGGCGACTTTGGACCTCAGACTGTGTCGAACCTTCAACAAGACAATGACCCTAATCACACAGCTTAAACACAAACAGGTCGGTGGCTCAGAACATCTCTGTGACCATTCCTGACTGGCCCAGCCGAGAGCCCTTAACCAAACCCAATTGAGGCTCTCTGTAGAGAGACTTGAAATGGCTTCACCAGGATTCACCATCCAACCAGAGGGAACTGGAGAGGATCAGCTTGGAAGAGAGAAAATCCCCAATATCCAGTGGTGAAAAACTTTGCCAAGTAGATGTATGGCTTTGTTGCCTGTTACTAGCCCAAAAGCATAGGTGGGGAATATAGACCCGAAAGTCAACACGTACTTAGACTCAATCCAGGCTTGTACAAACACAAAACAGGCATTCAGGTCTCCCCTTGTTGAACCATTCTCCGCCTAAGCCCAACATAACCTCTTTTGAGTAGGAGAGAGTGATATGAGGGGATATAGACCATGTGAGTTTATTGATGACTAAGGTGAGTTCCTACAAACATATCCACGCTTGGGATTGTGTTGGTCCATTATGAGTTTGGCACGCCTTGAGATGAACCAGGTGGAAGGGGACGGACTGGGGTCACAACATATGTTTACTTACTTTAGTATAAGCTCCAGATAACTTTAAGAACCGATATATAAAATGCTCAAAAGCCGCGTGCAACACAGGGGGAACAAGAATATTAGCTCAAGTTCAACTAATACTATAAACATGTATGTTTTTTTGGGCCACTTTGAACAAACATCAAGTTTTCACATTACCGTCCCTCGATCCGTCAGCATCCCGCAATCTTATGCCCTCCCAAACACTCGCTATCCCTTCTCTATCATCATTCCCCATCTTCTGCTACTCTCTTACCATGGATGAATTCAGACTGCTAGTAATTTGTTTCATCTGTGACCAGAGTTGCAACTTCTAGAATATTTTGGAGCAAGTTTTCAGCAGGCTTTGTGCCACAGTTTGCTTGTGTATCCGATAAATAGATAACAACTCACTCAATTATTTTTTCACTATACCATCTCCCAACAGCCTAGGGCAGGACGGCGCTGAGTGGTGATCCAGAGTGTGGTGGGGGGGGTTACTGTAGCCGCACCTGTGCAGTGCCTATAGCCTGGTCCTACCACGACCAGGCTATGGCACAACTCTAACTGGCAACAAGTGCTTGACGACGCAGAGCCAACATTGACCCACCCACCAGGATGTTATGAGAGTACTGGACCCTCCTGATGGATTGGTGGGCGGGGCACACCATCATAAACTGGCGAATTTAGTAGGACAGGATGATCGCCCAGAAATATTACCAAACAAGGAAGGACTACACTTAATACAACCAATGTGAACCATAAAAGCATCTGTTTTTTACTATTTAAGTCATAAATAAATATTATTACAATGGATACATACTTGTCCGAGAATAAACACTAGTTCACTGAACAAACCAGACTATTAGGAAAACTTCAGGATTTTGCTTCCTAATCTATTAGATGTATCACCCTCTTGGATCGCGTGTCAAGGAGGTTATTCATAGATAACTTGGAGACACTGTTTTTTTGTGGAACTCAGATCTAGGACTTAAAAAATTAGAATAAAAAATAAGTACTAAGATTGCCAAAAAACTTTGGACACGCTTTGTAAAGGTATATTGGCCAATAAAAGAGTCAGAATTCAGCCCCAACCATTGTTCCGTCAGATCCCTAGGTTGCTACTAGGTTCCTGCAAATTTCTACTTCTCTTCCCATCCAACATGCTGGAACCCCCATCATTGGTTGTAGCAGTTAGTCATGCCCGTTACATAATCGTTGCCCTCTAACCAACAATTATTTATTTTTCCTTGACCAAACCGCTTGGTCTAGATCCTTGGGTCCGCCCCCCCCCCCATTCTTGATTTATAACAAGACTTCTGACGCTAACGTGAACAAGCCAAACCAACTCAATGGACCAAAATGGTGACCCCCCGAGCCACGTGATTGGCTGTGTATTATTTTCCCAACTTTTTTATGGGTCAATGGTTTGCAGAACATATGAAAAGGAAATCCCATTCTTACTAATGAATGAGCTCTAATGGTTCTGTATTTGGTGCTTGGCAAATCTTCTTGCACCCCCATGAAGAATTGAATGGGAGTCGGGGGTTACCATTTGCCAATGGACATATAGGGGTCAATAAGGAGAAGAACCAATTGTACTGTCATATTTGACAAACATATAAATCAGCAGCATAGACGAAGATATGATACTCTTATGATGCAGTGTGTGAGGCGTTAGTGGATGACATCTTATGCCACTTTTCCCTACAAACAAAAGCCAGGAGAAGATCAAGCCACTGGATCTTTCACACAGACGGTTAAGTAATGAGTTTCCTAGTTCCCACTACAGTCGGGTCCCTACGATCCTGCGTTTACCCTTGTGCTTTGGAAAGTATAAAATTAAACTGGAACACTCTTGCTTAAGATACAAGATTGGGATTATCTCAGAGGGTTTCTCATAACTTCCCCCCATCTTTATACCAACAGACAAGAGCTTGCAGAGCACAGATGATTTGGTGAGACATTACATGGTGACATTGCTTAGTTATGGATACATCACTCACAAGTTAATTTCTTGAGAATGAACAGAAAATCACAAAGGGGATTCACCTTAATAATTTCTGTTGTCCTTAAGGTGTCCTAGAGAATTAAAGTGAGGACAATTGTTCTCTTTGGATGCAATCCCATGTATAGAAATAAAATGCTGTGGTTCTTGCAACACACGCTGTACCACATGTTGTCTTGCAATTGCTTTACAGGAAAGCAGTAGGCAGTCACAATGGAGCACTAGGGGTTTGCCAAGTTTTGTGGTTTTCGAGGGACAAGATGGAACTTAAAATAAAGATGGGGGCAAAATATCATCATTTAAGTTCAAGCTTCTCTCAACACAGGGTTAATGTTGTCTTAGAGCAGAATAGAGCCGTACATACGGTTAGAACAGTTTTTTGGGTACCAATAGATGTTTTTTCTTTTTCCTCCAATTGTAAACTCTTTGTGATGTATCGGGTAGGCTCCTAGAAACTCCCATTCTACCATCACTATACATTCTGAGGAAGGGCAGGAGTGTTGAAGAAGGATATTAGAGTTACTTTAATAATCGTCTTGGACACCGTATACCACATTCAGTCCCCGCGCCCGTTAAGTACACGGACGAATGCGCCGTCTCAGTAGCGTTTGAGGTGAATTTGTATGTAAGTCGGAAATGGATATGTTTATTAATTGGCGGCGGACCCAAAAAAACAACACATTAGTGTAGGAAACTACAAGACGAACACATTAGATTATAGACCATTTGTATGCTTGTAATGAGCTAACAAGGATTATCCAATAAAGCTCTTACATTATCAGTCCTCTGCAGATCGGCGACCTATAAAGTAACAATCCAGAGAGCTGCGACCAGAGACAGGATGACTAGCTGCAATTGAGGGAAAGAGGAATTTGGCCAAGTACAGAGATATCCTGGATTAAAAACTTTTCCAGATGCTCTGGACCTCAGACTGTGCCGAACCTTCAACAAGACAATGACCCTAATCACACTGCTAAAATAACAGGTCGGTGGCTTCAGAACATCTCTGTGACCATTCCTGACTGGCCCAGCCAGAGCCCTTAACCAAACCCAATAGATGCTCTCTGTAGAACAAAAGTCAAGAGGGCTGTTGGGGCCCTGCATAAAAATCCCTAACATGTCCAATCTCCAATCTTGGTTTATTTCCTTCTCCCCTGTCTTAGCTCCCTGGTAAAGGATTTGCTGGTCACCTGATGCCACAGGACACCAGATTGTCGGTTGCACATGACTGGTAGGAGGAGACTCTTTCCACTTTCGGGCATCTACAAGTTCACTGTAATCTAAGAAACTGGAGAAGTAGAAAAGTTTGCTCTCCATTTGTTCCCATAAATGTTAGTGCTCCTGTATTTGAAATGATCTCCATTTGACCCAAACTACTTTCTCGTAGAGCAACATGGTACACGTTGTTCTTTCCTGTCCCAGGAACAGATGGTGAACTGGCACCGGACCCGCGGGTAAACAGCACCTGCAGCAGAGTCCACAGACATCAGAGGACCCGCGGGTAAACAGCACCTGCAGCAGAGTCCACAGACATCAGAGTGAGATGGAGGCCAAGTAATTATATAGCAAATAAGAAGCACCTGGGACCAGAGGGAACTGGAGAGGATCAGCTTGGAAGAGGCAGAAAATCCCCATATCCACGTGTGAAAAACTTTGCCAAGTAGATTTATGGCTGTACTAGCCCAAAAGCTAGGTGGGGAATATAGACCTGAAAGTCCAACTACCGTAGCTTAGACTCAATCCAGGCTGGTACAAAAACAAACAGGCATTCAGGGTCTCCCATTGTTTGACCATTCTCCGACCTAAGCCCAAACCTCCTTTTGAGTAGGAAGAGTGATATGAGGGGATAGACCATTGAGTTTATTGATGACTAAGGTGAGTTTCCTACAAACATATCACACGTGGATTGTGTGGTCCTATATGAGTTGCAGCCTTTGCAGATGAACCAGGTGGAGGGGGACGGACTGGGGTCACAAATATGTTTACCTTACTTTAGTATAAGCTCAGATACTTTAAGAACATAAGGTAAAAGGCTCAAAAGCCGCGTGCAAACAGCAGAAGTAGCTCAGAGTCAACTAATACTTAAAACAATGTATTGTTTATTTGGCCACTTTGACAAACCACATCAAGTTTTCACATTACGTATGAATGTCAGGGACTGCCTCAAAGTCAACTTTTGTTCTTCTATCTTTATATTGACCAGAAGTGCAACTTCTAGAATATTTTGGAGCAAGTTTATCAGGGCTTTTGTGCCAGTTTGCTGGTATCCTGAAATAGATACAACTCCTCACATTATTTTTTACTTATACCACTCCCAAGCCTAGGGCAGACGGCGCTGAGTGAGCCAGAGTGGGGGGGGGGGGTTACTGGTCCGCACCTGTGCAGTGCCTATAGCCTGGTCCCTACACGCACAGGCTATGGCACAACTCTACCTGGCATACAAGTGCTTGACCGATGCAGAGCAACAGTGCCACCCACCAGGATTTATGAGAAGACTGGACCATCCTGATGGATATGGTGGGGGCACCATCATAAACTGGCGAATTTAGTACATGATGAATCAGCCCAGAAATATTACCAAACAAGGAAAGGAGACAATAATACAACCAATAGTGACCATAAAAGCATCTGTTTTTACTATTTAAGTCATAATATATTATTATTACAATGGATCATACTTTGTATCAGGACAAACACTAGTTCACTGACAAACAGACTAATTTAGGAACTTCAGATTTGCTTCCTAATCTAGTTGATTGTAGTTCACCCTCGGTCGCGTGTCAAGGAGGTTATTATTCATTATATACTTGGAGACATCTTTGTTTTGTGGTAACTCAGATCTAGGACTAAAAAAATAGAAGTAAAAAATAAGTACTAAAGATGCCAAGAAAACTTTTGACGCTTTTAAAGGTTATATTGACCAATAAAAGAGCAGAAGCTTCAGCCACCATGTTCCCTAGATTCCTAGGTTCTCCTAGGTTCCTGCAAATTTCTACTTCCTCTTCCCATCCAACATGCTGGAGACCCCCAATCATTGGTTGTAGCAGTTAGTCATCCCTTACATCGATTGCCCTACCAACAATTTTTTATTTTTCCTTGACAAACCCTCTCGGGTCAAGATCTTGGGGCCCCCCCCCCCCATTACTTGATTTATAACAAGACTTCTGCGCGAAGGTGCAAGCTCAACCAAGCACTGACCAAAATGGTGACCCACCTGAGCCAATGATTGGCTGTGTAATTATTTTCCAACATTTTTATGGGTCATGGTTTGCAGAACATATGAAAAGGAAAGCCCATTCTTACTAATGAAATGAGCTCTAATGTTCGTATGTTGTGCTTGGCAATCTCTTGCACCCCCATAGAATTGAATGGAGTCGGAGGGGATTCACATTTTCCAAGTGACATATAACGGGTCCATAAGAGAGGGAAGACCAATTGTATGTACATATTTATGACAAACATATAAATCAGCAGCATAGACAGAGATATGAACTCTCTATGATGCAGGTAGTGTGATGACATCTTCATGCCACCTGTGTCCTACAACAAAAGCCCAGGGAGAAGATCAAGCCACTGGATCATTTTCACACAGGAGGTAAGTAATGATTCTATGTCCCACTAGTCGGTCCCTACTAATCAGACTGTTAACCTCTTGTGCTTTGGAAAGATATTAAAATTAAAACCTGGAACACCTCTCTTAAGACAGATGGGATATCTCAGAGGGGTTTCTCATAACTATCCCCATCTTTATACCACACAGACCAGATGCTGCAGAGCACAGATTGGTCATTGGTGAGCACATTACATGGTGACATTGCATTAGTATGGATACATCTACTCAAAGTTAATTTCTTGAAAGAACAGAAAATCACAAAGATTCACCTTAAATTTCGTGTCCTTAAGGTGTCCTAGAGAATAAAGTGAAGGACAATGTTCTCGTTTGATGCAATCCCCATTATAGAATACAAAATGCTGGTTCTTGCATACACAACCTTGTACACATTTCTTCTTGCATTTGCTTTCAGGAAAGCAGTAGGCATCACATGGAGCACAGGGGTGCCATCGGGTGTTTCGAGGACAAGATGGAACTAAAATAAAGATGGTGGGGAAAATATCCTCATTATTAAGTCAAGCTCACTCAACACAGGGCAAATGATTGTTGCATTAGAGCAGATGCCGTCTACTTTGAACAGTGTTGCTACCAATAGATGTTTTTTCTCCAATTGTAAACTCTTGTGATGTATCTGGTAGGCTCCTAAGACTCTCATTCTACCATCACTATTACATTCTGCAGGAGGCAGGATGTAGTAGTAAAGAAGGATATTAGAGTTTACTTTAATCTACTTGTGAACACTTATACATTCAGTCCCCGGGTTACGTACAGGATAGGTTCCGTAGGTTTGTTCTTAAGTTGAAACTTGTATGTAAGTCGGAACTGTATATTTTATAATTGGGCCAAAAAAAATTTGTGTGGAACTACAGAGACAATTGGATTTTCAACATTTGTTGCTGTAATGGCTACAAGGATTATCAATAAAGCTTCATTATAGTCCTTGCAGTCTGGGACTATAGTAACATCCAGAGAGCTTCACCAGAGGTCACAGAGGTTCGTCTGTAACTAGGGGTTGTCTGTAAGTTGGGTATCCTTAAATTGGGGACTGCCTGTATTGCGTTATATTCTATGATAAAGAAAACACCATTGGATTTAAGCAACCAAAGAGGCTTATAAAAAAAGTTAAAAAGTTTTTTTTTCCAAAAATTTCATCATCATCAGTTTGCCAAACATCAAAAGACTTCTTGTACAGCTCCACACATTCTGTAGGTTTGTTCTTAAGTTGAAATTTGTATGTAAGTCGGAACTGTATATTTTATAATTGGGACAAAAAAATTTTGTGTGGAACTACAGAGACAATTAGATTTTCGACATGTGTTGCTGTAATGGCTACAAGGATTATCAATAAAGCTTCATTACAGACACCTTACAGTTGATCCTTGCAGTCTGGGACTAAAGTAAAGCATCCAGAGACTTCACCAGAGGTCACAGAGGTTTGTCTGTAACTAGGGGTTGTCTGTAAGTTGGGTGTCCTTAAATTGGGGACCGCCTGTATTGAATTATATTCTATAATAAAGAAAACACCATTGGATCTAAGCAACCAAAGAGGCTTATAAAAAAAGTTAAAAAGTTTTTTTTCCAAAAATGTCATCATCATCAGTTTGCCTAACATCAAAAGACTTCTTGTACAGCTCCACACATAAAAGTGTAAAAAAGTTAAATATGTTAATATTTTTTTCCAAAGGATTTGAATCTTTTTAAAGTTGCTGAACAGAAATGATCAATCGCAATTACCCTGACCCAAGAATAAAAAGGACGTGTCGTTTGTACTGCAGGGTGAAACCCATAAAGTTTAATGATTCTAAGAAAATGGAGTGACAGCATTTTTTGTCTTTTAGACCATATTTAGAATTTTATTCCATCTTCCCAGTAATTTACATGGAATATTGACAAAAATCTACCACCAGAACCAGGTATTGTAAACCAAGCGCACTCACATGCTGGGATGGGCCCTCTCAGTCAGGATCCGGTGTTACTTTAGTTTCTTGTGCCTCATTTCCACAAAAAAAGACTCTATAAATTGTAACCGCAGGTAGACCTCCATGAATTTGCCGTCCTCTTTCTCCTCCCTAGCCAGGGACCCGGTAACGTAACTTGGCTCTCAACAATTTCTGCGCATGTTTGGTTGTCTGATAAAAAAATCTAATATTTTTGGATACCTAAAGGAGATCTACCACCATGATGAAGGATTGTACACCAAGCACACTGACATACTGGTGTGTGCCCCCGCCGCAGCCAAACAATGCTTGTGGAAGAAGAGCCTTGGTGAAAAAGATAAAGGAGACCAACACCACTGTGGCTGAACACCAGAGATGCAGATCGGGAGATGGGAAAAAGTTCCAAAGCCACCTATCACTCAGCCTCCACCATTCAGGCCTTTATAGCGAGTCTGTCTGACAGAGCCCTCTCTACAGTGCAGACATTTACAACCTGCATACAGTGTGCAAATAAACACATGAGGCCCAGTACATGAGAAATAAGATTCACTTGTCTGATGAGACAAAGATTGAACTTTTGGCAGCATCATGCTATGCGGGATTTTTCAGCTGCAGGGACAGGATGACTAGCTGCAATTGAGGGAAAGAGGAATTTGGCCAAGTACAGAGATATCCTGGATTAAAACTTTTCCAGATGCTCTGGACCTCAGACTTGGCCGAACCTCAACAGACAATGACCCTAATCACACAGCTAAAATAACAGGTCGGTGGCTTTCAGACACTCTGATGACCATTCCTGACTGGCCCGCCAGAGCCCTTAACCAAACCCATGAGACCTCGTAGAGACTTGAAAATGGCTTCCACCAGGATTCACCATCAACCAGAGGGAACTGGAGAGGAGTCAGCATTGGAAAGGCAGAAAAGCTCCCCATATCCAGGTGTGAAAACTTGCCAAGTAGATTTATGGCGACTAGCCCAAAGCTAGGTGGTAATTAACCTGAAGTCCAACTACCGTGCTTAGACTCAATCCAGGCGGTACAAAAAACAAACAGGCATTCAGGGTCTCCCTTGTTGACCATTCTCCGACCTAAGCCCAAACCTCCTTTAGTAGGAAGAGTGATATGAGGGGATAGACCTTGAGTTTATTGATGACTAAGGTGAGTTTCCTACAAACAAATCACACGTGGATTGTGTGGTCCTTAATGAGTTGCAAGCCTTTGCAGCTGACCGGTGGAGGGGGACGGACTGGGGTCACAAATATGTTTACCTTACTTTAGTAAACTCAGATACTTTAAAACATAAGGTAAAAGGCTCAAAAGCCGCGTGCAAACAGCAGAAGTAGCTCAGAGTCAACTAATACTTAAACAACTGTATGTTATTTGGCCACTTGACAAACCACATCAAGTTTTCAACTACGTATGAATGTCAGGGACTGCCTCAAAGTCAACTTTTGTTCTTCTATCTTTATATTGACCAAGTGCAACTTCTAGAATATTTGGAGCAAGTTTATCAGGGCTTTTGTGCCAGTTTGCTGGTATCCTGAAATAGATACAACTCCTCACATTATTTTTTACTTATACCACTCCCAGCCTAGGGCAGGACGGCGCTGAGTGAGCCAGAGTGGGGGGGGGGGGTTACTGGTCCGCACCTGTGCAGTGCCTATAGCTGGTCCCTACACGCACAGGCTATGGCACAACTCTACCTGGCATACAAGTGCTTGACCGATGCACGGCACAGTGCCACCACCCCCAGTATTATGAGAAGACTGACCATCCTGATGGATAGGTGGGGGCACCATCATAAACTGGCGAATTAGTACATGATGAATCAGCCCAGAAATATTACCAAACAAGGAAAGGAGACAATAATACAACCAATATGACCATAAAGCATCTTTTTTAACTATTTAGAGTCATAATATATTATTATTACAATGGATCATACTTTGTATCAGGACAAACACTAGTTCACTGACAAACAGACTAATTTAGGAACTTCAGATTTGCTTCCTAATCTAGTTGATTGTAGTTCACCTCGGTCGCGTGTCAAGGAGGTTATTATTCATTATATACTTGGAGACATCTTGTTTTTGGTAACTCAATCTAGGACTAAAAAATAGAAGTAAAAAATAAGTACTAAAGATGCCAAGAAAACTTTTGACGCTTTTAAAGGTTATATTGACCATAAAAGAGCAGAAGCTTCAGCCACCAAGTTCCGATTCCTAGGTTCTCCTAGGTTCCTGCAAATTTCTCTTCCTCTTCCCATCCAACATGCTGGAGACCCCCAATCATTGGTTGTAGCAGTTAGTCATCCCTTACATGATTGCCCTACCAACAATTATTTATTTTTCCTTGACCAAACCGCTCTGGTCTAGATCCTTGGTCCCCCCCCCCCCATTACTTGATTTATAACAAACTTCTGCGCGAAGGTGTCAAGCTCACCAAGCACTGACCAAAATGTGACCCACCTGAGCCAATGATTGGCTGTGTATATTTTTCCAACATTTTTATGGGTCATGTTTGCAAACTATGAAAAGGAAATCCCATTCTTACTTGAAATGAGCTCTAATGTTCGTATGTTGTCTTGGCAATCTCTTGCACCCCATAGAATTGATATGAGTCCGGAGGGGATTCACATTTTCCAAGTGACATATAACGGGTCCATAAGAGGAAGACCAATTGTATGTACATATTTATGACAAACATATAATTCAGCAGCATAGACAGAGATATGAACCTCTAGGATGCAGGTAGTGTGATGACATCTTCATGCCACCTGTGTCCTACACAAAAGCCCAGGGAGAAATCAGCCACTGGATCATTTTCACACAGGAGGTAAGTATGATTCTAGTGTCCACTCAGTCGTTCCCTACTCACAGACTGTTAACCTCTTGTGCTTTGGAAGATATTAAAATTAAAACCTGGAACACCTCTCTTAAGACAGATGGGAATTCTAGAGGGGTTTCTCAACTATCCCCATCTTTATACCACACAGACCAGATGCTGCAAGCACAGATTGGTCATTGGTGAGCACATTACATGGTGACATTGCATAGTATGGATACTCTACTCAAAGTTAATTTCTTGAAAAGAAAATCACAAAGATTCACCTTAAATTTCGTGTCCTTAAGGTGTCCTAGAGAATAAGTGAAGGACAATGTTTCTCGTTGATGCAATCCCCTTTATAGAATACAATGCGGTTCTTGCATACACAACCTTGTACAACTTTCTTCTGCATTTGCTTTCAGGAAAGCAGTAGGCTCACATGGAGCACAGGGGTGCCATCGGGTGTTTCGAGGACAAGATGGAACTAAAATAAGATGGTGGGCAAAATATCATCATATTAAGTCATCTCTCTCACACAGGCTAATGATTGTTGTATTAGAGCAGATGCCGTCTACTTAAACAGTGTTGGTACCAATAGATGTTTTTTTTCTCCAATTTGAACTCTTGTGATGTATCTGGTAGGCTCCTAAGACTCCATTCTACCATCACTTACATTCTGCAGGAGGCAGGATGTTAGTAAAAGAAGTTATTAGAGTTTACTTTAATCTACTTGCGAACACTTATACATTTAGTCCCCCGGTTACGTCAAGGATAGGTTCCGTAGGTTTGAGTTGAAATTTGTATGTAGTCGGAACTGTAATTTTTATAATGGGACAAAAAAAAATTTGTGTGGAACTACAGAGACAATTAGATTTCGACATTTGTTGCTGTAATGCTACAGATTATCAATAAGCTTCTTATAGTCCTTGCAGTCTGGGACTATAGTAACATCCAAGAGCTTCACCAGAGTCACAGAGGTTCGTCGTAACAGGGGTTGTCTTAAGTTGAGTACCTTAAATTGGGGACGCCTGTATTGCATTATATTCTATGATAAAAACACCATTGGATTTAAGCAACCAAAGTGGTTTAAAAAAAAGTTAAAAAGTTTTTTTTGCCAAAAATGTCATCATCATCAGTTTGCCAAACATCAAAGACTTCTTGTACAGCTCCACACATAAAGTGTAAAAAAGTAATATGTTAATAAGGAAGATTTTTTTCCAAGGATTTGAATCTTTTTAAAGTTACTAAACAGAAATGATCAATCGCAATTACCCTGACCCGAAATAAAAAGGGGTGTCGTTTGTACTGCACGGTGAATCCCTAAAGTTTAATGATTCTAGGAAAATGAGTGACACATTTTTTATCTTTTAGACAATATTAGAATTTATTCCATCTTCCCAGTATTTACATGAATATTGAAGAAAATCTACCACCAGAATTAGGTATGTAAACCAAGCGCCTCACTGCTGGGATGGGCCCTCTCAGTCAAGATCCGGTGTACTCTAGTTTCTTGTGCCTCATTTCCACAAAAAAAGACTCTATAATTGTAACCGCAGTAGACCTCCATGAATTTGCCGTCCTCTTTCTCCTCCCTACCAGGGACCCGGTAACGTAACTTGGCTTCGACAATTTCTGTGCATTTTTGGTTGTCTAATACAAAATCTAATATTTTTGGATACCTAAAGGACATCTACCACCAGGATGAAGATTCTACACCAACACCT
>CM033646.1:164494815-164509629 GCA_019512145.1 Engystomops pustulosus | reverse complement strand
CACCATGATGAAGGATTGTACACCAAGCACACTGACATACTGGTGTGTGCCCCCTCTAGCAGGATACACTCTTCTCTTAGCTTTATATGCTCTTGTCGTTACAAAAAGAGGCTTTTATAATTATGCAAATGAGCCTCAGGGGTTCTATAGTTGTTAACCCCTTCCCGCCGCAGCCCTTTTTCGTTTTTGCTTTTTCATTTTTCACTCCCCACATTAAAAAATCTGTAACTTTTTTATTTTTCCATGTACAGAGCTGTGTGATGGCTTATTTTCTGCGTAAAAAATGACAATTCAAAATGGTGGCATTTAATGTTCCATGCCGTGTACTGGGAAGCGGGAAAAAAATTCCAAATGCAGTGAAATTGGTAAAAAAAACGCATTTGTGCCGTATTCTTGTGGGCTTGGATTTTACGGATTTCACTGTGAGCCCCAAATGACAGGTCTACTTTATTTTTTGGGTCGGTACGATTACGGAGATACCAAATTTATATAGGTTTTATAATATTTTCATACATTTAAAAAAATTAAAACCTCCTGTACAAATTTTTTTTGGGTGATTTTGACTCTTCTGGCGCTATAACTTTTTCATCCTTTGTGGATTGAGCTCTTTGTGAGGGCTTTTTGTCGGATTTGATGACATTTACAATGTTAGCAGTTTTAGGACTGTGCAACTTTTGATCACTTTTTATGAATTTTTTTAATTTTGTTTAAAAAATGGCAAAAAAATGCCATTTTTACTTTTGTCTCGATTTTCCGTTATGGGTTCAAAACGCAGTGAAAATTTTCATTTCGGACACGTCCGTACGCTCAATGTTTTATATGATTTTTAACTGTTTATTATATTTATATATCATATTAGGGAAAGGGGTGATTTGAAGTTTTTAGAGGTTTTTTTATTATAACTTTTTTTTTTTTATTACTTTTTTATATTTTTACTTTTTAAACTATTTTTCAGACTCCCTATGTACTTCACCTAGGTTTCTGATCGATCCTCCATATACTGCCATACTGCAATATGGCAGTATTGGATTTCTACTCTACATGCAGTTCTGATAGCACCTTGTAATTAGGGTTACCCGAAGTAGCGTCGTTCTTCGTGAGGCTACTCTCACGAGACCCGATGACGTCACGGGAGCGACGTCCCAAAAGATGGCGTCGCCCACGCAACCGCCATCTTTTTGTAGCCCCGGCAACTTGCCGTGTCGACTGCATGAAAACAAATTTTAAAAATCCTACAATGGTGTTTTTTAAAAATATGATAATTAGATCATACTCATGCTTCGCCTAACATACAATAATATTACAATTAATATGTCTTACCAAAAACAGAGTCCTGCTCACAGAAGATTTGTAATACACTTCCCAAGTGCCATCCGATGTCTTTTTCCTTACACACACATCCTTTCCTGCATTTTTTTATCCATGTTTTTCCTCCTGAACTGGACCGTAATCATCACAGCCCGAGCAGGTTCCATCTCAGTAATCACGGGAAACCACTCTCCTTCTAAAAAATTAACATTTTTTTTAAGGCTGTGATTTTCATGCTCCGGATTCATACAAATACATTCATTCATCTTCTGGAATTGTAAGGAAATTTAAGATTTACCCTAAATGTTCTTACCTTTTTGCGGGATGTAGGGACATTGTGAGCCTGGAAAGCACGCTCCATTATGGAGGAAATATCCAGGTTCTTTGCATGCACAGCCTTTCTTTCTTACATCCACTATGCAACTGTTCCCCCCCGCAATAGGACATTTGCACCAGCATCAGCCGGCACAGTCCGATTCTCTGCATCAAGGACAGGTTTAGGGCAGAATCTAAATTTAATAACAAAAAAGAGACATATCCCATTGTTTTTTTTCTTTTTACATGTGAACAAACGATTACATAAGAGAGACATAAATGCACATTGTCCAGGTCCAGGGTTAAAGAACATCATCAATCCATTAACTTATACTAATTAACTTGCAGTGGACTGAAACTGTTAATTTTTCCTTTTTTTCTCCTCTTACGCAGACTACATGATAACTTCTCAAGCCATGACTTAAAGAGTTATTTCCCACGAAGACAAGTTTTTCTAAAATGTACTTGAATTACACAATATATAATATATATTTCCGATTCCAACCTGTCTATCATCCGGGTCTACAACAATTTCATCACTTGCCCCGGTTTCCTGATCTCGATCTCTGACAGAGTTTGCAGCCATCTTGGCCTGGGCACTGTGGAGCTGAGTTTTTCTTTCTCCTGGGCCTCTACTAAGCCCCCCCCCCCCCCTCCCCTTCCTAGACGAGCACACACTGATACACATACACTGACTTCCCACAAACAACCGAAGCAAGCCAAGGAGAGCTCAAGCTACGGCAAAAGACGTCTTTATCCAAGGTTGGGAGATCTGATCCGGCATGGCACATCAGATTCTGAGGGTGTCGCAGGCACAGAGAGTATTTTGTTGTGTGTTATATGCATCTCATGGATCTCATCTCTTATCTGTCTCATCTCTCTTTCTATGTGTCAGATACTAGGACAATGTTCAGAAGGTAAATGAAAGTGTATATAAACCCTGTACCCTGATAATCTCAGCACATTGTCGGTACACAGCATCTCATAGCACAGAGGAATAGCAAAGAGTTCCCCTTTATACTTCACATACAGATGTAGCACTGGTTAACTTGAATGGCTTAACCTATTAACCAGCCGTGATAGTCATTAGCGTTGGCGAATAGCAGCTTTTTGAGTGATAACTAGAAAAGAGCAGGTCTGAAGGTCTTGTTTGGATCCAGATTTGACTGTCTGACCCAGACTTATTGCTAAATTGAGGAGCGAACAGCCAATCCGATCAATTGACTCGCCAATGAACTAGCCATGGAGAGATACATAGAAGTGAGGAGACTTGTCTCGTTTGGGTTTGGCGTTCGGGTTCGACTGTCTGAGCCAGACTTATTGCCAAATTGACAACCGAACAGCCAATCTGGTAAACTGACTCACCAATGAACTAGCCATGGCTATAATTGGCCAGGGGTTGTCATAGCCATGGCTAGGTACTAGGGGCATCAATTTTCTGGATTGGCTGCACAAACCGAACCCAACACTGAGATCTACTATTGGGTCATCTCTAATGATAATTAATAACAATGAGTTAACAAACTTTCATCCATGTTAACCAGCGCTGCATCTCTAATACTGTAATAATGTCTCCTTTACAGTATTTCATCAGCTCTTCCCGGGTTCCAATTCAGTGCAGTAATGGGCCCAACGAGTGACCAGAGCAGCCAATGCATTGCTGAATGGTTATGTGTCATATATGTCTGTATGACCTATGGTGGGGGAATGGGTCGGCTGCCAAACCCCAACATAACACAGACCAGGAGACTTTTAGGAACCAGGGCTCCATCTAAACCAGATCAGAATTCTTCTGTACGGCACAAGCCATGGAGTAGCCGAAGATGAGACTTACCACCTTCGGAGGGGCATTCGGCAGCGGGGATACAGGCTCCTTTATATATTTTCTGCCCCTCTGTCTTGCACACACAGCCCACTCTACATCCAGCTAGACAGACCACATCTTTTTTTTGACAATATGAGCCGCAGCCCGAGCAGTCGGACCACTTGGCTCCTATGGGGCAGATAACTGCAAATAACAGCAGAATAGGGATAAATACCATGGATTATAGTATGTTTTATGTCTATCACATACTGTATACAAGGACTAACATCAGACAGTGAAATTTTCTCATTATGTTGTGTCTTACGTGATAAAAATCTACAATCCACACTGGTGGAACCTGGAAAAAAAAACATATGTGAACTTTATCAGAAAATGTTGCTAAAGATAGATAAACATAGAGAGATTATAGATAGATGCATAGATAGAGATTAGTTGGATGGATAGATAAAAAAACAAAACAAAAATATATAATCGGATTGACTGTTCTCTGCTGGATATAGAAATGGAGAAATAAAATGGTTCACTATATTTACTCAGAGTGCAATGCTCCAATAGATAGGGGGTCTTTTTTTTTTTCCCCCTTCTTTGAGCTTTTTTGCGCCTTTTGTGAGTCTATTTTTTACACCAGATTTGTCTTTGTCAAATTACGTTTTTTGGAGCCTTATTAGGTGCATATTTTTTTAAAAAAGGCACAATTTTGTTGCGTTATTACACCATTGGCTTTCCTACGCATGGTCAAGACTGTTGTTGTGCTACTACATATACTACGCCCATATAGGCACAAATCAATGTTACATAAGGTGCAAACATCTGGAAGCAGGAGAAATACAAAGACAAATTAGGCGAAAACCAGGAAACTGCTACACGGTGAACTCCAGCCAAATGCTGGAAAAAGGTCCAAAAAACTGCACAAATACCCAAATGCGCTCAAAAAGTCACTAAAAAAGGTGCATCAGACTAAGATAAATAGCTAGATGATAGATAGATAGATAGATAGATAGATAGATAGATAGATATGAGATAGATAGATAGATAGATAGATAGATAGATAGATAGATAGATAGATAGGAGATAGATAGATAGATAGATAGATAGATAGATAATAGATAGATAGTAGATAGATAGATAGATAGATAGATAGATAGATAGATAGATATAGATAGATATATGAAGATAGTAGCTAGATAGATAGATAGGAGATAGATAGATAGATAGAATATAGATAGATAGATAGATAGATATGAGATAGAGATAGATAGATAGATAGAAAATAGATAGAGATAGGATAGATAGATATGAGATAGATAGAGATGAAGAAGATACTAGATAGATAGATAGATAGATAGATAGATAGATAGATAGATAGATAGATGATAGATAGAGATACATAGGAGATAGATAGATTAGATAGATAGATATGATATGAGATAGAGAATAGATAGATAGAATGAGATAGATAGATAGATATGAGATACATAGGAGTAGTAGATAGATAGATAGATATGAGATACATAGAAGATAGATAGATAGATAGATAGATAGATAGATAGATAGATAGATAGATAGATAGATAGATAGATAGAAATATTTATATTGGATAGATAGAAGATAGACAGAAAGATAGATATGACATAGATGGATATGAGAGAGATATATGAGTAGAAAAATAGGACAATTAAAGACTAAGCCGCATAACAAAGGCATAATGAAGGTGTCTCTCTTACCTAAAATAATCAGTAAACCATCAAATTTCCAAATCCATAGTGATTATTCTACAAACATAAGCATATATCAAAACAATAAGCCATCAGACTTAATTCATAAGTCGTTATCTTACTGTAAATACCAGGTAGGTCCTCGTCTGTTCTGTTAATGGAGGAGCTGTACAGGGATCGGTGGTGACTTACCTGCAGTGACTGCCGGGAACTCTGATGCTTGTGCCTCTCATTGGTTGTTATCTTATTCCAGAGTGGGGTTAATTGTCCTGTGTTACAGTCTGTATTGTGTGTGAGATCCATTATATTATTAAACTGTTCACACAATGAGACTTTCTACAGATCATTCATTCTAAAAGGGGAAGGAAGACAGAAGAATCTTAGAATCTTACTTTTTGTTTATGTGTTTTGATACTTTTTTTCAGTTTGTAATACTGAAGAGGGATAGACAGACATCTCCTAAAAGTAATCTGCCAAACCTGCCATAACTGACAACAGCAGAAGGTCCTGGACTCCTATTTACAGTTTTGAAGCTGTCCTCAGTTTGGAGCTGTACATTTCCCGGTATATAATGATAATTCTGGAAAATTCCAAAAGTTTCCGATGTATTCGTTTTAAGTTCCACCATTTTATAACTGCAAGTGAGAAAAAAGAAATAAAAAGTAAAACAAATTTTGAGTAGATCAACAGTATAGTAATTATCAAAGATATATAAGAGTAAAGATATAATAGAGTAGCCTGTGCTTACCAGTGACTTTATATTAATCTCTACCTTAATTCAGACCTCTCATGCACGTCTCCAGGACTTCTCGAGCTGACACCAATTCTCTGGAAGACCTTCCCGGACAATCAAACTAATCCCACCCTCCAAAGTTTAAACCTGCTTTAAAAAACCATATCTTTAAGACAAGTCTATCAAACTACTATCTGCATGAAATTCAACCTCTATTTACTAATCCATCATGTGTCCTATCAGCCTGTTATCAGCAAACACACCAGAAATATACTAAGCTGCCAGGCTTCTCTGCTTTCAATTCACCTGGACTTTGTATACAAGAAGGCGGCGTGAATTTGATTTATTAAATTATTTTATACTGTTCCAATAAAAAAGCATGGACATATGTAAGCTGTTATAACTTTGTGTCACGCCCTCATCCTCATAGACTGTGAGAGCTCTTGTGTCACCCACTCATCCTCAAGACAGTAAGCTCTGTGTCACCCACTCATCCTCATAGGACTGTAAGGTCTGTGTCCCCCTCATCCTCATAGAATGTTAGCTCTTGTGTCACCCCCTCATCCTCATAGACTGTAAGCTCCGGTGTATCCCCTCGTTCACTCATAGACTGCTAAGCTCTGTGTAAACATCCTCCATCTCATAGATGTAAGTCTTGTGTACCCTCATCTCATAGACTGTAAGCTCCTGTGTCATCCCCCTCTCATCCTCATAAGACTGTAAGCTCTTGGGTTAAAACCCCTCATCCTCTAGAAGTAAGCTAATCCTCGCCCCCCGCACAATGGAAGATACAGACATGGAAGGAAGAAAGTCATAAGATGTATCCAAGCCCAGAATCTGCTGTAACCTGGAGATAACAAGGAAGATATGAGATAGATAGATATGAGATAGATAGATAGATAGATAGATAGATATGAGATAGATAGGAGATAGATAGATAGATAGATAGATAGATAGATAGATAGATAGATAGATAGATAGATATGTGATAGATAGATAGATATGTGATAGATAGATAGATAGATAGATAGATATGAGATAGATAGATAGATAGATAGATAGATAGATAGATAGATAGATAAATATTAAATAGAAAGATAGAAGAGAATGAAGGAATGAAAAAATGTTAGAAAGACAGAAAGGAAGAAAGAATGAAACAAATTATATGACAGAGAGAGAGTAGATAGATAAATAATCAAATGCTCTATATTATTATATAGTATATTTGTACTTCATATCTATCTACATATCTTTGCTTCATACTATACTGATACTTCCCGCGGGTCCACCTCTCCCCCCGCTAAACTTACCTTCCAGGCTCCGGCTCCAGACACTCTTGCTCCCAGGTCCGTAGCCGCTGCTGCTCCATGCAGCCTCGCGTGCTCCTGTCACTAGAGGGAGCGCGCGGCGGCTTTCCCAGCCTCCAAAGGGCAGCGTCCCTCCTTTACTGGTTCTGGAATTCCAGGTCGGCTCTATAAAGCTGGCGACTCCGATCCCCTGCCGGATCGTGAGCTAATTCTACTGAGGAGAAAGCCTCTTGAGCGTCCCAGACGCCTCTGAAGTTCCGTGGTTTTATTTTCTTTCCCGAGCGTTTCCAGAGCATTCGTGTATTTTTGAGATTTCCTGATTCTGGTTTCTGTGTTCCTTGTCCGTGGCAGGCCTGCATGCCTTCCGTGTCCTGCACTATGCCTTACGTGGTCCTGGCCTGCCTGCATCCGTGCGCGTCCTGCCTGCCTGCCTTCCCGTGGTCAGGCCTGCCTGCCTTCCCGTGGTCCTGCATGCCTGCCTTCCCGTGGTCCCTGCCTGCCTTCCCGTGGTCCCCGTTGTCCCTACCTTGGCTGTCCACCGTGGGCTAGTCGCACACAGTGGACGCGACCCCCCTGGTGACTCCGCGCAGCAAGGACATCCGCTTTTGCGGGCGGGCTATCGCGAAGGACGGGAGTTCACGTAGACTCCGCTACACAGGGTTGCGGCTAAGGTTGGTTATCTCCGCCTGGTGGTCCAGGGAGTCCACTTCCTTAGTCCTAAGGGACTATTCCACATAGATGTGACAGCTATCCCTAATGGGTTTAGATTTTACTGTTTATTTTTATTTAGAATTTTGGTTTTTTTGGAATGCTAAAGTCCATTTTCTATTGCGCATTTTACATGTTACGGTGTTAACTGCAGTGAATTTTCAGGTTTTTGGGTTTACTAATTTTCTTGTTGTTTATTTTATTTTTATATAGTTTTAGGGAAAGGGGGTGATTTGAAATTTTAGGTTTTTTTATTAATTTTTTTTTTTTATTACTTTTTTATATTTTTACTTTATATTTTCAGAATCCCCGAGGGTACTTTAACCTTAGGTTGTCGATCGATTCCGACCATATACTGCCATACTACATATGGCAGTATATGGGGATTTTACTACTCATACATTACAATGTGCTGATAGCACATTGTAATTAAGGGGTTAAACCGAAGTAGCTTCGGGTCTTCGTGAGCTACTCTCACGAGACCCGATGACGTCACGGGGAGCGACGGTCCTCAGAAAGATGGCGGCGCGTGGCCGCCGCCATCTTTTTGGAGCCACCGGCAACTTTGCCGGTGGCGATCTGCAGGAAAACACAAATTTAAAAAATCCTACAATGGTTTTTTAAAAATAATGATAATAGATAATACTCATGCTTCGCCTACAACAATAATAATAAAAATTATAATTTCTTACCAAAAACAGAGGTCTGCTCACAAGAAGATTTGTAAATACACTTCCCAAGTGACAGCCGATGGTCTTTGTCCTTACACACACATCCTTTCCTGCATTTTTTTATACATTTTTCTCCTGAAACTGGACAGTAATCATCACAGCCCGAGCAGGGGTTCCATATCATATCATCGGGACACTCTCCTTCTAAAAAAATGAAACAATTTTTATTTCAGGCTATGATTGTTCTGCTCCGGATTCATACAAATACATTCATTCATCTTCTGGAATGTAAGGAGGAAAGAATTAAGTCCCTAATGTTCTTACCTTTTTGCGGGAGGAGGGGGACATGTGAGCCTGGAAAGCACGCTCCGTTATGGAGGAAATATCCAGGTTCTTTGCATGCACAGCCTTTCTTACATCCACTATGACAACTGTTCCCCGCAATAGGACATTTGGACCAGCAGCCGGCACAGTCAGATTCTTCTGCATCAGGAGGACAGGTTAGGGCAGAATCTAAATTTAATAACAAAAAAGAGAAACATATCCCATTGTTTTTTCTTTTACATGTGAACAAAACGATTACATAAAGAGAGGACAATAAAATGCAACATTGTCCAGGTCCAGGGTTAAAGAAACATCATCAATACAATTAGACTTATACTAATTAACTTGCAAGTGACTGAAACTGTTAATGTTTCCTTTTTTTTCTCCATCTTACGCAGACTACATGATAACTTCTTCAAGCCATGACTTAAAGAGTTATTCCCACGAAGACAAGTTTCTTAAATGTACTTGGAATTACAAAATATATATAATATATATTTCCAATTCCAACCTGTCTATCAGTCCTGGTCTACACAATTTCACTTGCCCCTGGTTTCTGATCTCGGATCTTCTGACAGAGTTGCAGCCATCTTGCCTGGCACTGTGGAGCTGAGTTTTTCTCTGCCTCTAGCCCCCCCCCCCTCCATTCCTAGACAGAGCACACACTGATACACAGACACTGACTTCCAGCAAACAACAGAAGCAGCCAGAGGAGAGCTACAAGCTACAGGCAGATAAGTTCTTTATCCAAGGGTTGGGGGAGATCTGATCAGGCATGGCACATCAGATCTGATGGTGTGGCAGCACAGAGATGTAGCAGAGGAGAGTATTTCGTTGTGTGTTATATGGATCTCATGGATCTCATCTCTTATCTGTCTCATCTCTCTTTCTATGTTGAAGATAATAGGACAATGTTCAGAAGGTAAATGAAAGTGTATTTATAAACCCTGACCCTGATAATCTCAGCACATTGTCGGTACACAGCAATCATAGACAGAGGAAAAGCAAAGAGTTCCCCTTTATACTTCACATCACAAGATGTAGCATGGTTAACTTGAATGGCTTAAACCTATTAACCAGCGTGATAGTCAGTTGATAGCAGTTTTGAGAATAAGCAGGTCTTGTTTGATCCGATGACTGTCTGACCCAGAACTTATTGCTAAAAGGGAGGAAAACCGCCATCCAATCAATGACTCGCCAATGAACTAGCATGGAGAGATACAGAAGTGAGGAGACTTGCTCGTTGTTTGTTCGGCGTTCGGGTTCGACTGTCTGAGCCAGACTTATTGCCAAATTGACAACCCGAACAGCCAATCTGGTAAACTGACTCACCAATGAACTAGCCATGGCTATAATTGGCCAGGGGTTGTCATAGCCATGGTAGGTATAGGGGCCATCAATTTTCTGGATTGGCTGCCACAACCGAACCCAACACTGAGATCTACTATTGGGTCATCTCTAATGATAATTAATAACAATGAGTAGTTAACAAAACTTTCATCCATGTTAACCAGCGCTGCATCTTAATACGTGTAATAATTGTCTCCTTTACAGTATTTCATCAGCTTCTACGGGGTTCCAATTGCAGTGCAGTAATGGGCCCCTAACGCCAACGAGTGACCAGAGCAGCCAATGCATTGCTGAATGGTTATGTCATATATGTCTGTATGACCTATGGTGGGGGAATGGGGTCGGACTGCCAAACCCCCAAATAACACAGACCAGGAGACTTTAGGAAACCAGGCTCCATCTAAACCAGATCAGAATCTTCGTACGGCACAAGCCATGGAGTAGCCGAAGATGAGACTTACCACCTTCGGAGGGGCATTCGGCCAGCGGGGATAAGGCTCCTTTATATATTTTCTGCCCCTTGTCTTGCACACACAGCCCACCTACCTACCAGCTAGACAGACACATCTTTTTTTGACAATATGAGCCGCAGCCCGAGCAGTCGGACCTTGGCTCCTATGGGGCAGATAACTGCAAATAACAGCCAGAATAGGGATAAATACCAGGATTATATGTATGTTTATGTCTTATCACATACTGTATACAAGGACTACATCAGACAGTGAAATTGTTCTCATTATGTTGTGTCTTACTGTGATAAAAATCTACAATCCACACTGGGGAACTGGAAAAAAAAACATATGTGAACTTTATCAGAAAATGTTGCTAAAGATAGATAAAATAGAGAGATATAGATAGATGCATAGATAGAGATTAGTTGGATGGATAGATAAAAAAAACAAAACAAAAATATATAATCGGATTGACTGTTCTCTGCTGGATTAGATAGAAATGGAAAGAATAAAATGGTTCACTATATTTACTCAGAGGGCAATGCTCCAATAGATAGGGGTCTTTTTTTTTCCCCCTTTCTTTGAGCTTTTTTGCGCACTTTTGTGAGTCTATTTTTTACACCAGATTTGTCTTTGTCAAATTACGTTTTTGATGCCTATTAGGTGCATATTTTTTTAAAAAAAGGGACAATTTTGTTGCGTTATTACACCATTGGCTTTCCTACGCTGGTCAAGACTGTTGTGTTGTGCTACTACATATACTACGCCCATATAGCGCACAAATCAATGTTACATAAGGTGCAAACATCGGAAAGCAGGAGAAAAACAAAGACAAATTAGGCGAAAACCAGGAAAACGCTACACGGTGAACTCAGCCAAATGCTGGAAAAAGGTCCAAAAAACTGCACAAAATACCCAAATGCGCTCAAAAAGTCACTAAAAAAGGTGCCTAGACTAAGAAAATAGCTAGATGATAGATAGATAGATAGATAGATAGATAGATAGATAGATAGAAGATAGATAGATAGAGATAGAGATAGAGATAGATAGATAGATAGATAGATAGATAGATGATGATAGATATGAGATAGATAGGAGAAGATAGATATGAGATAGATAGATATATAGATAGATAGTATGGAGAGATAGATAGATAGATAGACTAGATAGATAGATAGAAGATAGATAGATAGATAGATATAGATATAGATAGATAGATATGAGATAGATAGTATGAGATAGATAGATAGATAGATAATGATAGATAGATAGATAGATTAAAAAAGATAGATATGAGATTAGCTATGAGATAGGAGATAGATAGATAGATAGGATAGATAGATGATAAGATAGATAGATAGATAGATAGTAGATAGAATGAGATAGATGATAGATAGATAGATAGAAAATAGATAGGAGTATAGATAGATATGAAAGTAGACTGAGATAGATAGATAGATAGATAGATAGATAGAGAAGATAGATTATGAGATACATAGGAGATAGATAGATAGATAGATAGATATGGATAGATAGAGATAGATAGATAGATATGAGATAGATAGATAGATATGAGATACATAGGAGAGATAGATATAGTAGAATAGGATATGAGATACATAGAAGATAGATAGATAGATAGATAGATAGATAGATAGATAGATAGATAGAAATATTTATATTGGATAGATAGAAGATAGACAGAAAGATAGATATGACATAGATGGATATGAGAGAGATATATGAGTAGAAAAATATGACACATTAAAAGACTAAGCCGCATACAAAGGCATAATGAAGGTGTTTCTCTTACCTAAAATAATCAGTAAACCATAAATTTCCAAATCCATAGTGATTATTATCTACAAAACATAAGAATATATCAAAACAATAAGCATCAGACTAATTCTATAATACGTTATCTCTACTGTAAATACCAGGTAGGTCCTCAGTCCTGTTCTGTTAATGGAGGAGCTGTACAGGGATCGGTGGTGACTTACCTGCAGTGACTGCCCGGGTAACTCTGATGCTTATGACCTCTCATTGGTTGTTTATCTTATTCCAGATTTGGGGTTAATTTGTCCTGTGTTACAGTCTGTATTGTGTGTGAGATCCATTATATTATTACACCTGTTCACACAATGAGACTTTCTACAGATCATTCATTCTAAAAGGTGAAGGAAGACAGAAGAATCTTAGAATCTTTACTTTTTTGCTTTATGTGTTTTGATACTTTTTTTCAGTTTGTAATACTGAAGAGGGATAGACAGACATCTCCTAAAAGTAATTCTGCCAAACCTGCCATAACTGACAACAGCAGAAGGTCCTGGACTCCTATTTACAGTTTTTGAAGCTGTCCTCCAGTTTGGAGCTGTACATTTTCCCGGTCTATAATGATAATTCTGGATAAATTCCAAAAGTTTCCGATGTATTTCGTTTTAAGTTCCACCATTTTTATAACTGCAAGTGAGAAAAAAGAATAAAAAGTAAAACAAATTTTGAGTAGATCAACAGTATAGTAATTATCAGAAGATATAATAAGAGTAAAGATATAATAAGAGTAGCCTGTGCTCTACCAGTGACTTTATATTAATCTCTACCTTAATTCAGACCTCTCATGCACGTCTCCAGGACTTCTCCCGAGCTGCACCAATTCTCTGGAATGACCTTCCCCGGACAATCAAACTAATTCCCACCCTCCAAAGTTTCAAACCTGCTTTAAAAACCCATCTCTTTAAGCAAGTCTATCAAACTCACTATCTGCATGAAATTTCAACTCTCTATTTACTAATCCATCATGTGTCCTATCAGCCTGTTATCCAGCAAACACCAGAAATATACTAAGCTCCAGGCTTCTCTGCTTTCAATTTCACCTTGGACTTTGTATACAAGAAGGCGGCTGAATTTTTATTTATTAAATTATTTTATACTGTTCCAATAAAAAATGCATGGACCATTATGTAAGCTGTTATAACTCTTGTGTCACGCCCTCATCCTCATAGACTGTAAGCTCTTGTGTCACCCACTCATCCTCATAGACAGTAAGCTCTTGTGTCACCCACTCATCCTCATAGACTGTAAGGTCTTGTGTCACCCCCTCATCCTCATAGACTGTTAGCTCTTGTGTCACCCCCTCATCCTCATAGACTGTAAGCTCCTGTGTCATCCCCTTCTCATCCTCATAGACTGTAAGCTCTAGTGTCACCCTCTCATCCTCATAGACTGTAAGCTCTTGTGTTAACCCCTCATCCTCATAGACTGTAAGCTCCTGTGTCATCCCCCTCTCATCCTCATAGACTGTAAGCTCTTGTGTTAACCCCTCATCCTCATAGAATGTAAGCTCTTGTGTCACCCCCTCATCCTCATAGACTGTAAGCTCTTGTGTCCCCCTCATCCTCATAGACTGTAAACTCTTGTGTTTCCCCCTCATCCTCATAGACTGTAAGCTTTTGTCACCCACACATCCTCATAGACTGTAAGCTTTTGTGTCACCCCTTCATCCTCATAGACTGTAAGCTCTTGTGTCACCCCTCATCCTCATAGACTGTAAGCTCTTGTGTCACCCCCTCATCCTCATAGACTGTAAACTCTTGTGTTACCCCCTCATCCTCATAGACTGTTTGCTTTTGTCACCCACACATCCTCATAGACTGTAAGCTTTTGTGTCACCCCCTCATCCTCAGACTGTAAGCTCTTGTGTCCCCCTCATCCTCATAGTCTGTAAGTTCTTGTGTCAACCCCTCATCCTCATAGACTGTAAACTCTTGTGTCTTCCCCTTCATCCTCATAGACTGTAAGCTCTTGTGTCACCCCCTCATCCTCATAGTCTGTAAGCTCTTGTGTCCCCCTCATCCTCATAGACTGTAAGCTCTTGTGTCACCCCCTCATCCTCATAGACTGTAAGCTCTTGTGTCACCCCCTCATCCTCATAGACTGTAAGCTCTTGTGTGACCCCCTCATCCTTACAGACTGTAAGCTCTTGTGTCCCCCCTCATCCTCACAGACTGTAAGCTCTTGTGTCACCTCCTCATCCTCATAGACTGTAAGCTCTTGTGTCCCCCCTCATCCTCACAGACTGTAAGCTCTTGTGTCCCCCCTTATCCTCA